>JANFOE010001400.1:0-177737 GCA_025667525.1 Glebionis coronaria
TTGAAAATTGAGGATTTTACCTGGTTTGAGTTGTTATGGTGGTGGTTTAAACTTCTTGAATTAGTCACCCAATGTGTCAAAAATCATAGTTACTAATAAAAAAACATTGTGTATAATGAAACTTTACTTCATATTCGACTAATAACATATACTTTGTCCCTTGCATATACTTTAGTAACTTTTATTTTCTCATACATTCATTTTATTTTCTCAAACATTCGTTTCTTTTAGTTTTTTCATGTATTCATTAAATAATATGATATGGATATAATTAATTAACTTTATTTATTTTTCCGTAAATGATATTTATGAAAAACAAACCCTTCTAGCGGTCGGGCCCATGCAAGTTCAAAAGCGCATATGCTTAAACAAAAACAATTACCAAACAAACATTTGCCCTGAAAAATACGTAAACAAAAATCACAAGTCATACCCGTCCATCCGACGGGTTTCGCCACTAGTATATATATATATATATATATATATATATATATAATATATATATATATATATATATATATATATATATATATATATATATATATATATATATATATATATATATATATATATATATATATATATATATTTATATATATATATATATATATATACCTATCAGTTTTTGACGAAAATTATACTCTAAAAGTTTCACTATAGCAGACAACCCTAAACAATTCCATTTGACTTCTCTTTTAAATGGAGACTCACACAACATATGAATAAGCCCTTATAATGATACCAAGAGCTATTTCAATGTTTAAGTAAACATCCCAAAACTTAAATCGAAAACCCGCTGTCCAAAAATAGTTTTTGACTCCGAATCTTGTACAAAGATTTTGACCAACCTACAGACCTCTAATACTACAAACTTTATATATTTGAAAACTAGACTCTCTATAGATAATTTTAGGCTTTTTAATCACTCAAAAAGCTTTTCTTATGATCAAGATATGATCAAAACAAGATGACCCAAATTTTTGCCCAGTTTTAAGTGATGAATTTAAACATGATTAAGCCTTAATTACCATCACTAATCTTCAAAATAACCCAATTATTTAATTCCTGTAAACCCTAATATCACTAATCTCAGAAAACTTACAAACCCTAATCCATGATAAGGGTTAATTACTCCCTCCGTCCCATGTTAACAGTCCACTATATTATTTTTGGACGTCCCATATTAATAGTCCACTCCAAAATTAGATAAGAAATTTAGATTAAGTTTTACTATATCACCCTCACATGAGGGTATTATTACAAACAATACAAAAGTTGTAAATTAATTGATTAAGGGTAAAATTGTCTTTTTGTAAAAAGTAAGAGAGAGAAAGATGAAAAAGTGATATTTTTATTAAACTGCGTGTTTTTTTGTCGGTGGGACTATTATTATGAGACGGAGGGGAGTACATGATTAGGTTAATTAAAATCACTAATAACACCAGTTTTTGAAGGTTTTACTATAGAAATCAATGAAAATATTTTTTTTGAAGAAACCCTAGATCCACCATTGTTTAATTTTGTCAAAAGAAAGTTATGAGGAAGAACTTGATCTTGGGAGTAAAAATTAGGTATTTTATTAAATTTATAAGGCATCCTAATTCAATTGCAAGTCCGATGGGCTCGTTTTTCGGCTTTTTAACCAATTTTCCTTTTTCTTTTACTTTAGTCGGCCAAAACTAAACCCACACCCCTATGATCTATTTTTTTTATCATTTTATATTGTTTAATACCTATTAAAACTAAATATTATCTTCGGGTTACATACGTGCCAAAACCTAAAAGCCTTAGGTTAATTCTTCAACTTTTCACGTGATTTCCAAAATAACCTTCATTTCTAAAAGTTTCTAATCATGGAAAGAATCTCTAAAACTTATCCTAACTTTATAATATATACATACTACATATATAACCTATGATATTTACATGAAATATTATAAAAATGACACCTGAACTTTCACGCAGTTCAATTCTGATTTCATTTTAATTCCATCTTGTACCATGATTTACACATCATGTACTTCATTTCATTCATTCTCAATCACCAATTCACTTATAACAATACATAAAACACATTATTCACACAATCTAACACATAAATAAAGTTCAACAGGTGACAACTAACCCATCAAAACCCTAGTTGTCACATTATACCCTCCTATACCCTCCTAATAGAAATCTCATCTCGATATTTACTCTCTAATTCAAACCCATTCTCAACAAACAGATGGGGATACATATCGATCATAAACTTTTCACGTCTAATCACGAATTCAGTCTATTTCAAAGAAAATTTCAACCAATTCCACATGAGCCTTAAGCGTCCTCGACAAGACTCATCAAAATCGTAAAGTTATGTAACCAACCTAACTAAATCTCGCAAATCATCAAACAAGAACTGTCTTGAAACCAAGTTAGGGGTTTCCACATAACTTGACGTGTTTGAAAAATCACCTCGATTTCAGACTTACTCATAAATACCATAAATCAAAACTCATCAAAACATAACCACGTCTCCCCAATCAATCAACATTAACCCAAAAGGTTTTCTTTCTATATCAACTTAACTCTCTTGATGATCTATGGCTCGCTTAAGCCCTTCTTTACGCACAACTACCATTTCAATCACCCCTTTCACTATCTAATGTCCTATCAATCTACTCTCTCAAATCTCGACCTATGATACTAGTACCAACATTTCGCAAAAGACTCTAGTTCACTTGTCAATTTCCCAATGTACTATTCCATCATTTATTAACCATGACCGACACATGTACTCTACGTCTCACACCCATATTATCTATGTATAATCATTCAATTACACCATCTTACATCCCCGTGTATTGCCATAAATTTTGGTCATCTCTGCCAGTCTATTAACTATCACTCAACTTATTTTGTATCCATTACTCAACCTTGGCCATCTCACATCCTATCTGCTCCAAAAGGTATAGGAGTACTTTGTTGTATATGCCTCACCCAAGACCCAAGTCTTTACATCACCTTTCAAAAGGATTCCCAATCTCCATCTTGAAGGTATAACCCACCTTCTTCCTTTATCTTCATTAGTTAATCCAAGCCACATAGTATTTCTGTTGACACGATCTCGGCTTTGGTCTCCTTTTCTTATGCCTCAAATATCTTCTCTCAATTCCATATTAAATTGTTATGCATACAGCTCAAACTCGTCTTGGCTTCACTCCTTCCTCCTTTCTTAACACATGGGTAGCACATTCTTCCTTCCTAGATGGTATTTCATAATCATTGTATCCGTAATTATATCCATCACCTCTAGTGCCGTTGAGGAAAATTGTTGTGCCTAACTTCCAAAACGTATGTGACAACCCGTGAATTTATGGTCGATATTTTATTCTCAAATATTATTTAAAATCATTATTTTAATTTTATATTATGAACTCACTCACTTTTGGGAAGAAATTTGAGTTTACATCTTAAAGTAGCATCGACTACGTCTAAACCGGGAGAACTCTACGTTACGTGCTTACGATTACATACACCATTTTTGGTGACAGTCCGACATTTCACGAAATAAATTTATCCTTGAATATTATTTTGGAATTTTAAGTTGTGTTGGTTCATAAAATCACAAATTTACGAGAAGAGATTAGGACTTACGTGCATAATTTAACGTCCTTTACGACTAAACCGGAAACCCTAGGATTACGTATTTACGCTTTTGAACTCCATTTTTGATGAGACAATTTTATTAGATTCGTTTTGTGTCGTTGATTCTTAATTTATAAAAACTTTTTTCGTAAAATGACCCGAGGGTACGTAAATCGAGGAAACTAGAATCGAGAAGTACCCGTAAAATAATAGAGGTGAGACAAGTTTACACTTGCCCCACCCCTATACAAGTGGCGGCCAAAGACTTAGCCACACCACCCTTTGGTGGCAAGCTAACACATAAGTATAGGACACTTGTCCTACACTTTTGACCAAAACCACTACACCTCAAAACTAGCTAACATAAACCACACACACACATGCAAACCAAGAAACAAAATCTCTCTCTCTGTTTCTCTCTTTTGTGTCGTCCACTTCACCACCATAAACCACCACTTGATCAAAATATATCCATAAATCTTGTCTTAAACTTGCACAAGATGAAAGCCTTTTGAAGTCTTGTTGATTGGAGGTGATACTAACATCTACAAAGGAGTTTCCTTACAAAGGAGTTTCCTTGGAGTCTATGGCTGATTTTCATTAAGGTGTTCATATACTTGGGTGATCTTGAAGGTGGTCTTGGTTTATCACAAGATTGGTCATCAAAAACAAGCCTTGTTCATAACTTTCACTATCTTGGTTGGTAACAAGATCATTCTTTCTATTACCTTGTTATTTTGTAAATATAATTTTGTATTTTCTTTCTAAATGTATATGTATATGATGATAAATGATGATCAAGTATTATGTGGGGATCTTGTGTTGATAAATTTGGTTAAAAAGATTAAAATCTACATGTAAAGATGTTGAAATTATGACTAAATTTATAGTCTGTATAAAAAAGTAAAAAACCCTATGATAGCTTGATGAAATGACTTGGATTATTGAATATACAGTAAGGTATATGACTTTTACATATGTGAGAGTTGACCACTCAATGGAATCCATAAAACGAGTAAGATATGATCAAAACATTATTAAGGTTCAAATCTGTATAGTCTGTTTTGGACGAAATAGTAGGGACACTTAGAGGATGAATGAGAAGTAGCTAAAAAGAGTTAACTGTAGCACATATTATTTAGTTTGTGCTTCCCAAATTTAGCTTCTATCTCCTTGTAGGACTCAAGATATGGTAAAAATGGTGAAAGTGAGTTTCATAATCAGATTTGGAAAATAAAAGTATATATTATAAAATAAGCACTCAATTAAAACTAATATAAAATACATACCTAAAACTTACTAACTTATATAATACTTATAAATAATTTATATACTTTGATAAGTAAATGTAACATTTTTATAAAATTACAAATTGATATGTTTTCTAAGTTATAAAACTATACATATAAGTTTTACGTCTTTTCGGCTAAAACCGAAAGATTAACGTTTTCGTTAAATAAAACTTAGACGGTCGGACCCGTCTAATGTAAACTTTTTATAACTCATCTACTTATGTATAAGTACATTTTACAAGTAAAAACCGATAAAACCCGAGCTTTATAACATATGGACATTAACGGGCCAAAGTAGCCTTATTGGACTATTAACCTAACTAATTTGGCTAAACACTAATGGACTTACTAATTGAGCTTACCCCACTTGGGCCCAACATATGAGTATAGGCCTGATATTAAAAGTATAGTTGGGCTAATGTAATATATTGGGCTTATAATGGGCTTATTGGGCCTCAACATGTAAACAAGTTAAACTAGTGTAACTAGTCTAAAAATTTACCAACACATAACATTATAATGAGTGAATAAAGAGATAAAATCCCACTTGATCATCATCATACTTGTAATGTCATCATATATACATAGCCATTGTTTTTATAAAGTCATTGGACAAGAGTCTAAGACGAGTATTATTTGTCTAGGTTTTCGTGATTGAAGCACGTACCGTACATCCAAATCGCCGATAACCGCCTTTCCAAATCAACGTGAGTTCATAGCCTCACACTCTTTTAAATGTTTTATGAAATGTTTTATAAACCCGCGAGGGAGATAACATGTTAGTTTTAATAAAATAAGACACCAGTTGTCCCGATTGTTTGCTTATTGTTATGGACCCGAATGATTATATGACCCGATGAATGATTATATGACTCGATGAATGAAATGAAATGGATTATTATAGTTTGGTTATGTCACTAAAAGTCCCATTAACATGAATGTTGAACTACCGGGATTTGGTAGACGCTTATACACATAATAGTACTATTTGGGGAAGATCACCCCAGTTCGCGCCTTGACGGTTGATCCCCGTCGTGCCACATTGATTGGTAAGCGAATTTATGTATGAGAAGATTTGTATAAGCTTGATTATTGTGACGACACGCTGTTTTAGATGGGCAAAGGAATTTCGGGTTAGCTACCCGTTGTTTGTTATAGTAAGGTAGCAATGTCATGCGGCTTATAAGAATCCAATAACAAAAATACTGATATACGCATTGAATTACAATATATTGTGATGAGACTGCAATTATACATAGTCTCATTGTCCAAATCGGGCTTAAAACGCTTAAAATATCATTAAAATACCAAAAATGTGCTTGTATTTGTTCATTGTGTATTTCAGGTACGGATATCGTGAATTCACCAAAAGATTACAAGAATCATTCAAAAACGAACACGGGAAACGAAGCCGCACATTGAACCAGACCCGATTTTTGATTTTGCAAGAATGCCCCTCAAGTTTGAAGATATGACAACTTTGGTCCCTCATCTTTGAAGAATTGTCAAGAATAGTCCTTGAAGAAACCAAATTATACAAGTGAGGCCTTTGGAGATTGAAGACATGACATATTCAGCCCTTCAAGATTGGTCAAATTACATCTTAAGCCCTTATGGGAAGTTTCTAAAATCCTTGTGCCACAAATGACAAGTGAATGAAACTTGTATCAAAGGGAATTTGCATATAAGCTGCCAAGTTTGTATTTGAAGGTTTTTCCAAAGATTGGGGGCCATTCCTGCCACAAATATAAACCCATACCCAACAAACCCTCCAATCCCATGATGCCACCCTCATCAAACCCACCCATTTACCAAACCCTTACCCATAAACCCTTACCCACCCACAAACTAAACTATATTTATTTAACTTTTAAACAAGTTATTTAATTATTTTTTGGAGCGGGCAACAAATACTGTGTCCCTAATCATCATCAAATCCCCCTCCTAAGAACACTATGAACCCTAAACCTAAATTCCTCATTAACCTAAATTGCATCTCCCACATTTCCAGGAAGCTAATTACTCTCACCCTAATCACAAACCCACTCCAAACCTTCCACCAAACAATCCCATGTGATGGGTAGGGACATCCCCTGCCCCGTACTTGTCCACCAAAACCCAAGAAGGGACAATCTCTACGGCTGACATGGTTTACTTGCACCCCAATGCTTCACCAACGACCATGATTCATCTACCAGCTGGCATAGCACATGGTCTACCTGCCAAGATCACAAGAACCCTCTTTGACCTATTTTCAAGATTGACCAAGAGGGCATTTTCAGATTATCACAAGATTAGGGTTTAGTGTTCTTCCCTTTTCTTCTAGAACTCTTGTAGCCTATTTATAAGGCAACATAGGCAGTAGAATATTTTGTTCCAGTTTTATTTCTCAAAAAGTTGTAATCCGGATTTGATTTAATAAAACTGAGTTCCATTTTTATTTTCCATTGTCTTTTAATTTAACTTGCAAATTTACTTTTCTGTTTATTTCAAGGTTTATGGTTTTGAGTTTAAATGTTTGAGTTTCAAAAGTTGTGAAGGAAAAGTTGTGTGAAAAAGTTTTTGAAGAAAGTCTCCAAGTAAAAAAAATCAGTAGTTACTTTGATATTTGTGATAACCAAACTAAGTCCACAAGACTCGGTGTTTGTTTTTTCTTGTTACCACAGGGTGTTGGAAGCTTGTACACGTGCGAGTACATAAGCTCGTAATTAAAGGCACGGATGTGTGTGCCTTTGTAGGTTTGAATCATAACCTTTTTAATTTTTTGTCGATATTCATAATATTTATGTGATCGTATTTGTTGTTGCTGTCTACTTGAGATTAATTGGGATTTATCAATTGAATGTTATTTGATATAAATTGTGATAATCTTGTGGTTTTGAGGTGTTTTTATAACAAAAACTTTTGGTTGAAATTTGGTCACCAAGCTTACAAGGGAGTGTTTGGGACGACTGAGATTTAGGGGGTAGTGTACATCACCGAGTCTAGTTTAGCTCTGCATCCTCCAAGTAGGTCTAGGTGTTCGATTTTAACCAAAAAGTTCCTAAGTTTTAGTTTGAAGAATTAATTTTGAGTTGTTGTAGAAGTTCTGTTAGTTTAAGAAATATGGTTCAAGTTGTTGATATATAGTCTTCTTAGGCTAGTATTGTAAGTTGTGTTAAGTGTGATTAAGGATTGAGCATAGAGAGTTTCTGTTAAGAGTTTGTGCGTTGCGATAATTAATCAGTAGTCAAACAAGGAACACCAACCTTGCTGTTTTAGGTTTTCTGAGGCAATTAGAAGAACGCTTATAGCCTGTATAGAATAACCTAAAGAAACAGAAAAAGTGGGGGTTGTTGCTGATTATCCAAAGAGTGCCTGATGATTGTTTTAGTTTTAGTGGTTGTGATTATGTTTTGAGCTTGTTGTGGCGTCTTTGTTCGAACTGTGACTCCTGACTTGCACAACGCAAGTGAGGGTGCCTTGTGATTCTACCAGCAATCTAGCAAACCAAAAAAAAAGCATAATAGAGCGTGACTGTGATTGTGTTTGTGTGTGCCCAAACTCCACAAGAGGAGGTGCAGGCTTTCTTTTCTTTGCCCACTGCGCAGACCTTATCTCCGTTTCACTAAGTTTTTTTGTGTGCCTACGATTCCCACAGCGAACAAACAAACTACTAGACCTTAAGCAAAAGACCACCAAGCAAATAAAGTAGTAGGGGTGTTTGTGATCTGTGCATACAGTAAGTAACCAAGGTAGAAAGCGAACCAAAAACATTAGGTGACATGCTGTTTGTTGTTGTTTAAACACTAAAGTGAATCGTGTTGTGTTAGTATTTTGGTGGATTAATAAGGTACACTAGGCTCACAGCTTCGAACTCGCAGCCCCATAGCTTTCACTTTGCCTACAGTTGACTAGATACTCTTTTTGTGTGTTCGACTGTTTTGAATGAGTACTCTTTGTGTGTTTGACTCCTCACAAGTCCACTGACTTGAGAGGGTGCCATTGTGCCTAGCAACATTCAACAACGATCCTATACCGGACTTTCAATACCCCCCAAGATAGTTGAACAAGAAAGAAAAAAAAAATAACACAAAAAAAAGTATCTAATCTGTGAGCAAAAATTTTGATTCGAATTGTGGGTTTATTGAGTTTAAAGTGGGGTTATATTTGTGTTTTGGTGAAGTATTGTTACTGTGCATCAAGTGGTTAAAAAGAAAATAAATAAAAAATAAATTGTAAAAACCTGTCATAGCTAGGACTCGAACACCCTACCTGTCGTGCAGGACTTAAGTGTTCTACCATTGATCTATGAAGGCTTTTCTGTTAGCCTTTCAACTCAAAACACATTTAACCTATTTTTCATTCCCTTCTTTTTAATTAAGCCGTAGCTTATTCTCCATTTTTTCAGCTTATTGCCTTATGATTTTTGCTTCTTTTCTTTTTCCTGTTTTCCTTATTAGTTTTTAGACTTTTGAGTTTTGGTTTTATATTTTTCCTCCTTTTAAATTATTTTTAATCATTATTTTACTTTTTAAATTTAAAAAAGTCATAAAAAATAGAAAAAGGTTTAGAAAAATTTTCAAAAAAATATTTTTGTTTTTAAATAGTATAAACTAGGTTTACATATAAAAAAGGTTGAATTTTGTCTTTTTCTTAGCTAGATTTATTTTTTAGATTTCTTAATTAACTTTAAATATTTATATAAAATAATTAAATCATTTTCAAATTTTTTGGTTTGCGTATTTTTCTTAGTTAGGATTTTTAGAATATTTTATGATTTTTAATTATTTTTTAGGTTAAATTTTTCGTTTGGTCGCGTTTCGACGTTCGTACGTTCGCAGCGTTTTCGACCGTTTTGAGCGTAGTCCGTTTTCGTTTTCTTTTCTTTTCAGATTTCAAAAACGTAATAACTCAAATAAATAACGTCTATATTGTTGGCTAAACACCATACCTCCACCGAGAACGAACTCGACGACGAGTATTCGCGTTTTTCACAAAGCGTGATACTTAATACTTGCCCGCATTATTAGTGCTTGTTGTTCCTAAAGCAAGTGTCTAATTTTACTATATCAAAATGGCGCCGCTGCCGGGGAGGTGTGTTTAGCCATATTTATTTATCGTGTTTGTTTGAGTGTTTACGTTTTATCATAAATACTTCTTTTTATTTTTCTATACTATTAGCCATACAAGTAAATACGTGTCAAATAGAACTCTATTAACACAAAATCGTTTTCTAGTTTTTATTGTCCATAATATATTGTATTTACGTAGAACAATTAACACACAATAGTTATCCAAATACGCGAGAAATCGCACCTCAATAGTTGAGCGTTCCGGTCACTATTGTTGTATCGAATTCAAACGAAAGTCAAAGGAAAAATAGATAAATACTCTTAATTGGTTTAATCTCGATAAATACAAACTATAAGGTGGGTATAAGGCGGTTGTATTTCACGACCTAAGGAAAAAAGGCTCTTAAGTGCTTCGCGCCGCCTCGTTTTCTCCGCTCGCTTGTGCGTATTTTGAAAGTGACGATTAATTAGGGGTTTTCCACATCAAGTATTATTAATCTATTTTTGTGAGTTTTAATTATTGAACCTCGAAACGTTTTGGCGTTCCGCCAACGTTTCAAAGTCGCCGAGGGTTTTTACTTCACGTAATTACCTTCATTCTTCTTGGATTCATTAATCGAGACCTTTGATTAGTGAATAGTTTTTGTAGATTAACTTTTACGTAATACACCAAAATTCCAAAAAAATTAAAAAAACCAAAAACACAAAAATAATCTTCTCATTTCCCTCTATTTTCATAATTCTCTTCTTGAACCCTCTAATTTGTTTAATTCTCGATTACGATTTTCGCGTTACATCATGTCGAATGATGGTTACTATCCGTGTCCATATTGTGGAGGACCGCCCGATGGTGGTAATTGTTATAATTGCGAGATCTTAGGAGGAAGGGAGGGTTATATCTACAACTCTCCTCAAAACGAAAATGGTGACGGATTTCAATCCTACGACCAAGGTCACCAATCGTCTTCGTTTTATTCGTCGAATGATTCATCTTATTATTGTGATAATAATCAAGATGATGAAACGAATCAAAACGCCTATGGTTACGAATTCCAATCATATGACCGTACTCCACAACCTCCCTCGTCTTATTCATGTGATTTTTGCGGTTTGGAGCACGATTTCGGATTTTTTTGTACGAATTATAATAACCCCGAACCGAATCCTAATTTCTTTGACCAATCATCGCAATATCCATCGTCATATGCATGTGAGTCTTGTGGAAACGCACCTCATTATGGGTATGATTGTCAACCGATGAATCAAAATACGTCTTTCGACAACCAATTCAATGGATTTGACGAATCACCTCCACAAGATATGAATTACAATTGTAATAATGGGAATTTTTATCCACACAACGAACCGGATTTTTTTCAAAATCCGTGTTGCGACAATTGTGGGGGGCCTCACGATACTTATTCTTGCCAACCAATGCATTATAATGAACCCAATTCATACTATAATTCCGATTTTGATAATTTTGAGGCCCCACCATACGATCTCGAACACCAAAATTCTCATGAGTCAAGTAACGAGAGACAAAATTCCTTTGGCGCTTTCTTACAAGACCATGAAGAAGAATTCTTGCAAGGTGTGATGGACATTTTTAGAAGTATAAGGGGAGAGATTGAAATGGAAAAGCAACGAGTGCAAGCGTCAAATATTGATACTTATGCCTCTACGTCTCTTGAGATTCCATATGATTACCAATACGACGATGATGATAACGATGTTTTCAATCTCGACCCTTTTCATGGAAAAACTACTCCTATACCCACTTCGGAAACCGATGCCTCTCTAAGTATGGGGGAGACGAATCTTAGCACTAATCCTAGTGTCGAGATCCCTATTCCAATCCAAAATGAGCCTACGGGTTTCTCCGAAGATGAGGTAAGTGATTTTGCTCTCGATGAATTTTTCCACGAAGATTCTAACGAGGCGAATCACAATAGTGAGTGTGAATCGATTTCTTGTGATGATATCTCTACCATTGACACTTCGGGGAGAGAATCAACGACTTTTTCGAACCCGCTTTTCAATGACGGTGATTTTTCCGCTAGTGATGACGAGTCACTAATCGACGAGGATGTTCAAAATACCGATTTTAAAATCTTTTCGAACCCTTTATTCGAATTTGATGACGCGTTCATTTTTGGTGACGTAAATCCTCTCTTTGATGAGACGTTCGAGGACATCGAGAGTGAGGATTCTAAGGATTCTAAACTCGATGAGCCGGATTTGCTAGTCACCCTCCCGACGTCTCATACGGTTAAGACTACTCTTTCTACTCATGACGTTTCCATTCTCGAGGGGTTCACCGATGGACCGCCTCTCGATGAGAATGAGGATTTTAATGAGGCTTTTGCCTTCGATCCGGGGGAAATTTTGAAACTCCTATTTTGAGTAATTCTCTTTCAATTTTACCTTCGTTTCAAAGTATCCCTACCCATCCCCTCGGATATGAAGAGTTTACCTACGTCGTAAGGATTTTTCTTCCTTACAAGACGTATCCTCCGGCTTTGCGTGTTTTATTTCCAACAAAATGTGAGGATACGATCTTCGATCCCGGTATAAAGGCTTTGCCTTTATTCACGGTTGCTTTTGGGCCCTGATTACATGTAAGTCCCACTAAAAACGACTGAACCATGATTATCCCTAAATGATAACATTTATGGGATTCGAGTCGAGCTTTTGAATCGGTTATCAAAAACAAGGTGCCTCGTGGGGGAATTCTCATGCTTATCCTTGTAAATATTATTGCTTTCTAATAGTGTAATGCGGGGATTTGTGCCCTTCCAACCTTTGTCTCGTGGTTGTTTTTTATTGTGATTTATTAGGTTCATCGTCATCATTGAAGCCTCTCGTGTTCGTTTTACGTAGCACTCGAGCTTCGATCGTTGCCTTTGGAGATTCCGATATCCGATGATATCCTTATTTGTTCTAACCTTAGGTTTTTAGCACACTTCATAAACGGCTTTAAATTTAATGGTTACACCCTTTCCATGTTAGATTAAGCATTCGACTACGTCTCTAGTATGGGGGTATCCTACCCTTAGACTCGAAACATTGAGGACAATGTTTAACTTTAGTATGGGGGGTGAGTAGATACTTCACCTTGCTTACGTCAACACGCAATCCAAAAATTCATCTTTTTGTTATCGTTATGTTGCAAAATAAGGCTAAAAATGGCCAAATTTTAAAAATTTTCGTATTTTTCATAAGTGTTTATGACACAAATGTAGGTTTTCTGATGGTGAGAATAAGAGTAATTTTTGACTCGACCGTGCGTGTTGAGCACTTAGCTTCGATTCCTTAACTTTTTAGGCTAAGTCTCTTAAATGGGGACGAGAAATGATAGAGTTATTTATAAGTCTCGTAATCGTCACGATCTCATGTGTAGTAATTATTAGCTTATTCTCCCCACGCTTTTGTATAATAAATTGTTAATAAATATTGATTTAGTGTTTAGACACTATTGTTGGTTTCTAATTTGTTTTAGTAGCTTCCATGTAATTAAACTGGGAAAACATTAAGGTATCGCCAGCGTCACGGTTTTGAAGTATTGGCACCCGAATAAACGAAAGGCTTCACCCAATAATAAGATTTCAAGTGCTCACGTAAATTAAGCAAAAATTTGAAGCTCACAAGGCCGAAAAATCTATGCCCAAATTGAAAGTGAATCAAGCCTTAATCTTTGAAGCTTTAAAGATCCAAAATTCGCTTTAGCGTGAGGATATACGTCTTTGGCTAATAAAACTACCGATGAGGCGGATAATAAAAGGCAAGGCAAGACCGAAGTCATAATAAAAGCTCCATGGCGGAGTTGAATAAAAGATGGAGGTAAACCATGATAATAAAACCACCGATGATGGAGGATAATAAAAGTCATGGTAATAAGTCTCATGTTCAAAACCGTTATAAAACCGTGTTTATCGATCCTTCTTGTTGACTTAATTTTTTAACATCGTTGTCTATTAGGATGAATTATTAATTTAATGATTTTGGTTACACCGTTAAGTTTCTATTTTAGACTTAATCTCTATTTACGCATAAGTCAATGATGTATCCTCGTGATCATTAAGACAAAAATAAAATATAAGAGATACCAAGTAGGAATAAGGGAGTTTAGGTTCGTAATTAACACTCATGAGATTTGATCGTGTTGCTAACTTATAATAACAATGATCTCGTTACACGCTTAGCATGAAATTGGGTGAAAATCGAGGACGACGAAATTATTTCTAGCGAAGCATTCACGTGTTCTTGTTCTATGATCCTAAAAGTTACTTAATCGTGATGAAAACAATACATTATGTCTAAAACACGTGTAGTAGTTTATTTAAATTTACGTCTTCAATAAATGTCATCATAAAATAAATTTTGGAAGTGCTACGATACTTAATTCTAGCATTGCGTGGGGACACGGCAATGGTTTAGTATAGGGGAGTGATGAGACTGCAATTATACATAGTCTCATCGTCCAAATCGGGCTTAAAACGCTTAAAATATCATCAAAATACCCAAAAATGTGCTTGTATTTGTTCATTGTGTATTTCAGGTACGGATATCGTGAATTCACCAAAATATTACAAGAATCATTCAAAAACGAACACGGGAAACGAAGCCTCACATTGAACCGGACCCGAGTTTTGATTTTGCAAGAATGCCCCTCAAGTTTGAAGATATGACAACTTTGGTCCCTCATCTTTGAAGAATTGTAAAGAATAGTCCTTGAAGAAACCAAATTATACAAGTGAGGCCTTTGGAGATTGAAGACATGACATATTCAGCCCTTCAAGATTGGTCAAATTACATCTTAAGCCCTTATGGGAAGTTTCTAAAATCCTTGTGCCACAAATGATAAGTGAATGAAACTTTTATCAAAGGGAATTTGCATATAAGCTGCCAAGTTTGTATTTAAAGGTTTTTCCAAAGATTGGGGGCCATTCCTGCCACAAATATAAACCCATACCCAACAAACCCTCCAATCCCATGATGCCACCTCATCAAACCCACCCATTTACCAAACCCTTACCCATAAACCCTTACCCACCCACAAACTAAACTATATTTATTTAACTTTTAAACAAGTTATTTAATTATTTTTTGGAGCGGGCAACAAATACTGTGTCCCTAATCATCATCAAATCCCCCTCCTAAGAACACTATGAACCCTAAACCTAAATTCCTCATTAACCTAAATTACATCTCCCACATTTCCAGGAAGCTAATTACTCTCACCCTTATCACAAACCCACTCCAAACCTTCCACCAAACAATCCCATGTGATGGGTAAGGACATCCCCTGCCCCGTCCTTGTCCACCAAAACCCAAGAAGGGACAATCTCTACGGCTGACATGGTTTACTTGCTCCCCAATGCTTCACCAACGACCATGATTCATCTACCAGCTGGCATAGCACATGGTCCACCTGCCAAGATCACAAGAACCCTCTTTGACCTATTTTCAAGATTGACCAAGAGGGCATTTTCAGATTATCACAAGATTAGGGTTTAGTGTTCTTCCCTTTTCTTCTAGAACTCTTGTAGCCTATTTATAAGGCAACATAGGCAGTAGAATATTTTGTTCCAGTTTTATTTCTCAAAAAGTTGTAATCCGGATTTGATTTAATAAAACTGAGTTCCATTTTTATTTTCCATTGTCTTTTAATTTAACTTGTAAATTTACTTTTCTGTTTATTTCAAGGTTTATGGTTTTGAGTTTAAATGTTTGAGTTTCAAAAGTTTTGAAGGAAAAGTTGTGTGAAAAAGTTTTTGAAGAAAGTTTCCAAGAAAAAAAAAATTAGTAGTTACTTTGATATTTGTGATAACCAAACTAAGTCCACAAGACTCGGTGTTTGTTTGTTCTTGTTACCACAGGGTGTTGGAAGCTTGTACACGTGCGTGTACATAAGCTCGTAATTAAAGGCACGGATGTGTGTCTTTGAAGGTTTGAATCATAACCTTTTTCATTTTTTGTCGATATTCATAATATTTATGTGATCGTATTTGTTGTTGCTGTCTACTTGAGATTAATTGGGATTTATCAATTGAATGTTATTTGATATTACTTGTGATAATCTTGTGGTTTTGAGGTGTTTTTATAACAAAAACTTTTGGTTGAAATTTGGTCACCAAGCTTACAAGGGAGTGTTTGGGACGACTGAGATTTAGGGGGTAGTGTACATCACCAAGTCTAGTTTAGCTCTGCATCCTCCAAGTAGGTCTAGGTGTTCGATTTTAACCAAAAAGTTCCTAAGTTATAGTTTGAAGAATTAATTTTGAGTTGTTGTAGAAGTTCTGTTAGTTTAAGAAATATGGTTCAAGTTGTTGATATATAGTCTTCTTAGGCTAGTATTGTAAGTTGTGTTAAGTGTGATTAAGGATTGAGCATAGAGAGTTTCTGTTAAGAGTTTGTGCGTTGCAAAAATTAATCAGTAGTCAAACAAGGAACACCAACCTTGTTGTTTTGGGTTTTCTGAGGCAATTTGAAGAACGCTTATAGCCTGTATAGGAATAACCTAAAGAAACAGAAAAAGTGGGGGTTGTTGCTGATTATCCAAAGAGTGCCTGATGATTGTTTTAGTTTTAGTGGTTGTGATTATGTTTTGAGCTTGTTGTGGCGTCTTTGTTCGAACTGTGACTCCTGACTTGCACAACGCAAGTGAGGGTGCCTTGTGATTCTACCAGTAATCTAGCAAACCAAAAAAAAAACACAATAGAGCGTGACTGTGATTGTGTCTGTGTGTGCCCAAACTCCACAAGAGGAGGTGCAGGCTTGCTTTTCTTTGCCCACTGCGCAGACCTTATCTCCGTTTCACTAAGTTTTTTTTGTGTGCCTATGATTCCCACAACGAAAAAACAAACTACTAGACCTTAAGCAAAAGACCACCAAGCAGATAAAGTAGTATGGGTGTTTGTGATATGTGCATACAGTAAGTAACCAAGGTAGAAAGCGAACCAAAAACATAAGGTGACCTGCTGTTTGTTGTTGTTTAAACACTAAAGTGAATCGTGTTGTGTTAGTATTTTGGTAGATTAATAAGGTACACTAGGCTCACAGCTTCGAACTCGCAGCCCCATAGCTTTCACTTTGCCTACAGTTGACTAGATACTCTTTTTGTGTGTTCGGCTGTTTTGAATGAGTACTCTTTGTGTGTTTGACTCCTCACAAGTCCACTGACTTGAGAGGGTGCCATTGTGCCCAGCAACATTCAACAACGATCCTATACCGGGCTTTCAATACCCCCCAAGATAGTTGAACAAGAAAGAAAAAAAAAGAACACAAAAAAGTATCTAGTCTGTGAGCAAAAATTTTGATTCGAATTGTGGGTTTATTGAGTTTAAAGTGGGGTTATATTTGTGTTTTGGTGAAGTATTGTTACTGTGCATCAAGTGGTTAAAAAGAAAATAAAAAAAATAAATTGTAAAAACTTGTCATAGCTAGGACTCGAACACCCTACCTGTCGTGCAGGACTTAAGTGTTCTACCATTGATCTATGAAGGCTTTTCTGTTAGCCCTTCAACTCAAAACACATTTAACCCATTTTTCATTTCCTTCTTTTTTAATTAAGCCGTAGCTTATTCTCCATTTTTTCAGCTTATTGCCTTATGATTTCTGCTTCTTTTTTTTTTCCTGTTTTCCTTATTAGTTTTTAGACTTTTGAGTTTTGGTTTTATATTTTTCCTCCTTTTAAATTATTTTTAATCATTATTTTACTTTTTAAATTTAAAAAAGTCATAAAAAATAGAAAAAGGTTTAGAAAAATTTTCAAAAAAATATTTTTGTTTTTAAATAGTATAAACTAGGTTTACATATAAAAAGGGTTGAATTTTGTCTTTTTCTTAGCTAGTTTTATTTTTTAGATTTCTTAATTAACTTTAAATATTAATATAAAATAATTAAATCATTTTCAAATTTTTTGGTTTGCGTATTTTTCTTAGTTAGGATTTTTAGAATATATTAGTGATTTTTAATTATTTTTTAGGTTAAATTTTTCGTTTGGTCGCGTTTCGACGTTCGTACGTTCGCGCGTTTTCGACCGTTTTGAGCGTAGTCCGTTTTCGTTTTGTTTTCTTTTCACATTTCAAAAACGTAATAACTCAAATAAATAACGTCTATATTGTTGGCTAAACACCATACCTCCACCGAGAACGAACTCGACGACGAGTATTCGCGTTTTTCACAAAGCGTGGTACTTAATACTTGCCCGCATTATTAGTGCTTGTTTTTCCTAAAGCAAGTGTCTAATTTTACTACATCATATTGCTTGACTAGCAATACGGGGTCTTATTGCTAGTATTATGTTCGTGTTTTGGTTTTACATAACCCTTCTCATATAACGGTTTTTATTTAACTCCATACAACGTTATAAAGCGTATTCTATGATGAATTTGCGACATTGGTTCGTATAATGGTTTTGAAGGCTGAAGCCTATATTATGATTTACTACTAAGAGTTGAATAAAATGTCTTTGGCCTATTTTATGGCCTACTACAAAGATTTGTACAAAATGATTTTTCGGTAATAATTATATTCCGGTGATATACTAATGGTTTTTATTAAACTCTATGAATTCACTCGGCGTTTTCGCTGACCTTTTTAACATTTTTATCTCAGGTACTTGAAGGTAATTCTCGGGAAGACGACAAAAGTTTATGGCCCGCACTTAAATAACAAATTCCATTCAAATGTTTTGTAAAATTGTATGAAATACTACGACTTGGGACCTATGTAATTTGATATTTATGAATGGAAAATGGTTTATTATTAAACGACGCGATTTTTAAGCGTTATCTATGATTTGAGTAATGTTTTATCCCGTAACACCAACGACTCTTCCGCTGAACTAAAGTATAAATATTTGGGGGTGTTACTGTTTGTTATCAGAGCTCTCGTTATAGATAACTAAAGATTTTTAAAACCAAGGTTTTGAATAAAACATTTCAAAATGTTTTAACCATAAATATTTTTAAATAAATATTTTAAGTAAAATGTTTAAAAATCTTTTGACTATAACGATGCCGAAGAATTCCCGAGTTACCGACAAGCCCAGACTAAGAAGTGTTATTTTAATATATATATATATATATATATATATATATATATATATATATATATATATATATATATATATATATATATATATATATATATATATATATATATATATATATATATATATATATATATATATATATATATAAAACTTGGATTATATATATATATATATATATATATATGTTGTAATTTGATTACATGATTGTTTGATGATTATTTTAATACTTATATGAGGTATTTATATGACGTAGATTGTCACAAGGAACCCTAACTCCCCTAGCAAATCAATCGAAGCTATTCCTGTAGGTATTCTAGCTATTCTAGATCTAAACCAAGTTGTGGATATTTATGATCCCAACAAAATGGTCGATATTCGTAGAAATGTTGGTATTAGTTGATTGTGATCTTGAAGAAGAATTGGCGAGATTAAATCTGATATCGATGTCATGACGATCTTTCCTTATAGAGTGGAGTTTGACAAAACCTTACCACCTGGAAATGTATCATCTGATTCAGTGTCACCCAATTCTTAAATTTGAAATCGAGAAGGTAAATGTTGCACTTGAGGCTGTCAGTGGAACCATTACCCAAAAGCCTCATGCCACTAATATCTTTCCGAGAAGTCTAATTGAATGTGTGAGTCATTTCATACTAGTGACTCATTTGATAATTATTGTTGTAAGAGCTATAGGATTGGAAATTAAGTGTTGATCATATCGAGCTTTTATTGCCCTTTCAAGGTCTAAGAATAAGGTTGAAGTATTGGAGAAGGAGGTAGGATATCGAATTAAGTATAAGTTGGTTGAAACTTGAATAAATAAAATAAAATAAAATTTAAACTCGTATGGAATATGAGATTGTTAAGAGGAAGTCCATGAGTCCTGTGATTTAATTATAAGGTTTTAAATGATTGTTTGTTTGTGTTAAGGGTTTTTCCTAGGTCATGGTCCAATGACGAGGATGCCCAGTGTCCAAGAAATAAATTGAAGAAATCTTCTTCTGAATTGGGACCGATGGATCTTCCAGGACAGGTGGAACACCTAATGACTCATGTAGATTAGTATCCATTGTAGTATCTTTTAAAATCCCTAACTTAACTGAGACATCAGTGGTAGGATGGGTCCTTGGAATTGTATGACATGGCGACACGTAATGTGTTACGGTACAATTTTTGACTTGTTTGTGATTAATGAAAGGATTACCTTTGATTGCTAAATTCTACATGTGTCAATGTTATCTATCTTTTCTTGCTTCTTCCTAATGTTCACATTAGTAATGCAACCATTGAACAAGTACTCATCTCGAATTGAGTTACGTTGTAGATTATTCTCTTTGTATTCCTGTGTGCCATCGAGGTCATGAACCTCATGATTAATTGGCTAAGCTCATTTCTTATTATATTGTAGTTAGTTCTTGGTGAACAACTTTTCATCACTCTTTTGCAGATCACTCATTGTTTTTATAAGTTAAAACAGTATTTCTTGAGAAAAATTGAATTTTCATCACCATAAGGATTATTCAAAGTGAGACTTATAAGTAATCGTTATCGAAATAAAGTTGTTTATGAAACACCTGTTTTTTTTTTACGCATCAACTCATAATTTCAACCCAACAATCTTCCCCTAGTTGATGACGTCAAAAACACTTCCCCTTAAGCTCGCATTCTCTGTAAAACATATAACACCAAGGATCAACAGATTGCATTGTGTAGACTTCTTCCCCTTTTTGACATGATCCAAATAGGGGTCTTGTATGTAAGAAACCTTGATTTCGACCACTACCTATATAATACCACACTACTAATACAAGTTTTCTATGTCTCAAATTACCCTCCATGAAGAACATCATGATGAAATTAAATGAATTTGAGCTATAGAAACTCACATAAGTTGTAGTAAAACTAATGAGCAGTAGTAAACACCTTCACCTTAATGTTACATGTAAATGATTAACACGTGAACAATTTAGATTCCATTTAAATTGTGCTAATCATTCTTTAATCTTCAAATTCTATAGGGTTTATGTAATGATCACATATGAAGAAATTTAATTACAACTTACTTGATGATAAAGTAGAATAACCCGAACTTGTATTCCATGTCTTGTACTAAACATGTGACTCCAAAACTCACGACTATAATGAGTAGACTATAAAACTCACGGCTATAATGACTAGTCTCTTGACAAAAAGAGTTCTCTAGCAAATATGAGCATAGAGCGTCTTAAGAAAAATCCCATACCTTTGCTACCTTTTTATCAAGTCCGTTGTCACAAATTAAAAGAACCTACAAGTTACCTTCAAATGCTGACAAAATTTGAAGATATGATAGAACATCAATCCGCGAAAATCTACTTCGTCTTCAAACAAGTAATAAAAACTTTTCTTCGTAATGAATGAAAATAAAACGAGCCTTTATACCTTTAAGAACTAGTTGCTGTGAATAAACCAAATTCCAATCCAAAAATTTCTAAAACTGTCAGTGGTTGTGAATAATGCTATCAGCGGCTTAAATACACGTGTCAGCACGTTTGTCAGCGGCTAAATAACTCCCATCAGCGGCTTGAAAATATAATAGTGAATACCAAAGACGTTACTATGTACTTTGATCACGTTTTGTACACACGTGAACCATTCTTCTCTTTTATTATGTATTAATCACGTGAGGACCTACTTTGTTTCTTCTGCTTTGACCCCACAAAGCAAACCATGTACGTGATCTTTTGCATCCATAGGACTTCTTTGTCCTTTTCTATCACTGACCCACGTGAACTTCATAGATAGGTCCATGATAGTCATCAACAATTATGTCACTTTCTCCTTTTAGGCCAATAGCAAACAGTAGGCATCCTTTTGGCTAAATTCATAAAGTCGATAATCACTATCTCGTATGCTGGTCTCCATCTTATCTTCACGTGATAAGAAAAGTAAAAACAAATCATAAAGTATCATCAATCGAATAATACTTCAAAATCTTTGCCTTTTGTTCTTAATCCCATGTATCAACCATACAAATACAATAAATAACTTGGTCAATATTTATCTTTTCAGCCAAATATAAAATTGACCAAATCCTTTCCATATGTTCCTCCTCAAACCACGCAGAACATGATCAATATCCACATATCTAGGTATACTTATGGCAGCAATAAATCAAGAAACATTTTAAATACCTTCTGTTGATACATACGTGAATAATACTGTATTTGTATCAGCCAATGGGAATCAACCCTTCTTTTCTTCTCACACGTCCAAAGATGCTTTCTGCTTTTACAAAGCAATAATATCGAGGAACAACGAGATCAGCAAATAAGAATAGCACATGTAAGTCACGTGATATGAACAACAGATTCTGTAGCACCATTTTATGATAAGATAACATAAACAAGCAACATACTGGACCACGACACTATCTTGGCTTCATACATGTATGCTTCAAAAGAGTGAAACGATACGTCCACTTCATGGAAGCATCATCTGTTCACTTTTAGCACTATCTGCTTTATCTCTAAACCAGATCTGATCAAACCCCAGACGAATTTAGGGTTTCAATTCGGTTAATATTGTATCTTGCTGCTGCTTATTGTTTTAAGATAATTTAGCCTGCTACTAAAGCACATTGGCACCACATTACATTACTTTGAACGTGTGCAATATAATGGACAAAACATAGTGGCGACAACAACAACCAAAACTTTTTGAGACCACACCTTGCTTCGTCACAGCTTCATACAAATCAGATCTAGGGTTTATTCATAAAAGAAACCCTTCTGCTTCTATATTGGTAGCACACGATCAAACCACCATCATCACAACGGGCTGCTGCTACGTTTCAAAAGAAGGATCTAGGGTTGCAAACGCTAAAAACGAAAATCAACAAAGTAGCTACAAATCTCGACTACACTAGGGTTCATCGTTGATTCGAAAATCAACTCACCAAAGCTAGTATAATCACCAAAACAATCAAATCTCGCTGCATCGTTGATAGACAGGGTTTCATGTAAACCCTAAAAACGAATTTCAATTTATACACCTTTAGCAACAGTTTATTCGTCACTAAACTGTCGCAGATCTGATTACTCCTTTCTCCCATTTTTTTTGCGACACCAGATCTGTCACAAACACGTCACAAATCTGTCACAAATCTGCAAGACTGTCTCTAAACCTTCACTAAAACTGTCGCTAATCCTGGATTGCGCTTCACAGCAACATGAACACGAACATACCACCTTGTAGATCCTAGATATCACGAGCCTTAGGCTCTGATACCAATTGTGGAGTCCATTGATCGTTAGACTCAATGGTTATGAACCATTTTATCTAGGATTGATCATCATTCATATGATAAACATAGCGGAATAGAACAATGATCATAACAAGGTGTTATAAAAACAAAGACACGAATTTTTCCCAAAGTGCTTGTATTAAATATTAACACAAACAAATCTAGGCATATATACATTGAATCCCATGCCTAGAGATCAAAGCTTATTGTAGATTACATTGTGAATGAATTGATATGAATGTAAAACCTACGTATATGTCTCTTTATATAATAGAGACATAGCTTACAAAGAAAGCTAAATTAATAAAAAGACTCCACCTACTTGTTCTTTTCTAACTTGTACACTTTAGCCCTTGTCTTTTTATTTTGTTGTTTTTGAAGAAAACATGAAGCATTCACTTCAACGCTGACACATTGTGTCTAAGCGTTGACAAGTGTTAACGCAACGCTGATAGAAGTCAACAGAAGTCAAACGCTGTTGGAAATATCTATTTAGAATAAGTATTCAGAATATTATTTATGAATATTATGTATTAGTTATTTAAATAGAAGATATGCATGTTTATTCATAGTTATCTCTTGTAAAACCCTAATCCTTAGTCTTTAAAAGGAACAAGGGTCTTAGGTTTTATTCATAACTTTGATTCACAATGTAAACCTAAAGTGTGTGTTGCACTAGACGTGGGATTAATGTATACACGTCTAGTGGTTGTTGATTATTAATATAATTAGCAACCCATTGATTAATTCTTGTGTTATTGTTCCCAAACACCTTGTTTCCTAACTATAGTAACTCTTCAGTAAAAGAAACTTCCTATATTTTTGGTATATATCTACGAGATTCATAAAGGGGAATACAGTTTATGCTCGTGACTTTTTGGATATTACTGTTGATTGACTTGAGTATATTTAGGAACTATGATTGATCTTATCATATCTCCTATATCATAGTTGATACAGCTGTGATTATATGTTCCCTATTGTTTGACGCTGACAAAATATGCATGAGACGCTGACAGAAAGGCAGTATTGTCTGATATATAGCTACTGAACGTTGACAGGTGTGTTATCCATTATCGGACAACATGGACTGATCATATGTTGGACAAAGAGGGATCTTGGATAACAAAAGGAATAGCTGCTGTTTGGAAAATTGATACGATTTTGGCACACAAAAAGAGGTATTTACACACGAAGGTACATGGGATCTCTGTTTTTATACAGAATATCAAGTTGATATTTATGGATCGGATATTTTTACAAGGGGTCAATGATTTTTAAGTAAGTTAGCAACAATTAGTGAAGAATTTGATGGATATATTAGATTATGTAATCGGGATAGCCTTGTGAAAGAGTTATCCAATCTAAGACTTTTACATATGGTATGAAGATGTTATTTCATTAAAATTCGTCATGAAGAGGTGTTGACTTAAGGGGAAGAATTCTTATAGTAAGTTTGATGTTCGAAGAAGATTTTCGTGAGTTTGTGTTCTATCATATCTTAAAGTCGTGAACTCCCAGTCGTTGACTTTTAAGGTAACTTGTTTGTGCTTTTAATGGTTGGTGACAAAGACTTTTCACATCTAGCAAAGACAGATTGCTATCACTTGAAGGAGTTACATTATCGTGCTCAGTGTCTCATAAAGGATGAGGATTTTGACAATGGGATCGAGGTCTACTTATATTTTTCTCCAATGGTATAAGTTCTTCATCACATGGATAGTACACGACATAGAACACAAGGTTGGGTTATTCTACTTCTACATCAAGAATATTATATTTATTTTTCTTCAAAATCATTACATAGAGCCTACATTTGGAGAATCTTCAAGATTGTGTACATTGTTTACTTCTGTGTTGATGTGACAAAACGGGGAAGACATACATGCTACACTTGAGGGGAAGCAATTTGAAGATGATGTACCACTTAAAAGAGATACACATAGAGTTTTGCCGACATCAACTAGGGGAACATTGTTGGGTCAAAAAGTTGATTTGGCAGAAACTCAAAAACGAAGAAAACATGAAGGCATTTGTTCAAGCGTTGACACGTTGTGTCTAAGCGTTGACAAGTGTAAATTAGGCGTTGTCAAAAGTCAAAAGAAGTCAAACGCTGTTGGAAATATCTATTTAGGATAAGTATTCAGAATATTATTCTGTATTACTTATTTAAATAGAAGATTTACATGGTTATTCATAGTTATCTCTTGTAAACCCTAATCCTTAGTCTATAAAAGGAACAAGGGTCTTAGGTTTTATTCATATCATTCATACAAGATGTAAACCTAAAGCGTGTGTCGACTAGGTGTGGGATTCAATGTATACACTCCTAGTGATTGTTGATTATTAATATAATTAGTAATCCAATTGTTTAATTCATGTGTTCTTTGTGCCTAAACACCTTGTTTCCTAACTATTGTTCTTTTCCGCTTTGATTGTAATCATATGAGCAATGGGCCTAGCAGCTAAAAGATTCGAGGAAACCAAGGTTTCCACAGTTGGTATACATGCATGCTACATTTGAGGGGAAGCAATTTGAAGATGATGTACCACTTACAAGAGATACACAAAGAGTTTTACCGACATCAACCAGGGGAAGATTGTTGGGTCAAAAAATCTTCCCCTAGTTGATGTCGGCAAAACTCTTTGTGTATCTCTTTTAAGTGGTACATCATCTTCAAATTGCTTCCCCTCAAATGTAGCATGCATGTCTTCGCCTTTTTGTGACATCAATAGGGAAGGAAACAAAGTATACTCGAAGATTCTCCAAATGTAGGCTCTATGTAATGACCTTGAAGAAAAATAAATAAAGTAATCTTGATATAGAAGTAGAGTAACCCAAACCTATGTTCCATGTCTTGTACTATCCATGTGATAAAGAACTTATACTCATGGAAAAATATAAGTAGACCTTGATCTCTTGTCAACATTCTCATCCTTTGTGAGACACTGAGCACGATAATGTAACCCCTTCAAGTGTTATGACAAGTCTTCGTCACCATTCATGTAAGCACAAACAAGTTACCTTAAAAGTTAGTGACTGGGAGTGCACGACTTTAAAATATGATAGAACATAAACTTGCGAAAATCTTCTTCAAACGTCAAACTTATCATAAAAATTCCTCCCCTTAAGCCAACACCTCTTCATGACGAGTCAATATCTTCATATGTAAAAGCTGTAACTGAATAACTCTTTCACAAGGCTATCCCGATTACATAATCCAATATCAATGAAAGTCTTCATGAATTTTTGCTAACTTACTTAAAAATCATTAATCTCCTTTAAAAATATCCGATCCATAGATATCAGCTTGATATTCTGTATAAAAACGGAGATCACATGTACCTTCGTGTGTAAATACCTCTTTTTGTGTGCAAAAATCTAACCAATTTTCCAAACAACAACTAATCCTTTGTCATCCAAGATCCTTCACTGTCGATCTCATCAGTGTGTGTTGTCCAATATCGGACAACACTTATCAGCATTTGAAAATCCATATATCGGACGACACATGATTTTCCTGTCAGCGCCTATGTATAACATTGTCAGCGCCATCTTTAAACTTGTCAGCGCCTGGCCATAAGCGTCTCATCCATGCCTTGTCAGCGTCAATGACATCCACTGACACCAACATCTATTAGCGTCTAAATAACACACATCAGTGGCTAATCGATCTAGGGTTTTATAAACCCTAAATCATTATTTTATGTGAAAAACCATAAAATGCAACGAACTTTGACATCGTATATCTTCTTCATAAAAGCTCAGATCGAAGATCCATTCAATGAGATCCTAGACACAAGTGTCAAGAACCTACAGCGCGAATTTCAAGACTATCCAATGGTTAACGAAGGAGAAATCGCTTTTTTACTATTACTGTTCACAGAAAATAGCATATGATTATTGCTGACTTCGACGTTTAATAACTTTTCTTGGGGATAGATCTCGACAATCCCTCTTGTGAATGTCTAGATATATGTGTTTAGAACACATACAAAAAAATTCGTGGCGATCTAACGGTTCAATAAAAATTTATGGTCTTCTGAATACTGCTCCGCACACAAAATCATCCAGAAAAACCCTAGATGGATTTATTTTTCTTCTCAAAACACGAACACCTTGTTGGTCCTAGCATCACGAGCCACGAGGCTCTGATACCAACTATGGAAACCTTGGTTTCCTCAGATATTTTAGTTGTTAGGCATAACCATTGTTCATATGATTAACAATCAAAGCGGAAAAGAACAATAGTTAGGAAACAAGGTGTTTGGGCACAATAACACAAGAATTAATCAATGGGTTGCTAATTATATTAATAATCAACAACCACTAGATGTGTATATATTAATCCCACGTCTAGTGTAACACACGCTTTAGGTTTACATTGTGAATCAAAGATATGAATAAAACATAAGACCCTTGTTCCTTTTATAGACTAAGGATTAGGGTTTTACAAGAGATAACTATGAATAAACATGCATATCTTCTATTTAAATAACTAATACAGAATATTCATAAATAATATTCTGAATACTTATCCTAAATAGATATTTCCAACAGTGTTTGACTTCTGTTGACTTCTGTCAGCTTTGCGTTAACACTTGTCAACGCTTAGACACAATGTGTCAGCGTTGAAGTGAATGCTTTATGTTTTATTTGTTTTGAGTTTCTGTCACATCAACTTTTTGACCCAACAACACCTTGGAAAACTTAATTGTTTCCATAACAAAGAACATCTTTTTAAATTCATTTTGATTCTTATTCCAGAATTAAGCATGAAAAAATATATATTTTAAACATGATGACAAAGTTTTGACGAACTGAGTATTGCATCATTAATCATAAATTGTATATAGTTGCGCGCCTACGTACAATTTGGAAGGGACCATGCAAGGCTGATTAGTAGTCACCATGAAATTGTTAATAAACATTACATTTTCCTTGAAATTATGAAAGATTGAATTTTTATGAGATCTGCAAGAAGTGCAAAAATAAGGACATATTGTTAGAGAGACCTACATATGTACCCGTACCATTTATACTTCTGAATCGAATTTACTCATCTGTGAAAATTGTATTATTTGACAATTGACCTTCCCTTCTTGTCCAATTCTCTCATGGTGAGATTCTTTGGAAACTTTACTAATTATCGAGTATTGATACCCGACTGGGTGTATCGACGTTCCTATCATTTCTTTTGATTAGATTTCATTTGAAAGACCTGGGTAACGATCCGCGGAGCCTTCGAATGCATACTCAAATCATGAAAACATGGGATATATCCATGTTCGTTAATGTTTTCGTCTGTATCTGATTTGAAATTCTCTCGCGTAGATTATGCGTTGACCTTACTCTTTTAATGGTAGATATGTCCCCAGATATCCTTGAATTTGTGAAGGATTATGAGTTATTATTAGTCTTTTGAGAAGTTCACATCTTATCGACGGCAATAAAACTAAAAAGTTGGTAGTGCCATTAGAATGGATTGGTTGATTATGACACAATGTCATTGTCTAAATTGATGGGAACTCGAGTGGAATTCCCCTAAGAGATAAGATGTTGATTATCAAAAGTAATCTAAATAATTCTTGATGGATGACCATATCTTGCATTTAGACTTGAAATTTTACCATTAATGGTTATGAACTAGTCATAGATCTTGTAATCTAGAAAGAACCTAAGGTGGATTTATTAAAAGATGTTTTCTGTTATCTGAAACTTTCGGAGGTAATTGCTGATGAATTACCTAGACTTTCACCATTAAGGCAAGTTGAATTTGGAATTGATTATATTCCTGGTGCTGTACCTGCAGCATGTGCACTATACTTCAGCGCCATCTGAATCGAAAGAGTTACTGTGCAACTAAGAGAGTTGTCGGAGAAAGCTTTTATTCTACCGAGCTCATCATCATGAAGAGCTATGGTGTTATTATTCCTTATATTTGTTGATTACCGTGAACTAGGTAAATTGACTATCAAAATCTATATCCCTTACCCAAGATGGAAGATTTGTTCAATCATTTACAAGGTTCTAGCGTATATTCAGAAATTTGATCCACGACATGGTTATCATCAACTTAGCGTCCGCGAAAAAGATTATCTATTCGAATCACTACATCCAGAACTTGTAATGAACATTATGAGTTTCATGTTATGTCGTTTGGATTGACCAATGCACATGTAGCATCCATAAATTTGGTGAACCACGTGTGTAGGCTGGAATTTGATAAATTCATGCTTGTGATCATTAAGGACCATCTGTTTGTTTATAAGAATAGGAAGGAGTTAATAATCATTTATAGACTGCCCTGAGTTGGCCGACTAATGAAAACCTGTACCTTGAATATTTAACATGTGATTTAGGCTTAATCCTTCACATTATTTGACCGTGTGATTAATAGATAATGGAATCTATATTGACTCTTCAAAGATCGGAGCCATTAAGGCTTTGGGTTATATCAAAAAGGAAATATAAATACGTTTTGACAAATATTTTATCAATGGATTTTTAAGGAGTCATTCCGTTATACCCAGATTATTTAACTAAACTCCCTTAGGAGTGGATGCTTGTGTATACCTCAAGACAAACTAAGAGGGATTGAGGAAACCATTTAAACCATGACTTGGAATTTGAAACGAAAAATTTTGCTTTTCAACTAAGAAAATTTTGACCAAAGCATAAACAAATATTTCTCGAACATTTACGGATCTTATTAATTATTTTTGATAAATCACCAAAAATCGTGTTAATTAAATTCAAAATTTATTTTGAACATTTTTCTATAATTGAACGGACTGAGAAATTTAAAATTTTTATGTTTATGTTTCATAAAAATTAAATATTTATTATTTAATAACTAGTAATATTTATCGACGCTTTAAACGTCGGATTGAGCAAAATTAATAAAGATAATATTTGAGACGAAACTAAAACATAGAAAATATGAAGAAAGAATTTCTGAGCGATTACGGTCATGATAATTATTTCATCAAGAAAGGTGAATGTAGATACTGACACCTTATGTAGAAAGGATAATATAAATAGTAAATAGTTTCGCGGCTAATGTGAACCATTAGAAATGAGAGCCGATGGCGTTAAATATTTAAAAGGCCGCTTGTGGTTGCCTAAGTATGGAGGATTTCAAGATTTAGTCATGTTGGAATCTCATAAGTTTAAGTATCCTATTCATGCCATTTCTGATTAAATGTATCTTATCTAAAGAAGTTGTACTGATGGCCAATTATGAAGACATACATCGCCTCATACATTAGTAAACGTCTAACTATTGCAAAGGTCATCATCAGAATTTGATTCGATTTGGGTCATCGTCGACAGACTAACCAAATCTACTAATATCATTCCCGCTAATGATAGATTCTCGATGAAGAAAATTGACTCTTTTGTATTTAAAGGAGTTGTGTAAGCATGGTGTTCTTGTATCGATCATCTCTATCAAGGACCTCGCTTCGCGTAGAATTTCTAGAGATTTCCTCAGAAGTCACTGAGAACGAATCTTGATGAGAGTACTGTTTACCACCCAAATCGAAGGGACAAGGTAATGTAACGATACAAACACTATAAGTCTTGTTTTATGTTTGAATAATTGACCTTTGGTAATGAACGGGATAATCGTTTTCCTTTGGAGAGATTATCATTGATAATTATCATATTAGGATTGAGATCAAATCTTGTGAGGATCTATATAAAGAGCACCTGTATGTGAGAGTTGGGATGAAGATACCCGACATACACCCATTGTGAGTTGGACATGTCTTTTAGGTTTAAGGTTTCCTATGATGACAAACCTAACGTTACAAAATACCCGACCCATGAAACCTGAAATGATTGTGTAAATTAGGATCTGATTATTGACTTCCAGTAGTGGACAGGAGGATATGTGAATATGAAATGTGGATCTTAAAGTGCAAGATGGTAGCGAAGTTATGCCAAAAATATTTCACCATGGAAAGATGAATTGATGATCTGAAAGATCATGGGAAATTAAGTCCCCGGTGTATGGGACCATTGAGATAATGTAAAGAGTTGGTTTGAAAGGCATATAAGCTAGATCTACCCTAGAACTTCAAGGGCTGCATGAATTATGTTTCTTATATTGAATTTGATAAAATATTTATCAAGTGAAAATCTGATTGTTTCTTAATGGAGTTTGGATCGGCGAAAAGTTGCATTCATCAAAAACCCGTGAACATCATGGATAGAGAAAGTAAGTCAACATTAAGCCTGATCGTGTTCCTGTAGTTATGTTTGATGAAACTCGCGTATTGTAATGGATTACACTTGTGAAAAAATACTGAATGTGGAGGAAATACCCACATGGCTTTAACTCTATAAGAAGCGAGTAGTAAGATAAATCGATCTTTGAGGACAAAGATCCTCTTTAGGGGTAACTGCTGTGACAATCCGTCAATTTATGATCGATATTTTATTCTCAAGTATTATTTAAAATCATTATTTTAATGTTATATCATGAACTCACTCACTTTTGGGAAGAAATTTGGGTTTACATCTTAAAGTAGCATCGACTACGTCTAAACCGGAGAACTCTACGTTACGTGCTTACGTTTACATACACCTCTTTTGGTGACAATACGACATTTCACGAAATAAATTTGTCCTTGAATATTATTTTGGAATTTTAATTTGTGTTGGTTCATAAACTCACAAATTTATGAGAAGATATTAGGACACGTGCATAATTTAACGTCCTTTACGACTAAACCGGAAACCCTAGGATTACGTATTTACGCTTTTGAACTCCGTTTTTGATGAGAAAATTTTTATTAGATTCGTTTTGTGCCGTTCATTCTTAATTTATAAAAACGTTTTTCGTAAAACGACCCGAGGGCACGTAAATCGAGGAAACTAGAATCGAGGAGTACCCGTAAATTAATAGAGGTGAGACAAGTTTACACTTGCCCCACCCCTATACAAGTGGCGGCCAAAGACTTAGCCACACCACCCTTTGGTGGCAAGCTAACACATAAGTATAGGACACTTGTCCTACACTTTTTACCAAAACCACTACACCTCAACACTAGCTAACATAAACCACACACACACATGCAAACCAAGAAAACAAAATATCTCTCTCTTTTTCTCTCCTTTGTGCCGTCCACTTTACCACCATAAACCACCACTTGATCAAAATTTATCCATAAATCTTGTGTTAAACTTGCACAAGATGAAAGCCTTTTGAAGTCTTGTTGATTGGAGGTGATACTAACATCTACAAAGGAGTTTCCTTAGAATCTAGGGCTGATTTTCATCAAGGTGTTCATATAGTTGGGTGATCTTGAAGGTGGTCTTGGTTTATCACAAGATTGGTCATCAAAAACCAAGCCTTGTTCATAACTTTCACTATCTTGGTTGGTAACAAGATCATTGTTTCCGTTACCTTGTTATTTTGTAAATGTAATTTTGTATATTCTTTCTAAATGTATATGTATATGATGATAAATGATGATCAAAGTATTATGTGGGGATCTTGTGTTGATAAATTTGGTTAAAAAGATTAAAATCTACATGTAAAGATGTTGAAATCATGACTAAATTTATAGGCTGTATAAAACAGTAAATAACCATATGATAACTTGATGAAATGACTTGGATTATTGAATATACAGTAAGGTATATGACTTTTACATATGTGATAGTTGACCACTCAATGGAATCCATAAAATGAGTAAGATATGATCCAAACATTATTAAGGTTCAAATCTGTATAGTGTATTTCGGACGAAATATTAGGGACACTTAGAGGATGAATGTGCAGTAGCTAAAATGGAGTTAATTGTAGCACATATTATTTAGTTTGTGCTACCCAAAATTGAGCTTCTATCTCCTTGTAGAACTCAAGATATGGTAAAAATGGTGAAAGTGAGTTTCATAATCAGATTTGGAAAATAAAAGTATATATTATAAAATAAGCACTCAAGTAAAACTAATATAAAATACATACCTAAAACCCACTAAATTATATAATACTTATAAATAAGTTATATACTTTGATTAGTAAATGTGACATTTTATAAAATTACAAATTGATATGTTTTCTAAGTTATAAAACTATACATATAAGTTTTACGTCTTTTCGGCTAAAACCAAAAGATTAACGTTTTCGTTAAATAAAACTTAGACGGTCGGACCAGTCTAATGTAAACTTTTTATAACTCATATACTGATGTATAAGTACATTTTACAAGTAAAAACCAATAAAACCCGAGCTTTATAACATATGGACATTAACGGGCCAAAGTAGCCTTATTGGACTATTAACCCAACTAATTTGGCTAAACATTAATGGACTTGCTCATTGTGCTTAACCCACTTGGGCCCACATATGAGTATAGGCCTGGTATTAAAATTATAATTGGGCTAATGTAATGTATTGGGCTTATAATGGGCTTATTGGGCCTCAACATGTAAACAAGTTAAACTAGTGTAACTAGTCTAAAAATTTACCAACACATAACATTATCATGAGTGAATAAAGAGATAAAATCCCCTTGATCATCATCATACTTCTAATGTCATCATATATACATAGCCATTGTTTTTATAAATTCATTGGACAAGAGTCTAAGACGAGTATTATTTGTCTAAGTTTCCGTGATTGAAGCACGTACAGTACATCCAAATCACCGATAACCGCCTTTGCCAATCAACGTGAGTTCATAGCCTCGCACTCTTTTAAATATTTTATGAAATGTTTTATAAACCCGCGAGGGAGATAACATGTTAGTTTAAATAAAATAGGACACCAGTTGTCCCGGTTGTTTGCTTATTGATATGGACCCGAATGATTATATGACCCGATGAATGATTATATGACTCGATGAATGAAATCAAATGGATTATTATAGTTAGGTTATGTCACTAAAAGTCCCATTAGCATGAATAGTGAACTACCGGGATTTGGTAGACGCTTATTCATATAATAGTACTATTTGGGGAAGATCACCCCAGTTCGCGCCTTGACGGTTGATCCTCGTTGTGCCACATTAATTGGTAAGCGAATTTATGTATGAGAAGATTTATATAAGCCTGATTATTTTGAAGACACGCTGTTTTAGATGGGCAAAGGAATTTCGGGTTAGCTACCCGTTGTTTGTTATAGTAAGGTAGCAATGTCATGCGGCTTATAATAATCCAATAACAAAAATACTGATATACGCATTGAATTATAGTATATTGCTTGACTAGCAATACGGGGTCTTATTACTGATATTATGTTCGTGTTTTGGTTTTACATAATCCTTTTCATATAACGGTTTTTATTTAACTCCATAGAACGTTATAAAACGTATTGTATGATGTATTTGTGACATTGGTTCGTATAATGGTTTTGGAGGCTGAAGCCTATATTATGGTTTATAACTAAGAGTTGAATAAAATGTCTTTGGCCTATTTTATGGCCTACTACAAAGATTTGTACAAAATGATTTTTCGGTATTAATTATATTCCGGTGATATACTAATGGTTTTCATTAAACTCTATGAATTTACTCGGCGTTTTCGCTGACCTTTTTAACATGTTTTATCTGAGGTACTTGAAGGTAATTCTCAGGAAGACGACAAAAACTTATGGCCCGCACTTAAATAACAATTTCCATTCAAATGTTTTGTAAAATTGTATGAAATACTATGACTTGGGACCTATGTAATTTGATATTTATGGATGGAAAATGCTTTATTATTAAACGACGCGATTTTTAAGCGTTGTCTATGATTTGAGTAATGTGTTATCCCGTAGCACCAACGACTCTTCCGCTAAACTAAAGTATGAATATTTGGGGGTGTTACGACGTACGTCATATAGATCTTCTCATAAGTCTTCAATTGTTGTTATGTACAGGCAATCGCCTCCTCTTCTTGCCGAAATATGTATCCAAATCTTTGCTTTGCACATGCCAATACCTTATGAAAACGTCTTGTCCTTCTAGTAATGCTAAGCATGGCTCATTAACCAACTCATTACCTAAGTAGTTAAGAAAAGATTCATGTTGAAACCTTGTTGACTCCCTATGAATTTCTTTGTTGGTAACTACGTGTCTTAGTAAATACCCTTTTTGAGATCACGTATCTCGCTTACACATCTTCACATACAACATCTCGTTCTTTGGTAGTTCTAATATCATCTTGAAAGAAAACAGTTTGTGCCTGCCTCTCTTAAGACTTTCAGTACTTTAAATGTTTCTGATTAGTATGATAACGTGATCGTCTATATATGTTCATGCACACCCTACTCTTTAATTTCATAACAGCCGTTGATGTGTTGGTTAACACTTACAGCATAACCATAATCTTGGTGTGTCCCTCACTCGATCCAATAACAGTCTTGGCCATGTCCTCCTCGTGCGCTCCTAACCGATAATAACTCAAACAAAAATCTCTCTTACTCAACCCGCATTAATCTACACACCCATCCTACATGACACCTCCTTCTCCTCAACCAACCACACGACGCTTCCCCACGAGTAATTAAGTCGAACCAAAGCCTTTCCCTCGTAACTCTTTCGATTGCTGATGAATTACCTAGACTTTCACCATTAAGGCAAGTTGAATTTGGAATTGATTATATTCCTGGTGTTGTACCTGCAGCATGTGCACTATACTTCAGCGCCATCTGAATCGAAAGAGTTACTGTGCAACTAAGAGAGTTGTCGGAGAAAGCTTTTATTCTACCGAGCTCATCATCATGAAGAGCTATGGTGTTATTATTCCTTATATTTGTTGATTACCGTGAACTAGGTAAATTGACGATCAAAATCTATATCCTTTACCCAAGATGGAAGATTTGTTCAATCATTTACAAGGTTCTAGCGTATATTCAGAAATTTGATCCACGACATGGTTATCATCAACTTCGCGTCCGCGAAAAAGATTATCTATTCGAATCACTACATCCAGAACTTGTAATGAACATTATGAGTTTCATGTTATGTCGTTTGGATTGACCAATGCACATGTAGCATCCATAAATTTGGTGAACCACGTGTGTAGGCTGTAATTTGATAAATTCATGCTTGTGATCATTAAGGACCATCTGTTTGTTTATAAGAATAGGAAGGAGTTAATAATCATTTATAGACTGCCCTGAGTTGGCCGACTAATGAAAACCTGTACCTTGAATATTTAACATGTGATTTAGGCTTAATCCTTCACATTATTTGACCGTGTGATTAATAGATAATGGAATCTATATTGACTCTTCAAAGATCGGAGCCATTAAGGCTTTGGGTTATATCAAAAAGGAAATACAAATACGTTTTGACAAATATTTTATCAATGGATTTTTAAGGAGTCATTCCATTATACCCAGATTATTTAACTAAACTCCCTTAGGAGTGGATGTTTGTGTATACCTCAAGACAAACTAAGAGGGATTGAGGAAACCATTTAAACCATGACTTGGAATTTGAAACGAAAAATTTTGCTTTTCAACTAAGAAAATTTTGACCAAAGCATAAACAAATATTTCTCGAACATTTACGGATCTTATTAATTATTTTTGATAAATCACCAAAAATCGTGTTAATTAAATTCAAAATTTATTTTGAACATTTTTCTATAATTGAACGGACTGAGAAATTTAAAATTTTTACGTTTATGTTTCATAAAAATTAAATATTTATTATTTAATAACTAGTAATATTTATCGACGCTTTAAACGTCGGATTGAGCAAAATTAATAAAGATAATATTTGAGACGAAACTAAAACATAGAAAATATGAAGAAAGAATTTCTGAGTGATTACGGTCATGATAATTATTTCATCAAGAAAGGTGAATGTAGATACTGACACCTTATGTAGAAAGGATAATATAAATAGTAAATAGTTTCGCGGCTAATGTGAACCATTAGAAATGAGAGCCGATGGCGTTAAATATTTAAAAGGCCGCTTGTGGTTGCCTAAGTATGGAGGATTTCAAGATTTAGTCATGTTGGAATCTCATAAGTTTAAGTATCCTATTCATGCCATTTCTGATTAAATGTATCTTATCTAAAGAAGTTGTACTGATGGCCAATTATGAAGACATACATCGCCTCATACATTAGTAAACGTCTAACTATTGCAAAGGTCATCATCAGAATTTGATTCGATTTGGGTCATCGTCGACAGACTGACCAAATCTACTAATATCATTCCCGCTAATGATAGATTCTCGATGAAGAAAATTGACTCTTTTGTATTTAAAGGAGTTGTGTAAGCATGGTGTGCTTGTATCGATCATCTCTATCAAGGACCTCGCTTCGCGTAGAATTTCTAGAGATTTCCTCAGAAGTCACTGAGAACGAATCTTGTTGAGAGTACTGTTTACCACCCAAATCGAAGGGACAAGGTAATGTAACGATACAAACACTATAAGTTTTGTTTTATGTTTGAATAATTGACCTTTGGTAATGAACGGGATAATCGTTTTCCTTGGAGAGATTATCATTGATAATTATCGTATTAGGATTGAGATCGAATCTTGTGAGGATCTATATAAAGAGCACCTGTATGTGAGAGTTGGGATGAAGATACCCGACATACACCCATTGTGAGTTGGACATGTCTTTTAGGTTTAAGGTTGCCTATGATGACAAACCTAACCTTACAAAATACCCGACCCATGAAACCTGAAATGATTGTGTAAATTAGGATCTGATTATTGACTTCCAGTAGTGGACAGGAGGATATGTGAATATGAAATGTGGATCTTAAAGTGCAAGATGGTAGCGAAGTTATGCCAAAAATATTTCACCATGGAAAGATGAATTGATGATCTGAAAGATCATGGGAAATTAAGTCCCCGGTGTATGGGACCATTGAGATAATGTAAAGAGTTGGTTTGAAAGGCATATAAGCTAGATCTACCCTAGAACTTCAAGGGCTGCATGAATTACGTTTCTTATATCGAATTTGATAAAATATTTATCAAGTGAAAATTTGATTGTTTCTTAATGGAGTTTGGATCGGCGAAAAGTTGCATTCATCAAAAACCCGTGAACATCATGGATAGAGAAAGTAAGTCAACATTAAGCCTGATCGTGTTCCTGTAGTTATGTTTGATGAAACTCGCGTATTGTAATGGATTACACTTGTGAAAAAATACTGAATGTGGAGGAAATACCCACATGGCTTTAACTCTATAAGAAGCGAGTAGTAAGATAAATCGATCTTTGAGGACAAAGATCCTCTTTAGGGGTAACTGCTGTGACAATCCGTCAATTTATGATCGATATTTTATTCTCAAGTATTATTTAAAATCATTATTTTAATGTTATATCATGAACTCACTCACTTTTGGGAAGAAATTTGGGTTTACATCTTAAAGTAGCATCGACTACGTCTAAACCGGAGAACTCTACGTTACGTGCTTACGTTTACATACACCGCTTTTGGTGACAATACGATATTTCACGAAATAAATTTGTCCTTGAATATTATTTTGGAATTTTAATTTGTGTTGGTTCATAAACTCACAAGTTTATGAGAAGATATTAGGACACGTGCATAATTTAACGTCCTTTACGACTAAACCGGAAACCCTAGGATTACGTATTTACGCTTTTGAACTCCGTTTTTGATGAGAAAATTTTTATTAGATTCATTTTGTGCCGTTCATTCTTAATTTATAAAAACGTTTTTCCTAAAACGACCCGAGGGCACGTAAATCGAGGAAACTAGAATCGAGGAGTACCCGTAAATTAATAGAGGTGAGACAAGTTTACACTTGCCCCACCCCTATACAAGTGGCGGCCAAAGACTTAGCCACACCACCCTTTGGTGGCAAGCTAACACATAAGTATAGGACACTTGTCCTACACTTTTTACCAAAACCACTACACCTCAACACTAGCTAACATAAACCACACACACACATGCAAACCAAGAAAACAAAATATCTCTCTCTTTTTCTCTCCTTTGTGCCGTCCACTTTACCACCATAAACCACCACTTGATCAAAATTTATCCATAAATCTTGTGTTAAACTTGCACAAGATGAAAGCCTTTTGAAGTCTTGTTGATTGGAGGTGATACTAACATCTACAAAGGAGTTTCCTTAGAATCTAGGGCTGATTTTCATCAAGGTGTTCATATAGTTGGGTGATCTTGAAGGTGGTCTTGGTTTATCACAAGATTGGTCATCAAAAACCAAGCCTTGTTCATAACTTTCACTATCTTGGTTGGTAACAAGATCATTGTTTCCGTTACCTTGTTATTTTGTAAATGTAATTTTGTATATTCTTTCTAAATGTATATGTGTATGATGATAAATGATGATCAAAGTATTATGTGGGGATCTTGTGTTGATAAATTTGGTTAAAAATATTAAAATCTACATGTAAAGATGTTGAAATCATGACTAAATTTATAGGCTGTATAAAACAGTAAATAACCATATGATAACTTGATGAAATGACTTGGATTATTGAATATACAGTAAGTTATATGACTTTTACATATGTGAGAGTTGACCACTCAATGGAATCCATAAAATGAGTAAGATATGATCCAAACATTATTAAGGTTCAAATCTGTATAGTGTATTTTGGACGAAATATTAGGGACACTTAGAGGATGAATGTGCAGTAGCTAAAATGGAGTTAATTGTAGCACATATTATTTAGTTTGCGCTACCCAAAATTGAGCTTCTATCTCCTTGTAGAACTCAAGATATGGTAAAAATGGTGAAAGTGAGTTTCATAATCAGATTTGGAAAATAAAAGTATATATTATAAAATAAGCACTCAAGTAAAACTAATATAAAATACATACCTAAAACCCACTAAATTATATAATACTTATAAATAAGTTATATACTTTGATTAGTAAATGTGACATTTTATAAAATTACAAATTGATATGTTTTCTAAGTTATAAAACTATACATATAAGTTTTACGTCTTTTCGGCTAAAACCAAAAGATTAACGTTTTCGTTAAATAAAACTTAGACGGTCGGACCAGTCTAATGTAAACTTTTTAAAACTCATATACTGATGTATAAGTACATTTTACAAGTAAAAACCAATAAAACCCGAGCTTTATAACATATGGACATTAACGGGCCAAAGTAGCCTTATTGGACTATTAACCCAACTAATTTGGCTAAACATTAATGGACTTGCTCATTGTGCTTAACCCACTTGGGCCCAACATATGAGTATAGGCCTGGTATTAAAATTATAATTGGGCTAATGTAATGTATTGGGCTTATAATGGGCTTATTGGGCCTCAACATGTAAACAAGTTAAACTAGTGTAACTAGTCTAAAAATTTACCAACACATAACATTATCATGAGTGAATAAAGAGATAAAATCCCCTTGATCATCATCATACTTCTAATGTCATCATATATACATAGCCATTGTTTTTATAAAGTCATTGGACAAGAGTCTAAGACGAGTATTATTTGTCTAAGTTTCCGTGATTGAAGCACGTACAGTACATCCAAATCACCGATAACCGCCTTTGCCAATCAACGTGAGTTCATAGCCTCGCACTCTTTTAAATATTTTATGAAATGTTTTATAAACCCGCGAGGGAGATAACATGTTAGTTTAAATAAAATAGGACACCAGTTGTCCCGGTTGTTTGCTTATTGATATGGACCCGAATGATTATATGACCCGATGAATGATTATATGACTCGATGAATGAAATGAAATGGATTATTATAGTTAGGTTATGTCACTAAAAGTCCCATTAGCATGAATAGTGAACTACCGGGATTTGGTAGACGCTTATTCATATAATAGTACTATTTGGGGAAGATCACCCCAGTTCGCGCCTTGACGGTTGATCCTCGTTGTGCCACATTAATTGGTAAGCGAATTTATGTATGAGAAGATTTATATAAGCGTGATTATTTTGAAGACACGCTGTTTTAGATGGGCAAAGGAATTTCGGGTTAGCTACCCGTTGTTTGTTATAGTAAGGTAGCAATGTCATGCGGCTTATAATAATCCAATAACAAAAATACTGATATACGCATTGAATTACAGTATATTGCTTGACTAGCAATACGGGGTCTTATTACTGATATTATGTTCGTGTTTTGGTTTTACATAATCCTTTTCATATAACGATTTTTATTTAACTCCATAGAACGTTATAAAACGTATTGTATGATGTATTTGTGACATTGGTTCGTATAATGGTTTTGGAGGCTGAAGCCTATATTATGGTTTATAACTAAGAGTTGAATAAAATGTCTTTGGCCTATTTTATGGCCTACTACAAAGATTTGTACAAAATGATTTTTCGGTATTAATTATATTCCGGTGATATACTAATGGTTTTCATTAAACAATATGAATTTACTCGGCGTTTTCGCTGACCTTTTTAACATGTTTTATCTGAGGTACTTGAAGGTAATTCTCAGGAAGACGACAAAAACTTATGGCCCGCACTTAAATAACAATTTCCATTCAAATGTTTTGTAAAATTGTATGAAATACTATGACTTGGGACCTATGTAATTTGATATTTATGGATGGAAAATGCTTTATTATTAAACGACGCGATTTTTAAGCGTTGTCTATGATTTGAGTAATGTGTTATCCCGTAGCACCAACGACTCTTCCGCTAAACTAAAGTATGAATATTTGGGGGTGTTACGACGTACGTCATATAGCTCTTCTCATAAGTCTTCAATTGTTGTTATGTACAGGCAATCGCCTCCTCTTCTTGCCGAAATATGTATCCAAATCTTTGCTTTGCACATGCCAATACCTTATGAAAACGTCTTGTCCTTCTAGTAATGCTAAGCATGGCTCATTAACCAACTGATTACCTAAGTAGTTAAGAAAAGATTCATGTTGAAACCTTATTGACTCCCTATGAATTTCTTTGTTGGTAACTACGTGTCTTAGTAAATACCCTTTTTGAGATCACGTATCTCGCTTACACATCTTCACATACAACATCTCGTTCTTTGGTAGTTCTAATATCATCTTGAAAGAAAACAGTTTGTGCCTGCCTCTCTTAAGACTTTCAGTACTTTAAATGTTTCTGATTAGTATGATAACGTGATCGTCTACATATGTTCATGCACACCCTACTCTTTAATTTCATAACAACCGTTTATGTGTTGGTTAACACTTACAGCATAACCATAATCTTGGTGTGTCCCTCACTCGATCCAATAACAGTCTTGGCCATGTCCTCCTCGTGCGCTCCTAACCGATAATAACTCAAACAAAAATCTCTCCTACTCAACCCGCATTAATCTACACACCCATCCTACATGACACCTCCTTCTCCTCAACCAACCACACGACGCTTCCCCACGAGTAATTAAGTCGAACCAAAGCCTTTCCCTCGTAACTCTTTCGATTGTTCCAACGACTCTTATATCTCCGATGGCGCTAAACGTCACAACTCTTCACTTTGATGTCGCTCCTTGTACTCACTCTATGTGAAAATATTGCTTTACGCCGAGATGAATCCTATTAAATCGTTCTGAAACACTTCAAGACACCCACATACTACAAGGATATCACACGCCTTCAACGCATCTACTTTGGTACTCCTAGGAGACCTCTTATTTCATTAGCTCGTTTCTTACGAACTTCAATTACCCTTACATTATCCTATGGCATTATAAATACACTCTCATAGCATTCCAACTCAGCCTTATACTTCCGAACCAATTCATTAACTAAACCACTTCGGGGCAATTAAATCTTCCACAAAACATCATCAACGCTCTCAACAATTTTGAACCCAAAACTAGGCTTAGAACTACAAAATACGAATAGCGAATCGAACCCACAGATAACTAACAAAATTTCACGTGCACGAATTTAAAACAAATCAAACCATGAGACTCTGAAAGAACTCAAACATAACATATTTATCGATACAAAACGAACCATGACAACGAACCACTGACGCAAGAAATAACCAACGAATGGGAACTTTGTACAACCTTCAACTTTTACCCTAACAAATTAACTTCTATAATTGTATATTAGTCGTTTTAAGATCATGGAATCATATTAGTAATTTAGGTAATCACTTTGATGAGATGGCATTTATACATGATCTTATCGTTCTTTTCGGGCTTTAAATGCATAAAATGTCATAAAAATACCATATATATGCTTGTGTTTGTTTACTTGTGTATTTTAGGTATGGATATTGTGAAAAAGACAAAATATATCAAGAAACAAGGAAAAACAAACACGAGAAACAAAGCCGTACAATGAACCGGGCCCTAGTTGTGGATTTCTCAAAGAAAAAACTTTGAAGACTTAAAGATGTACAAGAATGATCCTTGATCTATGAAGAAATGACACTTAATACCCTTGTATATTCATAATTACAAGTTTGGTCCCTTAAGTTTGTCAAAATTACAAAAAGGTCCTTCAACTTTGAAGACTTGGCAAGTTTAGTCCCTCAACAATTCTAAATTGTCAAAGATAGTCCCTCATGAAGTCAAAGATCCAATGAAGACCTTCAAAGATGAGAAATGTCCAATATCAGTCCTTGAACTATTCAAAAATGGAAAAACAAACCCTTATAACCCTTGTTACAAAGTTTTGTGGCCAAAGTATGAAATTGGAAAGTTTATTAACAAAGGAGATGTGTTTTATGGCTGAATAAACTTTATTTACAAAGTTTCCCAAAAGACAAGGACCTAAGCTGCCAATTCCCAAAGTTCAAACAAACAAACACGCGCCAAACAACTTACCACCCCTTTTTGGATCAAACGAGTTACTATTTACCCTTATGAACCCAGAACTTACCTCACTTAAAACAAGGGGTTAATTCAAATTACCCAGGCACACGCTTAATTCACATGCCCAAGGACTCATCCCACACCTAAAACCCCAATCCACACTCACCATGTGACCCCACCATTTCACACGTCAACCAATCACATGACACCCTCCTCTCCAAGCAATCCTAGTTGGCAAGATCAACGATTTTTAGCTACTACTTGGTCCCCAAGCATAAAATGAATACCCAAGATCATTTTGGACAGCTCAACAACAACAAACGTTTAGAAAATTTCAAGGGTATTTTGGAGACTTCATAGCCCAGGGTTTTGCATTTTTCTACCTTGTAATCGTCTATATAAAGACTCCTTAACATGTGAAAGAGCTTTTGTTCAAATTTTACTCTTTAAACATTGTAATTCCTTTTTAAAATTTATAAAAGTTTGGTATTTTGAAAAAATTGTAATTCCTTTTTATGTTTTTGAAAGTTGGTGTTGTTTTAGAGTTAAGCTGAGTTCCATTTTATGTTATAAAGGTGTTTTGATCTTTGGATTGAAGCACGTTTTGATTTGAACAAGTTTTCAAGTTGAAAAAAGTTGAAAACCTTGTTCCTGTTTGGTTGAATTTGACTGTACTAACCCCATCCATTTTCCTAAAGCTCTTGCAAGCTTGTTGACACCAAGCTTGTGAAGGGATTTAAGCCCTTGGTTGGTCTGTTTGCTCTTTGTGTTGAAGAAATCAAGTCCTTGAGGTTCTGATTTGAACCATCAGTCAAGGCCTCATATCATCTCCTTTGTTCAAGGACCTTGGTCACTCTCTAGCTATTGAGAGTGGTACAAGGAGCATAGCTGATCTCCCTAGGAAGTTTTGGGGGATAGGTATAAGCTATATTTAAGTTTCCTCTAAAAAATTTCATGTTAGTGTCTGTTATAAGTTTTGCCATGTGATTTGGTGTTCTTGTGTTTGTGCTTTGTGTTTTATTGTTTGTTTCTGTTTGTTTTCACCTAGGTAAGGTATTTGAACCATAAAATCAGTAGGTTGTGTGTTGAAATCAAAAGTTTGTTTGAAAAGGGGCTAAAACAAGGTTGTTTGGTTTTTGGGATCATAAGACCTTGTGGCGTTGTGCCCTTGGTTCTTAGGGTTTGGATAGTCTAAACAAGTCATTGGTAACTGGTTTTGGTCCTTGGTTAAGTCTCAAGTGGTTTGGAAAAGGATTTCAAAGTTTTGGAAAAATCTGAAAATATTGGTTTGAAATTGGTCAAACACATCAGATCCAATAAAATCTTTGTTTGTTGGATCTAGGGTCTGAAATTTGGTTTCGGTAGAGTTTAGGTGATAAGCTATCTGTTCAATATCTGTTTGTTGAATTTGGTTGCTTATTGTGGGTGCTTGAGCTTATCAAAGTTGGGTGAAGTGGTCATTTGCATCAACAAAGTGACCACCTCAATATAGGCTTGCATTTGTTATTCTAGTGTATGCTTTGTTGTGCAACTGCTTGAATCTTGTTATTGTGTTGCTTGTGAGTGCTTCTTGCTATTTGGTTTGCTTATTTGCTGACTTATAAGCTAACTGGCTTATTGGCTTGATTTTGCCAAAATCTTTCAAGGTTTGGTCAACTGACCACTTGATTCACAAAGGCTCAACCTTGAGTTCTTCACAAAGTTGCTTAAAACAAGCTTATAATCTATCCCTGATCATTTGGTAAAATTTGGTGAACTTTGACTTTTGGTCAAATATGCACAATTTGGCTTATTTTTCAGAACTGCTTATTGGTACATGCAACAACTTGGTTTTTGTGACAGGTGTCATTTTTCTCAGCTTAATATCATATTTGAGAAGTTACAAGTCTTTTGGTTAAGCTCTTGCAAGGAATCTAGCTTATTTTGCTTTTTCAGCCAGCTTATTTGCTTCCACAGCTTATTCTACTTTGGCTTTTTGTGAATTTTCTTGTTGATTATTCTTAGTTAAGCTATTTTTGAGCTTTTGCAAAAATAATCAGCTTCTGAAAGGTCCTAGAACTCTAACCCGACTATTTTGTCTTTTAGTGGAATTCTACTTTGCTTATTTCTGGCTTATTGGGTTTGTTTTTTCAAAATTTCTTTTCATAGATCTCTTAGGCATCTTAAAAGAAGGTCGTGTGTCAAATCTGAGCTTATGGCATTGTCTTATTGCTTAATGGGCTTATTGGCCCAATAAGGATAAGCTGTTATACCATTAAGCTACGATAAGCTCAAAACCAGTTTTTGGGCCTTCTGACTTTTGTGTTCAGAATCAAATTTGGAGTCAGATAGGGCTTTTTCAGCTTATTTGGACAAGTTTGGAATTTTTGGGCCAAAAAGCCCATTTAAGTGGACTATTTTAGTTTTAAGCCCATTAGGGGTATTTTAGTAATTTCACTTTCAATTTCTGTTTATTTACGTTAAAATATACTAGTTTGCAAGTTTTTAGAATTTTTTTTATAATTTTTGGATTCTTAATGTTATTTTATTATTATTTTATTATTAAATTTCAGTTTTCACATTTTTGCACTTTTTATATTTTTTAGGTCAAATACATTAAAATAGGATTTTTAAAACTCTTAGATTAATTTTAGCATCATTTTCTTAATTTTTAGAATTATTTTAAGGTTTTAATAGCTTTTAATCATTTTAAATAGTTTTAATTAGTTTAAAAATTTATAAAAATAGTTTTTAATCTTTTTAAGTCATTCAAAAGGTTTACAAAGTGAAAAATCTTTATTTGGGCTTTTTGATAATTAATTGGATTTTTAGGGCTTTAATTAGTATTTAAAAATTATTAATTAATTAATTAAAAGGTTTGAAAAAGTTTTGATCATTAGTAAACTCTTAGTTTATTTAATTTGATTTTTGGTAATGTTTGGGAATTTTTAGAATTAATTTTTATTTTAGCATTTTTTACGGTTTTTTAATTTAGTCGTCGTAGTAATAATTTTCACGTATCTGTCATTCTATTTTCTCATCCCCTTCTTTCTCAAATATTAATCCAAAAGATTTATATCTTAATCACACACATATACCTCCTTGGGAAACAAACTTAATTGGGTCATTAACACTTGAGTTTCCTAAGTTATTTGTTTAATACTTTCCGCTTTTACGCCTTTTTCCTAAAAGGTGTATTTTTACCACAATCATTTTTGGCGCCACTGTCGGGGAGGTGTGTCGTGATTAATTTGTCATTTTGTTTTTAATATTAGCCATAAATAGTATTTGTATTCGAAGAACTCTACTAATACGTATTATCGGTTTTTTCGTTTTTCTTGTGAAATTATTATTACTATATTGTATTAAGTATCACAACAAAATCAAAATATCTCCAAAAGTGTGAAAACACAACCTTAATTGGGATTTGATCTCCTAATTATTGTATTCGAATCTCAAACAAAAAGAAAAAGGCAAAAATAGATAAATACTTTCGTGAAGCTCGATTTTGAAAAATACAAACTATAAGGTGGGTATAAGTCGGGTATTATAAAATATACCCTAAGGAAAAAGGCTCTTAAGTGCTTCGCGCCGTCTCGTTTCCCTGCTTGCTTGTGAGCATTTTGAGATTGAAAGCTAATCGAGGGTTTTGCCGCCCAAAGTATTATTACGTATCATATATATTTGCTTGGTTTCTTTGTGATTAAACCCTCTTGAACAATTTGGTTTTCACCAAAGTTCTAAAGTTATTTGAAGGCGTTCACTCCACGTGATCGTTTTCATTCTTTTGAGGCTTCTTTAATCAAGAGTTTGATTCTAGGAGAGATTTGGTAGATTGTTGTCTACGAAGATACACAAAATCCAAAAAAAATTAAAAACAATCAAAAACACAAAAAAATTGAAAATCCACAAAACACCCAAAAAGAATCTTCTTTGCTCACCTCCCATTCTTCGTCAAGTTTATGCTAACTCGTAATCAAGCAAAACGATCTCGTAAACGTCGTCAAAGTCAAGGAAATCAAGAGCCTTTAATTGAACAACAAACTCCAATTGTCGAACCCATTGTAGAACCAATAGTCGCCATGGCTAATCGTACTATGATGGAGTTGCTTCAAGCACCCACCGAGGGTTTTGGAGAAGATATTGTGATTCCCGCTATCCTTGCGGAGAATTTCGAGATTAAGACGGGTTTAATGTCGATGTTGCAAGCAAATAAGTTTAGAGGTCATGAGAAAGACAACCCGCATTACCACATAAGGAATTTTAATTGTCTCACCGCAACAAGCAAGTTTAAGGATGTTCCACATGACGCCATTAAGATGATGTTGTTTCCATACTCGTTAGATGGACCCGCTAAAATTTGGCTCGAGAAAGAACCGCCAAATTCGATTTTGACATGGGGTGATCTCGTTTCTAAGTTTGTGAACCAATTTTTTCCACCATCTAAAACAACACATTTGAAAAATGAGATTTCAAGGTTTACACAACGTAATAATGAATGTTTTTCAATGGCATGGGAACGATTTAAGGAAATGTTACATGAATGTCCGCACCATGATTTTTCGGAACTGCATCAAATTGATACTTTTTATAATGGGCTTAATGATCATGAACGAGATTATTTGAATGCCGCCGCGGGTGGTAATTTTTTGCGCAAAACGACCGATGAATCTTTAAAGATTATCGAGAATATATCTAAGGTTTATAACCCTCGTAACACACCGAGTGTTGCCAATATGGGTTCGTCATCATCGTCATCGTCTCGTAACATTAATGCATGACATGATGAAGTAAATGAGGAAAATTGGTTTTTCGATAGGTTTTCGACGCTTATGACACATTGGAAAGCACAAGATGCTTTGAATTCTACATCGGTTAAAGCGGTTGAAAAGAGTTGTTTATCTTGTGGTGGAGCTCATGATCTTTCCGAGTGCATTACCGCCGGTGGTAACAGTTCGAGTGCTTACGTAGCAACGGGAACTTACAACCAAAACGGCCAAGGTTCCCACCCAAATCAAGCTCCACCAAATCAAAATGCTAACAACTATCGAAACAACAATCAAAACGGTGGTTATCAAGGCAATTCACGTAATTATAACAAAGGGAATTATCAAAGTGGGAATGAACAAGTTTCAAATCAAAACCAAAACCGTGATTTTCAAACTACTACACAAGGTTTTAAAAATGATCACACCAAAAATCTTCAATCAGAATTTTTGAATTATGCTAAGGCAAATGATGTTAAGTTTGATAATATGCAACGTGAGATGATTAGCTTAAGATCTGAGTTGAAAAACGAGCTTAAAAACGAACTTGCTAATGAACTTAAGACTCATGCTAATAAAATGGAAGGAAACATTCAATGTCTTCAACAAAATCAACAAAATATGGAAGAAGGACAACATGAGATTAAGCAAGAATTGTTAAAAGCGGATGCTAGGCAATCAAAATTTGAAGACCGAATGGCAAAAATGTTTGAAGCAATCATGTGTAAACCCTCATCCTCGGGTGGTCTTCCTAGTGATACCATTAACAACCCGAGGGGAGAAATGAAGGTTATTACTACACGTAGTGGTAAAACTTTCAAGGAACCAATCTCTCGTCCAAGTACTTCTACGGAGAAGGAAATCGAGAAAGAGCCCGAGGTGATGGTCGAAAAGGAGCATATCACAAGCCCACGAAGTACCGCTCATACCACACCTACGATTGAACCAATACCAATCATGGAACCTAAGATTCCAAGGCTGTTGCCTAATGTCCAACCCACACCAACTTTACCTTACCCTTCGAGACGTAACAAGGAAAAAGCACAAGAAGGGAATAATTATCAATTTGAACTTTTTATGAAAATGTTTCGTGATATACATTTTAACATAAGTTTTTCCGACGCTCTAATCATGATGCCTCGATTTGCCGCAAACTTCAAAGTTATGTTGAATAACAAAGAGAAGTTACAACAATTGTCTAGTTGTTCATCGGTTTTTCTTAGCCGCATACCTCAAAAAGTCGATGATCCCGGTAAATTTTTGATTCCATGTGAAATACAAGATATGGAGGAATGCTACGCCTTGGCCGATCTTGGTTCTAGTATCAACTTAATGCCTCTTGATATTTTCAAATCGCTTTCACTTCCGGCTCTTACTCCTTCGAGCATGTCTATCGAGATGGCCGATCATTCTACGATTTTAGCATGTGGAGTAGCCGAGGATGTTTTCGTCAAAGTCGGAAAGTTTTACTATCCCGTTGACTTTATCGTTGTATACATTCCCATCGATCGAAAAGTTCCTCTCTTTTTGGGTCGTTCATTTTTGGATACATCGAGAGCACTTATTGATTTTCATGCTCGAAAAATTACCCTTCGTTTCAATGAGGAAGAACTTGTCATCAATGCAACACAAAACTCCAAGATTTCTCATGTCTATTCTATTGCTACTTTATAACATGGTGATTCAACCAATGTCGTTTGCAAAGGATTTTCACCAAGAGTTTTATGAAATATCAACAAGAACGATTTACCATTTCCTCCGCCGGTGGAGGTTATGAGTATGAAACCTACAAAGAAGAAACCGTCAATACTTGAAATGAAAAATCCTTCGCGAACATTAATTCTTGAAAAGTGTTGATAAGTTGCCGGTTTCTACGGAAGATCTTTCGGATGACGAGTATGTTGACCCCGATGGGGAGGTTTTCTTTGTCGACAAACGTTTTGAGAACTTACAACCACCAAAACCAAAACGGTTTTCAAATGTGAGAATTTTTAGTGTGACTAACATCATCTTAGAAACACCAAATATTTTCGACATAATCAAAACGGGTTTTCATAAGGAGAGTTTAAAAGATAAAAAAGGAAAATATTTTAAAGTTGATTTAAAAGATTTTTCTACAAATCTAACTCCGTCATCACCACATGTTTTGAGTTCTACAAGCTCGTCTACTCCTTTTGACGATGCTTTGTGTGGTTTTAGTATTGGGGAAGCCCCTTATGTTCCCTCATCCTTGTCCACCGAGGACGAGATATTCGATCTCGGAATTTCATGCAAAGGGAAATCTCGGTCTTCCACCGATGCAATAAATGGAAACTATATCTATTTGGTTGGTACGAGTCTACCTCGAGTAGCTCAAAAGTTTGTCTTACCAATTGTCCCACCCTTCTATTTCTTATCTATTTTCTTCAAACTCTTTGAGTTTATGGCACGTTTTGAAGTGTCGTTGGTTTGTTTATCCAACGAAAACGAGAACGCCATCTTCGATCTGGGCATTTTGCATCATTAAAGGACTTAGTCCTTAATACCGGTTGCTTTTTAGGCCTTGTTTATAATGTAAGCCCCACTAAAAATTGACCATACCATGATTTTCCCTAAATGATCACATTTAGAGGGGATCGAGTCGAACTCATGACTCGTTAATCAAAAACGAGGTGCCTCGTGGGGGATATCCCATGTTTATCCTTTTATGCTTTCAAATAAATAACGAGAGGGGATTTATGCCCTTCCAACTTGTTGTCTCGTGGTTGTTTGTGAATGTGTTATCTAGATCGTCATCATCACTACGATTGAAGACTCTCGTGTTCGTTTACGTGAGCCTCGATCGTTTGCTTGAAGAGTTTTTCGCGAATAGATGACATATCCTTTATTGTTCTAACAATTATCTTTTAGCATAATTCATAAACGGTTTTAGATATATTGTTGATCACCCTTTCCATGCTAGATCCTAATCATTCGACTCTTCGTCTCTAGTGTGGGGGTGCTCTACCTTTAGACTCGAAACATTGAGGACAATGTTTAATTTTAGTATGGGGGGTGAATAGATACTTGCTTTGCTACGCCCTCACGTTTTCCAACTTTCATCATTTTGTTTTGTTGCTAATAAGGCTAAAAATGGCCAAATTTTAAAAATTTTCTTAGTTTTCATAAGTGTTTTTAAGACACGAATGTATATTTTTCCGATGGGTAGAATAAGAGCTAACTATTGACTTGATGGGAATTTGGAGCCCTTTACATTCCTTAACCCGCTCGAATCAAGGTTTGCTAGACTTCTATATAGGGAACTTTAAAACGCAAAAGTCTTAGCTCATTCGGGTTAAGAACAAGAACTTTTCGCAAGTTCCTATAATTGATCCTAGGAAGTCACTTATCAAGGGCACTATAAAATGCATTCTCTAAACTTGAGAAAGTCCAAGAAAGTGCAAGATCCTATAGGTGGCTTGAAAACCCAAAACTTCGATTTGATATAGTCTTAATGAAAGCTAATCGAAATTTGGCTTAATTTTGACTTGCATGACTAAGTATTCTCCAGTCTCTTTAATTAGAGGTCTTTAAATAGTGAAGAACGAGAAATGATAGAGTTAGACAAGTGATCATGCTAAACATAGAACATGAAAATGTTCTTTCAAAAACTCATATGTTTTTAATTGTGCCTTTTTCTCCTATAAGATCAATGCATTAGGACTAAAAATAATTGCAATAAGTAAGGTCGTACGATTTAAAAGGTTACTTAGCTTCCAGCACAAGATCGTTTAAAAGTTGCTCGGGGTTGAATAGAGTTCATAGCCAAGGCATATCTTATTGAAGCGGGATGCAAAGATTGGTGAAGATCCAAAAAGGCCCTAACAAGGCATGAGGAGCTCTATTTTGTTGCTAAAGATCCAAGATGATGTGAAGTATCATTATTCCTAAATCAATATGAAGGATCGAGACACACGACAAAAAACAATTACTCCCCTAAAGATCATGGAGAAAGTCTATCCAAAAAGACCCTTACAAGGTATGAGGATAAATATATCCAAGTCCGAAAAGGAGGCGGATCATAGTATATCAAAATCCAAAATAAAGATTGAAGAAAAATGATGAAGTCGTGGTCCAAGTATGAAGAATCTCTCAAAAACGTCAAGTGAAGAAATTCCAAAATATGAAGAGAAAATCATAATTTCAAGAACGTCTTCCCAAGATTTGAAGTATGAAATACCTGCCAAATATCGGTCCGAGAAAGGTCTCAAATCGTGTAACGAGTTATGCCAAGATATGAACTTAAGGAGTGTTGGGTCAAAAAGTTGATGTGGCGGAAACTCAAGAACGAAGAAAACATGAAGACATTTGTCTAAGCGTTGTCAAGAGCAAATCAAGCGTTGACAAGAGCAAATCGGAGGTTGATGGCTCAAGCATTGTCATGTACAATCCAAGCATTGTCATGTACAATCCAAGCATTGTCATGTACAAACTAAGCATTGATAGAAACATAGACAAGAAGCCTTTGGAAGCTTCTATTTGGATATATATGCAGGATATATTCTGTATATGTGTATTTAAGTAGAAGATTTACATGTTTATTCATTCTTATCTCTTGTAAACCCTAATCCTTACACTATAAAAGGAACCAAGGGTATTAGGTTTAGATATAACTTTCATATACAATGTAAACCTAAAAGCGTGTGTCGACTAGACTTGGGATTCAATGTATACACGTCTAGTGATTGTTTATTATTAATATAATTAGCAATCCATTTGTTTTAATTCATGTCTTGTTTCCTAAACACCTTGTTAATGTGTCATGTTCTAAAGATCTGGAATTCTAGGATTCCATAACTGGTATCAGAGCCTCGTGGCTCGTGATGCTAGGACCAACAAGGTGTTCGTGTATTGTGAAGAAGAAAAATCCGTCTAGGATTTTTCTGGACGTTTTTGTGTGCGCAGCAGTATTCAGAAGGTCATAACTTTTTATTGGACAGTTGGATCATCACGAAATTTCTTGTGTGTATTCTTTACACATATATCTAGACATCCACCAGAGGGATTGTCGAGTTTTATCCCCAAGAAAAAGTTATTAAGCGTCAAAGTCAGCAGTGAGTACATGCAGTTTTCTGTAAACAGCCATGTTCACAACACGTTTTCTCCTTCGTTAACCGTTGGATCTTCGTGATTTTTGAACTGTAGATTCTTGGCACTTGTGTCTAGAATCTCACCTAAGGGATTTTCGATCTAAGCTTTTATCAGAAAGTCATTTTAACTCGAAGTCGGCTGCAAAGAAGGTACAAAGTTTTACGTTTCACATAAAATAATGAATTAGGGTTTATGCCAAACCCTATAATCGATTATAAAACAGAAAAGAAGGTGTTGTTCGTTTCTGTCATGTTGCTGTGAAGGATGTCGTGTAGGGTTTCTTTATTTGTGAACCCTAAAATTGGTATATCGATTACTGTTATCGTGGAAGTGCAGCAAGAATGATTATTAGGGTGTTAATTATAAACCCTAGATCTTGAACGACTGAAAGTTTGATTTATGGACGTTTAAGATCGATAGCAGAAGTATTGATTCCAGAACAAGAGGTCTACATGTTTAATGGTAAAGAATTCCCAGTACCAGCCGCCCTTACACCTGAAAGGATTGCAGAGATCCGTCGCACTGGTGCATTGAGGCATTCAGATATCGAAGGGTGTGTGTGTTTCATGTAAACGGATGGTTCTTCCTCTATATCTTATAGAACAATGAGCAGACGTGGGGTATGTTTTATACAGCAAGAAGTGCAGCAGATGTACAATTACCCATGTACGATTTATGTTAAATGTATATACTGTTGTTATAACAGTATTCAAGGTACAAGGATGTGGGTATGCTTTGTTTTGGATTATTGTGGACATGGAAGATAAGGGTACTTGGTATGTCGTATGGGTACAACGAACACAGGTATAAACAAACGAGCAGTGTATTGGATCGTAAGGAGGTATATTGTTTTTTTAATATGCATTGAAGTCAGAGAAGTGGTCCATACTAGTACGGATTGTGGTCAATGAAGTTGTGCTATCATTGGTTAAGATGTGATAGTCACGTGATAAAGGTTGAAAAGAACAAAGGGATTATTTTATTTGAACGTGTATAGGTATATCAGTTCAAGATAATTGTGAGTTATCGTTGGATATGATACTTATGTCCTATATTTATGAGAACAGATTTGTTGCTCATTAAAAGAAGTATCACATGAGGATGGATGCAAATATATTGATCCATGACGTTTGTTCAAAGCTTATAAAGAAGTGGTCATGTGGTATACACACCGAGGTAATGTTTTTAGCCACTTAAGAAGTAGACGCTAACATTTGTTAGTTTGATGCTGACAAGAATAAGTCGAACGCTGACAGAGAGCGTTGACATGAGTTGTCCGAGAAACGCTTGCTCAAGCGTTGATAGGTTTTGTCGGATATCTGACAATGCATGTGTTTAGGATATTGGACAATGAAGGTTCTCGGATGACAAAAGGATAGCTGCTGTTTGAGAAAATTGGTCCGTTTTTAGCACACAAAAAGGAGGAATTTACACGCAAAGGTACATGGAATCTCCGTTTTTATTTAGAATATCATGTTGATATTTATGGCTCGGATATTTTTAAACGGCATTAATGATTTTAATGCAAGTTGGAAACTATTCATGGGAATTTGATGGATACTTTATTATGTAATCGGGATAGCCTTGAGAAAGAGTTATCCATATTTCTGACTTTTACATATGGTATGAAGATGTTATTTCATTAAATTCTTCATGAAGAGATGTTGGCTTAAGGGGAAGAATTCTTATGGTAAGTTTGATGATTGAAGAAGATTTTCGCAAGTTTGTGTTCTATCATATCTTAAAGTCGTGCACTTCTAGTCATGGACTTTAAAGGTAACTTGTTCGTGCTTTAAATGTTTAGTGATGAAGACTTGTCATATCTAGCAAGGTAAGATTTCTATCACTTGAAGGAGTTACATTATTGTGCTCAGTGTCTCACAAAGGATGAGGATTTTGACAATGGGATCGAGGTCTACTTATATTTTTCTCAATTTGGTGTAAGTTCCTTATCACGTGGATAGTACAAGACATGGAACATAGGTTTGGGTTACTCTACTTCTACATCAAAATTAGTATATTTGTTTTTCTTCAAAATCATTACACAGAGCCTACATTTGGAGAATCTTCAAGATTGCATACATTGTTTACTTCCCTGTTGATGTGACAAAAAGGGGAAGACATACATGCTACAATTGAGGGGAAGCAATTTGAAGATGATGTACAACTTACAAGAGATACACAAAGAGTTTTGCCAACATCAACTAGGGGAAGATTGTTGGGTCAAAAATTTGATGTGGCAGAAACTCAAAAACGAATAAAACATGAAGACATTTGTCTAAGCGTTGTCAAGAGCAAATCAAGCGTTGACAAGAGCAAATCGGAGGTTGATGGCTCAAGCATTGTCATGTACAATCCAAGCATTGTCATGTACAATCCAAGCATTGTCATGTACAAACTAAGCAATGACAGAAACGTAGACAAGAAGCCTTTGGAAGCTTCTATTTGGATATATATGCAGGATATATTCTGTATATGTGTATTTAAATAGAAGATTTACATGTTTATTCATTCTTATCTCTTGTAAACCCTAATCCTTACACTATAAAAGGAACCAAGGGTATTAGGTTTAGATATAACTTTCATATACAATGAAAACCTAAAAGCGTGTGTCGCGTAGACATAGGATTCAATGTATACACGTCTAGTGATTGTTGATTATTAATATAATTAGCAATCCATTTGTTTTAATTCATGTCTTGTTCCCTAAACACCTTGTTAATGTGTCATGTTCTAATTCCGCTTTGATTATCTAATCATATGAACATGATGCATTCCTAGTAGCTTAAAAGATCCGGAATTCTAGGATTCCACAAGGAGATACACGAGAATCCGTTTTAAAAGATTTTGTCCTTCGGCTAACTATCGATTAAATCGTCTACTTTACTTTCGGACTAATAAATACTCAAATAAGTCAATATGAATCACTTGTGACCCATGACAAATAGTTAAAAAAATTATAGAAACCCATTTCCTTTCATAATAACTATGATTGTGGGGAGAAAAAGTATTACACAATTTGAACGTATGAGTAGTGTTAGCATTGGGACTTGTACCAATAATGATCTCGTTTTTGCACTTAGCATATAATGTATGACAATCAAGGATGACGAACTTTACTCTATGAGACATTCACTTGTTCCTATTCATTGACCCTAAAAGTCATTCACGTGATGAAAATCATACATTATATCTTTACACATCTTCGTAGTATTGTTGCAAGTCTTTTACTTTTCAATAAAGGGTAATAAAATTGAGATTTGGAGATGCTTAGATACTTTATTCTAGCATTGCGTGAGGGCACGACAATGGTTTAGTATGGGGGAGTGATGAGATGGCATTTATACATGATCTCATCGTTCTTTTCGGGCTTTAAATGCATAAAATGTCATAAAAATACCATATATATGCTTATGTTTGTTTACTTGTGTATTTTAGGTATGGATATCATGAAAAAGACAAAAGATATCAAGAAACAAGGAAAAACGAACACGAGAAACGAAGCCGTACAATGAACCGGGCCCTAGTTGTGGATTTATCAAAGAAAAACCTTTGAAGACTTGAAGATGTACAAGAATGATCCTTGATCTATGAAGAAATGACACTTAATACCTTGTATATTCATAATTATTAGTTTGGTCCCTTAAGTTTGTCAAAATTACAAAAAGGTCCTTCAACTTTGAAGATTTGGCAAGTTTAGTCCCTCAACAATTCTAAATTGTCAACAATAGTCCCTCATGAAGTCAAAGATCCAATGAAGACCTTCAAAGATGAGAAATGTCCAAGATCAGTCCTTGAACTATTCAAAAATGGCAAAACAATCCCTTATAACCCTTGTTACAAAGTTTTGTGGCCAAAGTATGAAATTGGAAAGTTTATTAACAAAGGAGATGCGTTTTATGGCTGAATTGTGACAACCGTGGTTTTGAGGTTCGTCACTTGGTCTTACTTTTAGGTTATTTTATGTGTTACTACTTGATTTTTGTGCTTACGTGTTTATTTTGTGTGAACGAGGTTGGTGTGATTATCGTTTATGAGTATAGAGTACTCATAAGTAAATCGAGGAACGGTTAATTCATGTTCATGAGATCACAATTAGTGACTATGAAATTGTAGGATCTTAGTTTTTCTAAGGATTTAACATTGTGTGGATTATCTATTGAATGGATGGATAAATGGAAGAACTTTAGAGAGAGAAAGAAGAGAGAGAAAGGAGAGAGTTAAGAAAGATGGAAATATGATTAATGAAAGTGTAAGTGAACCAACAACCCCTCCTAACATGCTAGGAGGGGGGTTTATATAGCCCACCCTACATGTGGTCTATATGGGCTATATTGGATCACGAGCCCAATATCGTTGGAGTGACCGATCCTTTCTAAATACGTAAAAACGTATTTCCAACAATCTCCCTCAAAGGGAGGTCACTCCAAGTTACAATGTCCTAAATAGTCTATAGCTCGTGATCTATACTAATAATGATGTGACCGAGACTTTCCTTGGAAAAACGTATTTCCAACAATCTCCCCCAAAGGGAGGTCACACCATTTTACAAAATCTTAAACCTAGAATACTATGCTTGAGTCTTCGATCTTGTTCTTGTGAATATGCTGATGAGATCTTTGACTTTAGTCTTGAGCATGTTCTCTTGCCTTGACCTTGTGCATTCATCACTTGTGATATTCGCCTCTTCGTGACTTCATGTTCTACACACTTATACCTTTATAATTCTTGAAAGCTTCAGAGTTTGATACAGCGGAAGACTTGACCTTCAGACTTTCTTGAATTAGTTGAAGTACTGAGTGTATGCAGTATAAGCATGTGGGGACGACTTCTTCTTGGATTCCGCAACGCCACCGTCTTCAAATGCCGCAACATAAGTAGACACGAAATGGCTTTGAACTTTTCATTCTAAATCGGTAGCATTTTACCTCCGGTCGGTGAAGACCGTTGGACGATATTAGATATCGTACCCGTGACGGATAGTTTCAATTAAGTAACTTCCTGACAGGATTTCGCGGGTAAACCCGTTCTCTTTATTCGACCGTCCAAAGCTGACTGCGAACATAAAGAGTGAATCATTTGGATAATAATATCCGCATGATTTGAAGCCGTCAATTCATTTTCCTGGAACAAGTGAAATTCAATTAAGAACCGCACCATCGTTGCTTTCCAGTTGTCACGAGCTTGATTCGTATAGAATCTTGCAAGTTACCTACCAAGTGCTGTTTGAGGTTAACACTAGAAGGATTTCCACTCATCACCGTGAACACAAAGGTATCACTCTGAGTGTTCTGGCAAGATCACTGAGATATTGCGTAGAGGCCTGGAACGTGTTTAAATTCAGTTAAGAATTAAACAGCTGTTGCTTTCCAGTTATCACAAGTTTGATTCATAAAGAATCGCACAAGTCACCTACCATGAGCTTTTTGATATTTGCTCAAGAAGGATTTCCATCTTCATTGTAAATACTTTCGTATTACTCGGATGTTTAGGCAAGATCATGAAGATTTTGCGTAGGACTCTTAAGATCTTTCTTACTTTTCACAATGTATGAAGAAGCAAGGAATTATGAAAGTGTGTCCTAATGAGATATTTAATGATCTCAAATGGCTCTAGACTCGATCGTGCACTTTGGATTTTAGTGATCGGAGGCTGGAGAGGAGTGCCACCTTTTCAATACCAATTTATTCGGAGTGAATAAATCAATAGATAATGTGTTGTCTCCGTGTGATTAAAACAAATATCTTTTAAGAGATATATGAGTTAGCTGGGATGGGTTGTGCTTTGCATCACTGGGTCCATGATGTCTGTCTTAATTATCAAGAATCATTAAACAATGATCTTAATAGCATATGTATTGACCCGGTTTCTGCCTAAAGTTGTAAGGAGGGCTTCTTTCTTTACACCCTTTATCTTTACAATTCTTTTTCATTCTTCAACCCCTTCAATGCTTACCAATACGTCATCACTAGCACCTTGTTGTGATTGTTCCAGTGCTAACTTAAGTACTTGGTCGGCATTCAGCTACGTTCACAATCTTTCTCCATCTTTCCTAAGGACTACTATTTCTAGCTATGGAATGTCCTTGGGAAGATTCCTCCGGTTCTAGAGGAATCATTGGACTTTAACCTATCCTACCATCCTTATGTCACCACAATCTTCACCGTCGTGAATAGAGATGATTTGGGTAAGTGTATGTCACCATGAAATCCATTTTGAAGTGCAAATCCATTTTGCTCCCCCTTAACATATGGCACGATATCCGAAAACATTTCGCACATGTCGGGATGAGCTAGCACGTTAAGTCAAACTATTTGTGATTAATCATTTCCCATATTAAATCACATTTTCTCCCCCATATTAAAAATATTAACCCAATCAATGTTTTTAATATCAATTGATTTAATAGTATTTTAAGAAAATTTGGGAAGAAAAAATGCAAATCCAATTATCTTCATGAATTACACAAGCTCCCCCTCAAATTAATGAGGGTGAGCTGAAACGTAAATTAAATACCTTTTAAACACAAGTGTAAGGTATTTATCACGTGCAAAGATCATATATGATAATGTATTCACAAGATTAGCAATTTATGAGGTTGGACCTGAATGATGAAGAACATCATATGAAAGAAGCACATGGTTCTTGTTCACGAATGTTGGTCGCCTCATCACGTCTGAAGTTATCTCTTGACTCCATTTGATTGATATTGTTGTCTTGACACCAACATGTGAACTTGGCACTTTTGGCGTCAAAGATTCTGAATGCTGGACAATTGCTCCCCCTCAATTGTTGACCCGTGTTCTATTGAAAGAGCTGTAGTCACCGTTTGAGTAGTCGCCTCGTCGAGTATGTAGATATCAATTGTAAATTGCTACGGTTGGTGGAGATGATAACTTCATAAAAACAAGATTTCTCTTGTTTTAACAAATAAATGCACTGACACGTACATATATTCGTGTTAGATTGTGTTATTACGTAAACACAATCCCTTACATGGTTATAAAGTAAACCATGCCCGAGAAAATTAATTCCCGTTGTTGAGTCAAAGCTTTCCGGTGAAATGCTTGACTTGAGTATGAAAAGCGGGTTACTATCTGAAATAATAGCAAACCATTTTGAGCATGTTTTAAAACATTTGAACTTCTGGTCGAACTTTATTTACAACCCCGTGTCATTATTGAATGACATTTCTAGTATCGTAAATATTATCGATTCCAGAAGACATGCTCTTTTTATCAAACCATTTTTTGAACACACAATTTTGAAAGATTTAGAAAAACCTTTTTGAGAAATTCTCGAAAAATTGTGTTCAATGTTTTGAAAACCAATTACTTGAGCTTAAGATGTTGAATATCTTACAAAACGAGCTCAAGTCCGAGAAGTTGTAAACTTCTCGTTGTTAAGGATAAGTTTATCATCGGCGATAAACTTTCCTTTTAACTGAAGAACGAGTCCTAAGTTGACATTTATTTAGAATTCGTTTTCATGAGCTTGAAAAACTTTGAATGTTTTAACGAAAAGCTCATGACCGAGAAAGGTGAATTTCTCGTTATGAGGATAAGCTATCTTTAAAGATAAGCTTTCCTAAAATTGACGTCCGAGTTACAGTCTGATATTTAACTGTAAGTCATTGTGCATGAGCTTAAAAAAACTTCGAATGTTTTTAATATAAGCTCATGCCCGAGAAAAATTAATTTCTCGTTGTGAGGATAAGTTTATCATCGGCGATAAACTTTCCTTAATTTGAAGATCGGGTCATCATTTGACATTTAATGAAGAGCCTTATACACGAGCTTAAAACCTTTGAATGGTTTTAGGATAAGCTCGTGACCAAGAAAACTTAATTTCTCGTTAAAAGGGTAAGTTATCGTTGCGTAGATAAACTTCCCTGTCTCTGAAGTTCGGGTCATCGTCTGTCACTTAACGAGGAGCCATTGTGCATGAGCTTAAAAACTTAGAATGTTTTTTACATAAGCTCATGCCCGAGAAAATTTAATTTCTCGTTGTTAGGATAAGTTTACCATCGGCGATAAACTTTCCTGTCTTTGAAGAGCGAGTTATAGTCTGTGATGCGACTATAAGTCCTTTATGCACTGTAACTTTAACTGGAAATCCCCTGAGACACTTCTTTCTTAAATATCAGCTTCTTTAGCAACCAAAATCTGAGAGTGTCCTTAATTGAATGGTATACAATGATTGGACCGCTTCGTTCTTTTGGAACATCCTCTTTGGTACCTGCATTTTCATTAGGAATTTGCATGCTTGGATAAGGGTTAGCGATATCTATCTTAGAAGCAAGTGGGGGTTCACAGTTGGCCTTACTTGTGCCAGAGGTGTTCTGAGGAGATGATTCACTTGTCTTAGCTGGTAAACGTTTCCTTTTATAAAAAAACCTTAAGTTCAGGCTTAGGTGATGCATCCTCCTTTTCAATTTCCTCCCTGGTAGTCTTAATAGAATCGGTGACTAACCTAGTTAAAGGGCACTCGTTTTCTACAAAGGTGAAAGGTCTACCAGTGGGGCGCCACACTTTACCAATGGGTTTGATTTTGGCAACCCACTGGGATTTAAGTCTAGCACGGGAGTTCACCTCATTAAGTAGTTTCTTGATGCAAGAATCATGATTTGCCGTAAAGACACATTTTCTACATGTTTTACAAGTAGCATATTTAATGTCCGAGTAAGATCTAGAATTCCTAGATGATTGATTGATGCTCCTAGGATGTGACATGCTACGGTTAGCAGTTTTGGGTAAACTAGAAGGCATCTGACTAGGTTTGAAATTCCTATCTCTTACTTGTGTCTTTTGCTTAGCTTCCCTTAGATCAAATGTATGGCGAACGTCATTTGAACTAGTTCGAGATGTGTTCTTTGGACTATGTCTAGGGAAACTAGAGGCAATCATGTGATTAGGTCTTGCAAAAGCTGTTTTAGTCACATTGGGCCTAAATGGTGGAGTGACTGTTCTAGAAATATGAACCATATCAACTTGGGAGGCAAACCGCGGTCTCGAGGATTTTGATCGCTCGGATCTAAATGCAGTAGGTTGTCTGACAGTCGGTTGTCTGACGAACTGATTTGTAGGCGGTGTCCCCAAGATTGATGGTTTTTCAAGCTTAGTGTCCACACTAGGTCCTTTAGTTTTCCGCAAATCATTTTTCAACGCAGCTATAGCAAAGACCTTTTCCTGTACTTGAGCCTTTAATGTCTCATTTTCTTTGAACACTTCATCTTGGGATGCCAACTTAGATTCAAGCAACTTAATTTGTTTCAAAAGATTATCCTTTTCAGCTTTAGAATCTAGAACAGTTTGATCCAATTTTCGTTCAAGAACAACGTTTGACTTTTCAAGTTTTTCAAAATATGTTTCAAATTTCTCCGTTTTCTTCGAAAATTCAATTTTGGCATCCTCAAGCTCTTTGGATTGCTGAGCTAAAATCGTTTCGAGCTCTCTAATCTTGGAGTCAGAAGCAGTTAATGAAGCAGTTATAAGACAATTATCATGATGTCTAGCATTTTGAACACTTTCTCCCCCATTATGACTCACATCGGATGAATCAGAAGTGGTATTTCTATCACTCTTTTCCATCCCATGTTTGTCATAGTTAGGTTCAGAATGCTCAATATGCGGTATTTCATCAGCATATACATCATCAACATTACATTGTACCATGTCCGCAGGCTCTTCGTCATTAACGGGTAAGGTGTCATCAAATGAGATCTCGTGAACATTGCCTGACGTGCCACTGGTATCATGTTGTCCTCCTGATTCCGTGCTCTTGCCATCGTTAGGCTCCAAGTTGTCAACCGTATGACCATTCTCCTCTTGTATTTGCATCATAGATTCTTGCACTCCATTATCATACACTTGGTGAAGTCTAGATCTTTCATAAATCGAAGACGAAACTGATGTCATAAATTTCAACAGTTTATCACGGAAATCTTTAACATCGTTCTGTGTGTATTGAAAAAATGACCGGCATATCCCTGAATTGTCAGACTTGATGATATTGAATTGGAGGAAAGGCGTGAGTTGTGTCACAAGAGCCTGGTATGCAGTTTCTGATGCAGAGTGATTAAAGTCTTCTTTGTGAAGTTGCTCAGCTAGGTGGTCCAAGTTGAGACATAGTGAATTGATGAATGTATAATGATGTTGACCAAAGAGTGTCACAAATTCGCTTCCTCCTTGAACCCATGCAATAGTCCTAAGATGTGACTGAAGTAGTCGACATGAAATTATACCACTTTCTCTAGCTGTGTTTTGCATGTGATGCAAGTCTCCCTCTTGAAATTTCGAATTCAAAGACTCCATTGAATTATGATGAAAAATGATCGTGATTGTAGTTGTTTTCGGAATTTACCAATTCGTGAAGGAACTTCGAAAGATCCGTAAATAACTTTTAAAAAATCTACGATTTATGATAAGACTCTTTTCTCGGCTCAAAGATTGTTGTCGGCTCAAACGATGATAAATTAAACCCGAACAAAAATTCGTAGCCACTAAAAATAATTCCCGTCACTTTGACTCGTCACTTTCGTCTTCAAATCCGGCCTCAAAATTTTTCAAAATAAAATAAAAAAAATAAAAATTTGAATAAAAATAAAAATAACAATTGATTATCAAAATAAAAATTAATATCCAAAATAAAAATTAATATCTAAAATAACTTAACTAAAAAATTTACTTTTAAAATGTTTAAATATAAAAAATTAATTTAACTAAACAAAAATCTAAAAAAAACGTTTTCTTTGGAAAATAAAAAATAAAAAGAGTCCATTTAATATATAAAGCGTGGCTCAAAGTTTTTTTTTTTTTTTGAAACGTGTCCCAAACGTGTCTCACAAAATGTGACCCTAAATATAAGCAAACTGCGTCCCTAAAATAACTCACAAAAACAAAAAAACCTAATCACTCAGTCATTGTTTTATCCGCCCCCAATTCTCTCTTTCTCCTTAAACAAACTAATCTCATATCCACAAAGCTTTCTCAGCAAATCTATCTCAACAGTACATTCTTTTTCATCCAGATACCAACCAAAGAAGACGACAAGAAGTGAGTACGACTTCAAGATTCATGAATGAATCTCGGGTAGGTGTTTTTGCTTTTGTGGATCGAGGATGTTTGTTTATACGGAGATCTTTCTGTGTGTGTGGGTCGATGGTTTGATTTTGTGTCGAGAGAATAGGTGTGAATCGAGTGTTAAATAGGAGTCTTGGTTTTTGTGGGTCAAAAATGTGAGACGAGGGTAGGTCTAGTCTGGGTTTTGTTCGATGACTATTTTTGTTGTTGAGGCTGATGAGGGTGTGAGATGAGTCTTGAGTCGGTTTGGTTAAGAAGGACAAGAGATGTTATGTTGTCGAGAGATGAGTGTGTTTTAGGTGTTTGGGTGTGGGTTTGATGAGAGTCTGGTGTTGTTGTTTTGGTTGAGTCTGGGTTGTGAGGGAGTATTTAGACGAGGGTCTGTGTAGAGTCTAGGGTGTGCGTGGGTCTATGTCAAGACAAGGTGTCGTTAGTCTGGGATTTCAAGTGTTGGCTTGAGGCTGTGTGTGAGTTTCTTGTTCGAGTCGTTTCGAGTCTAGAGTTTTGTATTGGTTCGATGTAATGTTTAGATAGTCAAGTCATCGCAACATCAAAAAATAAATAATAATAATAACATTAGTTGTGGGACGAGAGGTATGGGACGAAGTCTGTGAATGTCTTTTTGGGTTCGAGTGAGGGTGTCGAGAGGGTGTTGGTTAGACGAGGGTGAGTTGAATGGTGTCAGTCTAGAAGTTGAGTTTGGGTTGAGTTTGGGTCATCGCAATATGTTTCATCTTCATCTCAATATCAACCACACCCACCATCGCAATATTTAAAAAACTCACCATCGCAATGTTTATCATTCTATCGCAATGTCTAGTGTTTCATCGCAGAACAGTCAACTTTCCATCGCAATATCAAAAACTGTCCATCGTAATGTGACAAAAAAATTTGGGCAGAGTTTCGTCTTACTTTACCTTAAACCCGTCGCAATCACGATCGCAAAAAGGCGATCGGAATAACCGTCGGAATAAGGGTGTCTGAAACAGTGATCGCAAAGTAGAACCCGAGGGTTATTGCGATCCAAATGTCGAAGTATCAGAATAAAGGCAGCTTACTTATCGGAATGGGACAAAAAATGAAAGCATCGGAAAATCCATCTGAAATTACAAACCCTTTTCCAATACAAAGTGGTGATAAAAAAGATAAAGCAGAAAACGATGAAAACTTTGATAGCAAGAAAGACAAAATAGAAAACAAAAAAAATAAAATTTTATCAAATAAAAAAAAACAGTAGAAAAGTAAATAATATCAAATAGATTTAATTGAAAGATGTAATTGAAACAGTAGAAAGGTAACCAACTTTTTATTAAGAGTAAAAGATTTATTTGAAAGATTTTTGAAGAAAGATTGCCGTAAGCTTAAAGAAAAAAATAGACGAAAGAAAGAGAAAAAAAATTTATGAAAGAAAGAAATTTTACCACCAAATCAATAGATAAAACATGTTAATCCGAAGAATCAACCATGCTCTTGATACTAATTGTAGGATCTTAGTTTTTCTAAGGATTTAACATTGTGTGGATTATCTATTGAATGGATGGATAAATGGAAGAACTTTAGAGAGAGAAAGAAGAGAGAGAAAGGAGAGAGTTAAGAAAGATGGAAATATGATTAATGAAAGTGTAAGTGAACCAACAACCCCTCCTAACATGCTAGGAGGGGGGTTTATATAGCCCACCCTACATGTGGGCTATATGGGCTATATTGGATCACGAGCCCAATATCGTTGGAGTGACCGATCCTTTCTAAATACGTAAAAACGTATTTCCAACAATCTCCCCCAAAGGGAGGTCACTCCAAGTTACAATGTCCTAAATAGTCTATAGCTCGTTATCTATGCTAATAATGATGTGACCGAGACTTTCCTTGGAAAAACGTATTTCCAACAGAAATGAAATGGTGATATTTTGGTGGTTACGTATACGTATAAGTATTATAGTAATAGTGTATTTTTTTAGGATTTATGGTTTAGCATTTAGAGGTCTCGGATAAGGTAATTAGTCAAATGAATATTTTTCGGGATGGTTTTAGGTCATTTAGGACTTAATTATAAAGTTTATTTCAAAATTTGAGATTTTTTATAAAAGTGTATATTTTACGTCTTTTACGGTAAAACGCGTAAATTTGACTAGTTTTACGGTTTTGAGGTTTTGGGAGTTTTAGGAGCTGAAATAAATTAAGGTAAATTAAGGTAATATTAATAAGATATTAATTAACAATAAAAAGAAAAAAAAATAAAGAAAAAAACGAAATTAGGGGTGTTTGGGTCGGTTTAGAAGAGAAAAAAAAGGAAAAAAAGGAAAAAAAAAGGAAAGTGGGCTTTGGGTTGGACTAGGATTCACCCATACCCTATATAATGTATATACTAAAACAAATCCATTATTTTTCTCCTGGAGATGAAGGAAATTCGTGAGTCTTATAAAAAAATTAGGGTTCTTCATAAAATTTGGGGGTTTTCATAAATCCAAGGTAAATCTTCAAATCCCTTTTTAATTAAATTGTTTTTATGTTTTCTTTAATAATCTTATGATGGATTTAGGTTAGGGTTTAATATAAAATCAGTAAATTAATGTTGTATTAATCATAATATGATGATTACATAAGTTAGGGCTTGTAATTAGAGGGATTAGGGTTAATTAATGAGGTTGATTTTGTTAAACCCGTTTTTTAAAAACTGGACAGATTTTTGAGTCAATTGTTTTGATCATATAGAAAGTTCTATAAACTCTTATTTTACGATCCAAGTACCCTTGGAAATATATTGGAAGTGGCTTTCCAATGCAAGAAACGAGAACTAAATTGGAGGTCGGGAAGTGGGTCAAAAACAGGTTACAACAGTCGGAGGTCAAAACAGTTTTGAATTCAGCCTATTTTCTTTTTAAGTTTTGGGTTGTTTGGGGCACTTAGGGTTGCATTGGGATCTTCTCACGAACGTGAGAGATGGTTTATATATTTTAGTTAATATCTGCACTTGGGCTAAGGTGGTGGTTTAGGGTAAGACCCCTTAATGGTAACAAACTTTTAGTACGTTTAAAATCAGGAAATCTGGAATGACGAAAGTAGATATATATATATCGGGGCCTTAACAGTAGCTTTAAGGTTAGGGCAAGTGGGAGGTGTTAGCCAACATATGTAAGGGTGTGAATATTCCTTTTACAGAAACCATGGGTAGGTTTAAGTTGGCGTTTGACCTAAAGTTTTGAGACCTAAAAACTGGGATTGTTTTGGGTAAAATACGAACGGGTTAGTTGTTAAACTTAACCAAGTTAAGGACTTGTTAAGGAAGGGTAATGGGGTAATTAGAGCTTATTAATGAGGTAAATATGTGAGAATGGGTTAGATGTCCATCATAGGTTAATGAGCCATCTTAGTGATTGGTTCGTTTATTGATATCGTGTTTTTGGTTTGTTAGCTTGTTGCTAGTGCAAGGACGTGTGAAGGAGCGATCAGGTGAGTGTTCATAGTCCCATGTTTATTTTTGTTTTTGACTTCCAGATGGGATGGAAGAGACACTGTGTTGAGTTGTTTCTAAATTGTTGCTGTGAATGTTTTATGGTTGTGATAGACTTGTGTGTACACTTATGTGATTAACTGCTATGCGATTTTTGATATGTTATTGTGGTTTGACAAGGTAGTGGCCTTGTGGTTTGCCAAGGTAGTGGACTTGGGATAGGTACATAGGGTGATCATCTAAGGTACCATGATATTGTTTGGCAAGGTAGGAGCCTTGGATTGGTTTGGTATGATTGGTCTTGATTGATAGTTGTTAATACATAATTGTAACACATTGTCCATATGTTCTTTTGTTGATGATTGTTATTCACAGCTTGTAACTGATTTAACGTTGGAGTCTAAACCTATGACTCTCACCAACTTTATCTTGACGTGTTTTAGTGTCTCTTTCAGGTGAGAATGTGGTTAAGCTTGAGGATATAAGTGGCTAGACTTGGATGCCTTAGGATTGCATATAGAAGGAGATCCCCGTTCCTTCTTAGTTTACCTATATGTTTGTTTGGTTTATGTTTATTGTTTGTCTTGGGTAAGTGGTAGGACTGTTACCTACTTACCTAGACTCCTGCATTGTTGAGATATTGTCATGACATTTGTGTCGCCATTTATGACATTATACTTGCATTTTAGTCTTCTCTATAGAGACAACATTTGTTGTGATGATATCCATACGTCGCGCCCCATATTCCGCCATTGGTGGGGTGTGACAGAATGGTATCAGAGACAATAGTTATAGAGAATTAGGTTGCCTAGTCGTGTAGCCTAGTCTATAGCTTAAGGGTCCCTGCATATAGGCGTCATAGGAGTATGTGTGCATTTTATTATAATTGATGTGTTTGAATGTTATTTATTGTGATGTTTTGACTGGTATGAATTGAACCATAGTAAGTTCATACTTAGCCACATGTTACTTTCTTTTCGAGTTGTGAGTAGTGCGGGTTTAACCATAATCGCCCACGCTAGTCATTGTCGTATTTTACTTATAATGTACATTATAGTACATAATTTGGTACATAGTAGTTTCTATATTTTGTTGGGTTATTTTATGTACCTGAGGGATATTATTTTCTTTTGATGTTTAAGTCATGTTCCCTAAGAATCATGTGGTGGTTCGAGTTATTAGGAGTAGGTGAATATGAAGGACCTTATGCTATTTCCACTCTTCTGGGTGACATGACTTATAACTGATTATGTTTTCGTTTTGGATTTAGTCTAGGCTGTTTTAGCTAGACTATGGATTTCTGTATTCCAAGAGTTTTATTATGTTATTTTATAGATGGAGTTTTGGACCTTATTGGTTATGTGGTTATGAGCTTATGTGAGTAGATAGATTTATGTGTTATATGTTATATTGATTCTTATAAGTGTCATCATAGGAGGGAGTGCATTGGGGAAAGGGTAATTGTATAAGTATGGTGGCCAACATAGTTATACAAGTACCACAACTTCAATGGGTTCTCAAGTATGATTGCATGAAAGAGGATTAGTACATGCTTGTATATGGTGAGATGTAGATATTGGGTATACGTATAATATATGGGTTTATGTAACGGCTGCCTACGATATGGCTATTTTTATTAGTGTGTTATATGTTTTGGGTTATAGTTGTGTTGTGTGATTTTGGGGTTACACAATATGGTTTGGTTTTGGAGGTGGGTTTTATGCTTTGTTGTGGCACGGTGAGATGGTGATTACTCGTGTGGAAAAACGAGTGTATGACGTGATTGGTTGATCCGACATGTATGGTAACGAGTATGTTTTGGGTGATTTAATAGGTATATATATGCGGATGTATATATACTGCTATGTGTTAAGTTATGGTATATGGTCGTTCACTAGTTATTATAATTTGAACGTACCTTGTGTTTGTTCGTTTTTTATGGCGCTGGAGTTGATGGAGTTTCAACAACGTTTCGAATTTTTTTGAACTGTGTCTTGTAGCGTATTCTTTGAGTTCATATTTCACATGTACGTTTTAAAATTTTTTTCTGGGTTTTAAGTCCGTTGAAATAAATGGAGATTTCTTTTGGGATAATGAAATCTTTTGAGTTGAGTCTTACATTTCTTTTGGTTGGTATATGGAAAAAGGGGGGATTTGGAAATCTAATATAGAGTTAGATAGTTGGTTGTATTCGGTAAAATAAGGGTAAGGTGTTGGAGTCATGTTTGAAACAAGATGTAACATTAGTTTTTTTATCAACACTTATTTATTTCAAATTCTAAAAGACTTTCTTTAAAATAAAGCGAAGTAAAATTTCTTTCTACTTACATAGTTTATATAATTGGATTTAACCGATTCATGTCATTTATAGTTATTAATACAAGGTTAAAAGGAGTTTATGAATATTTCACATACAATTATATCATTCATTGAAAAGGATTGCATTGATCACTAAGTCTATTCTTTAGTTTTTAAAACAACTAGCATAAAATTGTTTTGGTCATAACTTGTTCGTTTTTAAAGCTTTTTGGGTGATTCAAAAGCCTAAAATTATGTACTCGGAACGTACTTTTCAAATATTTAGAATGTATAGTCATGGGAGGTCAGTGGACTGGTCGGAATTGTTGTACAAGTGTCGGGTTCAAGGTTGAGTTTGAATAGTAGTTTTATTTTTATGATTTGGGATGCACGGGATACCTAGTCTTTGAGTTGAGTTTTGAGAACGTCTAGAAGGTTGTTTGTAGATGGTTTGAGTCACATAGATGTGGGGAGGTAAAAAAAAATAAATTTTTTTTAAAAAAAAAAAATATATATATATATATATATATATATATATATATATATATATATATATATATATATATATATATATATATATATATATATATATATATATATATATATATATATATATATATATATATATATATATATATATATATATATATATATATATATATATATATATATATATATATATATATATATATATATATATATATATATATATATATATATATATATATATATATATATATATATATATATATTCTTTTGGAAAGTCGATCTTTTGCACGGTTTAAATAATATGTCACGGGGCGTAATATGTTTTGGTTGCCATTGGGTGTTTCTTGGATTATTTTTCGTTGTCATGGGTCATTTGGAATTGATACATGTTTTGGGTTTGAGTTTTCTTTGGAGTCTCGTGGTTTTTGATTTGTTTTAATTGGTGCTCGTGAAATGTCGTTAGTTATCCGTGGGTTTAATTCGTCGATCGTATCTGGTGTATTCAGGATGTAGTTTTGGTTTTGTATGGTTTAGGAGCGTTGAGGTAGAACCATGAATAGAGCAAGTAGGAGAAGTGAGAGGAGTTGTAGTTAGTGTCTTCCAAGGCAAATTGTTGATGGAGTGAATTAAGAACAAGAGCTGTTAGAAATTGCAAGGAATTTATTTGTATTGCCGCTAAGAGAGGGTGTGAGGAGGACATAATTGAAATTTCTATGGATGTTGTATGAACGCTTTGGGTTTACGGTTATGCATTTGGCTTCGCCAAAGCACTAGCGGTTTCATGGAGTCAATGAACCGAGTGTGCATGAACGTATATAAACGAGTTGTCATCGGGAGCATCGACGACATCTTGATCTACTCAAATCATAGAAGGAGGATGAGGCGAATTATGTGTTGGTTTAGGAGTTTTTAGTAAAGGGAATGAAACGTGAGATTTTCAAGTGTGAGTTTTAGGATTTGGTTAGCTAGGACTAGTAGTCAGAGATGATGGCATATCGTGGAACCAGCAAGGGGCGAAGTGAAGAAGGACGAGGAAGCATTTTGGAGGCTGAAGAGGTGGATTGGATGATGAGCAGATCTTGGCATTATCGGAAGGACTGGATGAATTCGCGAAGCATGACGATACGTGGAGCAGGGATTTGGACGCGTACGAGGACGACAAAGAAAGGCGATCGCTTATACGTTGCAGGAACTGAAGATTTGGAAGAACTGGATAGACTTAGTTAGTGGAGCTGGACTGTTATATCTGCCTAGAATGCTAGAGGCATTTGGTGTACGAGACGTGGAGAATGATCTATACGGATCATGAACGTATCCAACACATATTCAATCATCTTGATTGAACATTTGGCAAAGGTGATGGGTGGAGTTAATTGATGAAAGAAAATTGCAAGGCCAAGTACCATCTGGGAAAGGCAAGCATGGTCGATGAGACATGGAATAAGAAGGATGAGGTGAATCTGAGACGAACTTGAACTATAGGGATGATGTATTAGAGTGGTTTGGATGAAGGATGTGGGTTGCACGAGTTGAGTTGTCTAAAGCAGTGAACGCGTCAACATTTATGTTGCGTGGCTTGGACAATCGTAAGGAGGAAAGGGACGTAGACTATACTTCCTACATGGATAGGAGTAGTTTAGAAAGGGCGATGTATGGACGAAGTTGGTGGAAGGGATACATAATGCGGTGGGGGATTAAGTACGATGAGAGTTGGGTGATAGTCGATAGACTAACTGATTCATCACCTATTTCAAGAGGAATGAGAAGTCACGTAGTTGGGAAGTTGGAAGAATTAATGGATATGTGAAAGACCGTTATAGGCCACTTTGTAAGGAAATTTGAATTTAAAGTAGTTTGGGATACGGACTGAAGGGAGTTGATGAACGTAATTAGACATGGGTGATTGATTTAGAGGTAGTTCGGAAACTCGTTAGCGATGACTGAGTTTTCATATAATTATAGTTATCGTACTAGAAGTCGATAAATGCCATTTGAGGCACGATATGAAAGGATATGGTGAGTTGTCCTCATTGTGGACTAGAATTGGTAAAAGAGGCTACTAATGTGGTAATGGTGTTTGTGGACAGAATGAGAGCAACAAGGGATGCTATGTAGAAAAGGAGGAAACCACTAGATTTAGTGACAAAGTTATGTATGGAGTTTCACCCATAGTAACGGGTGGTATGTTTTGGTAAAATAGAAGAGTTGATGTAGAGTTTTGTAGGTCCATTTATGATCTTTGGGAAGATCAGACCATTAGCTTATGAGCATATAAATACCTGGGGGAAATGAGTTGTATACATGATACATTTCATGTATTGGGATTGGTAAATGTTGTTTGAGGATGCATATTTGCATGTCCGGTTATTTGGGTTTTGTGCTAATAAGAGTCTTTGTTTTATCGAAGAGTCATTTGCGAGATTTATTGACTGTGAGGTCAAGAGTTTGGCAATGGGTTTAATTTTGGTTTGTACATGTGGTATCTTGAAACTTGAACTGAAGTTCACGTGGAAATGAGAGGAGTTCATTTAGAACAAGTATCCTCGTGTGATTTGTTGTCTGTGTGTTGATCCTAAGGAGTAAATCTCGGGACGAGATTTCTATTAGGAGGGAGTGATGTGACAACCGTGGTTTTGAGGTTCGTCACTTGGTCTTACTTTTAGGTTATTTTATGTGTGACTACTTGATTTTTGTGCTTACGTGTTTATTTTGTGTGAACGAGGTTGGTGTGATTATCGTTTATGAGTATAGAGTACTCATAAGTAAATCGAGGAACGGTTAATTCATGTTCATGAGATCACAATTAGTGACTATGAAATGAAATGGTGATATTTTGGTGGTTACGTATACGTATAAGTATTATAGTAATAGTGTATTTTTTTAGGATTTACGGTTTAGCATTTAGAGGTCTCGGATAAGGTAATTAGTCAAATGAATATTTTTCGGGATGGTTTTAGGTCATTTATGACTTAATTATAAAGTTTATTTCAAAATTTGAGATTTTTTATAAAAATGTATATTTTACGTCTTTTACGGTAAAACGCGTAAATTTGACTAGTTTTACGGTTTTGAGGTTTTGGGAGTTTTAGGAGCTGAAATAAATTAAGGTAAATTAAGGTAATATTAATAAGATATTAATTAACAATAAAAAGAAAAAAATAAAGAAAAAAACGAAATTAGGGGTGTTTGGGTCGGTTTAGAAGAGAAAAAAAAGGAAAAAAAGGAAAAAAAAAAGGAAAGTGGGCTTTGGGTTGGACTAGGATTAACCCATACCCTATATAATGTATATACTAAACCAAATTCATTATTTTTCTCCTGGAGATGAAGGAAATTCGTGAGTCTTATAAAAAAATTAGGGTTCTTCATAAAATTTGGGGGTTTTCATAAATCCAAGGTAAATCTTCAAATCCCTTTTTAATTAAATTGTTTTTATGTTTTCTTTAATAATCTTATGATGGATTTAGGTTAGGGTTTAATATAAAAACATTAAATTAATGTTGTATTAATCATAATATGACGATTAAATAAATTAGGGCTTGTAATTAGAGGGATTAGGGTTAATTAATGAGGTTGATTTTGTTAAACCCGTTTTTTAAAAACTGGGCAGATTTTTGAGTCAATTGTTTTGATCATATCGGGAGTTCTATAAACTCTTATTTTACGATCCAAGTATCCCTGGAAAGATATTTGAAGTGGCTTTCCAATGCAAGAAACGAGAACTAAATTGGAGGTCGGGAAGTGGGTCAAAAACAGGTTACAACAGTCGGAGGTCAAAACAGTTTTGAATTCAGCCTGTTTTCTTTTTAAGTTTTGGGTTGTTTGGGGCACTTAGGGTTGCATTGGGATCTTCTCACGAACGTGAGAGATGGTTTATATATTGTAGTTAATATCTGCACTTGGGCTAAGGTGGTGGTTTAGGGTAAGACCCCTTAATGGTAACAAACGTTTAGTACGTTTAAAATCAGGAAATCTGGAATGACGAAAGTAGATATATATATATCGGGGCCTTAACAGTATCTTTAAGGTTAGGGCAAGTGGGAGGTGTTAGCCAACATATGTAAGGGTGTGAATATTCCTTTTACAGAAACCATGGGTAGGTTTAAGTGGGCGTTTGACCTAAAGTTTTGAGACCTAAAAACTGGGATTGTTTTGGGTAAAATACGAACGGGTTAGTTGTTAAACTTAACCAAGTTAAGGACTTGTTAAGGAAGGGTAATGGGGTAATTAGAGCTTATTAATGAGGTAAATATGTGAGAATGGGTTAGATGTACATCATAGGTTAATGAGTCATCTTAGTGATTGGTTCGTTTATTTATTTCGTGTTTTTGGTTTGTTAGCTTGTTGCTAGTGCAAGGACGTGTGAAGGAGCGATTAGGTGAGTGTTCATAGTCCCATGTTTATTTTTGTTTTTGACTTCCAGATGGGATGGAAGAGACACTGTGTTGAGTTGTTTCTAAATTGTTGCTGTGAATGTTTTATGGTTGTGATGGACTTGTGTGTACACTTATGTGATTAACTGCTATGCGATTTTTGATATGTTATTGTGGTTTGACAAGGTAGTGGCCTTGTGGTTTCACAAGGTAGTGGCCTTGTGGTTTGCCAAGGTAGTGGCCTTAGGATAGGTACATAGGGTGATCATCTAAGGTACCATGATGTTGTTTGGCAAGGTAGGAGCCTTGGATTGGTTTGGTATGATTGGTCTTGATTGATAGTTGTTAATACATAATTGTAACACATTGTCCATAAGTTCTTTTGTTGATGATTGTTATTCACAGCTTGTAACTGATTTAACGTTGGAGTCTAAACCTATGACTCTCACCAACATTATCTTGACGTGTTTTAGTGTCTCTTTCAGGTGAGAATGTGGTTAAGCTTGAGGATAGAAGTGGCTAGACTTGGATGCCTTAGGATTGCATATAGAAGGAGATCCCCGTTCCTTCTTAGTTTAACTATATGTTTGTTTGGTTTATGTTTATTGTTTGTCTTGGGTAAGTGGTAGGACTGTTACCTACTTACCTAGACTCCTGCATTGTTGAGATATTGTCATGACATTTGTGTCGCCATTTATGACATTATACTTGCATTTTAGTCTTCTCTATAGAGACACCATTTGTTGTGATGATATCCATACGTCGCGCCCCATATTCCGCCATTGGTGGGGTGTGACATGAATAAACTTTATTTACAAAGTTTCCCAAAAGACAAGGACCTAAGCTGCCGATTCCAAAAGTTCAAACAAACAAACATGCGCCAAAGAACTTACCACCCCCCTTTTTCGGATCAAACGAGTTACTATTTACCCTTATGAACCCATAACTTACCTCACTAAAAACAAGGGGTTAATTCAAATTACCCAGGTACACGCTTAATTCACATGCCCAGGGACTCATCCCACACCCAAAACCCCAATCCCCACTCACCATGTGACCCTACCATTTCACACATCAACCAGTCACATGACACCCTCCTCTCCAAGCAATCCTAGTTGGCAAGATCAACGATTTTTAGCTACTACTTGGTCCCCAAGCATAAAATGAACAACCAAGATCATTTTGGACAGCTCAACAACAACAACAAACGTCTAGAAGATTTCAAGGATATTTTGGAGACTTCATAGCCTAGGGTTTTGCATTTTTCTACCTTGTAATCGTCTATATAAAGACTCCTCAACATGTGTGAGAGCTTTTGTTCCAATTTTACTCTTTAAACATTGTAATTCCTTTTTAAAATTTATAAAAGTTTGGTATTTTGAAAAAATTGCAATTCCTTTTTATGTTTTTGAAAGTTGGTGTTTTTTAAGAGTGAAGCTGAGTTCCATTTTATGTTATAAAGGTGTTTTGATGTTTGGATTGAAGCACGTTTTGATTTGAACAAGTTTTCAAGTTGAAAAAAGTTGAAAACCTTGTTCTTGTTTGGTTGAATTTGACTATACTAACCCCATCCATTTCCCTAAAGCTCTTGCAAGCTTGTTGACACCAAGCTTGTGAAGGGATTTAAGCCCTTGGTTGGTCTGTTTGCTCTTTGTGTTGAAGAAATCAAGTCCTTGAATTTCTGCTTTGAACCATCAGTCAAGGCCTCATATCATCTCCTTTGTTCAAAGACCTTGGTCACTCTCTAGCTGTTGAGAGTGGTCCAATGAGCATAGCTGATCTCCCTAGGAAGTTGTGGGGGATAGGTATAAGCTCTATTTAAGTTTCCTCTAAAACATTTCATGTTAATGTCTGTTATAAGTTTTGCCATGTGATTTGGTGTTTTTGTGTTTGTGCTTTGTGTTTTATTGTTTGTTTCTGTTAGTTGTCACCTAGGTAAGGTATTTGAACCATAAAATCAGTAGGTTGTGTGTTGAAATTAAAATTCTGTTTGAAAAGGGGCTAAAACAAGGTTCTTTGGTTTTTGGGATCATAAGACTCTGTGGCCTTGTGCCCTTGGTTCTTAGGGTTTGGATAGTCTAAACAAGTCATTGGTAACTGGTTTTGGTCCTTGGTTAAGTCTCAAGTGGTTTGGAAAAGGATTTCAAAGTTTTGGAAAAATCTGAAAATATTTGTTTGAAATTGGTCAAACACATCAGATCCAATAAAATCTTTGTTTGTTGGATCTAGGGTCTGAAATTTGGTTTGGGAAGAGTTTAGGTGATAAGCTATCTGTGCAATATCTGTTTGTTGAATTTGGTGGCTTATTGTGGGTGCTAGAGCTTATCAAAGTTGGCTGAAGTGGTCATTTGCATCAGCAAAGTGACCACCTCAATATAGGGTTGCATTTGTTATTCTAGTGTATGCTTTGTTGTGAAACTGCTTGAATCTTGTTATTGTGTTGCTTGTGAGTGCTTCTTGCTATTTGGTTTTCCCAAGGCGTAATAGAATGAAAAATGTTAAACAAGGTGTTATAACGAACAAGAACAAGAGGAAGTTTTCCCAACTATTGCTTGTATTAATCATTAACAAACAATCACTAGGCGTGTATACATTAAATCCCACGCGTAGTACACGAGACACACTTTTGGTTACATTGTGAATAAAACTGATGAATAAACCTGAAGCCCTGGGTTCCTTTTATATTGTAAGGTCTATGGTTTTACAAGAGATAAGAATGAATAAACAATGAGATCTTCTATTAAGATAAACAATATTCTGAATCTTTATCAAGAATAATAATTCTTGACTTCCATTCAGCGTCTTGAATATGTGTTAGCGGTAAAAGTGTTAGCGGCTAAAAGTTGCTGTGTCAGCGGCTACAATTAGAACTCATGTTTTCTTCTTTTGAGTTTCTGCCACATCAACTTTTAGACCCAACAATCTTCTCCTAGTTGATGTCGGCAAAACTCTTTGTGTATCTCTTGTAAATGGTACATCATCTTCAAATTGCTCCCCTTAGAGTTAAGCATCGATATCTTCCCCTTTTTGTGACATCAAATTAGGGAAGGAAACAATGTATGCAATCGAAGATTCTCCAAATATAGGCTCTGTGTAATGACCTTGAAGAAAAATAAATACAATAATCCTGATGTAGAAGTAGAATAACCCAAACCTGTGTTTTATGTCTTTTACTATTCACGTGACGTCGAACTTATATAAGGTTTGAAAAATATAAGTTGACCTCGATCTCTTTGTCAAAATCCTCATCTTTATTATGAGACACTGAGAACGATAATGTAACTCCTTCAAGTGATAGCAACACCTGACTGCTAGAAATGACAAGTCTTCGTTACCAACCGTTTAAGTGCGAACAAGTTACCTTAAAAGTAATGGGGACCAGTCACGACTTTTAAGAAATGATAGAACACATACTCGCGAAAATCTACTTCGAACATCAAATTTACCATAAGAATTCTTCCCCTTAATCATATACGTCTTCTAAGAAAAATATCCAAGCCATAAATATCCTAATGATATTATGAATAAAATCAGAAATCCCATGTACCTGTGTGTGTAACCTCCTCGTTTTGTGTGCCAAAACCAAACCAAAATTCCAAACAGCAGCAAACTCTTCTTTGTCTGAGATCCTTCATTTTCCAACATCTCTGCAGCATGTGTTGTCCAATATCGGACAACTCTTGTCAGCGGCCAAAAATCATATCTCGGACATAACTATGGTGTCAGCAGCTAGTTTGTCTTTGTCAGCGGCTGGAGAAGCCGCTGACACCGTCAGTGGCTACTAACCTCATGATAGTAGCTAAAACATTACTATCAGTGAATACGAAGATAATGACAGTGGCTACGAAAATTACTTTATACCACTTCAATTTTTCAACTTAAGTCATCCCACATCTCACAACACGCTGCCAGGGTCCATTGTCGATCCAAGATTAATCAAATCCTCAAAGCTAACAGCGTATAACCTCAAATCAGCAACAATAACCAAACGATCTAGGGTTTTTATACAAAACCCTAAAAACGGCTATCATCACTACAACCAATTTCGATCATCTATAACTCCCTCATAATCATTCAGATCTACGATCGCTCTAGTGAGATCCTAGACACATGCTTAAAGAACCTACAACGCGAATTTCACGACGATCCAACGGTTAACGAAGGAGATATCGCGTTTTTACTATGCCACTGACAAGAGTTATTTAGGCGCTGACAAGAAATATTCAAGCGCTGACAAAGGAAATCCCAGCTATTACCAAATACTTAGTCAACACATTTGTATACTTAGGAAAAGATATGTTCTATATTGTATTCTTAATGTTTATCTTTTCCTAGAATAGTTGATAGTTAAAGTATTGATCAAGACTTCTTATGTTATAAAAGGAGGTCCTAGGGTTTAGTATTAATATACAATCTAAATACTTTCATTGTACTTCATTGTTCATTAAAACAAGTGAAAGTTTGATATACCTTGTGTTTTGTTTTGTTCTTTGATTTAAGTGTTAAATCTGCATAACACTTAGATTGTTATAAACACAAAGTTTCTCTACGTGTTATACATGATTCAATCTCGATAACACAAAGCTAATCGATCTAAGTTTGGGATCAACAAGTGGTATCAGAGCTTGTTGAGGAACTTTTGATCAGAAGAACATCAAAACCCTAATTTTCACAAAAACCCTAAAAACATCATGTCGACCTAAACCTCAGAAAACCAAAGTTCAGGACCCTCAAACCATAACCTCAGAATCCCTAGGCTTGACCCTGATAACTTTGAAAATCTAGAAGTTCAATTTTGAGCAATATCTCTAAGTGGACAACTATGTTCTCTGAGAGGTTGTTGAGCTTGGAAACAAGTTCAACCATGCACAAAAGATCTTGGACTCTGTTGACAAAAGGAGAACAGCCAATGCTAGGCCTGAAGATTTTATTCCTAACCTGAAGATGGAAGAGCCACCTCAGCTGCAGAGATAGCATATAGAAGGCTTGACATGAAGGCATTGAGCATTCTCAAACTGGCCCTTGGAATCTAAAACCAACAAAAATTCAAAAAGTATGAATCTGCTAATGAACTTTGGGAAGACCTTGAGACCACCTATGGTGGTAATGAGGATACTCTTAAACAAAGGAAGAAGAAGATTGTAATTGAGTTCACAGTCTTTAAAGCTCGACCCAATGAAAAGTTGAGTGAGGTGAGAAGTCGTCTTCAAGACATTACTAACGAGCTGGCATTCATGGAAACTAAGTTTGAAGATGATGATGTTAATGCTGCTTTCCTTGGAGCTCTTGGAGATGGTTGGGAAATCCATGACAATGCAATATTGGCCACATAAGCGTACAAGACTATGACCTTTGATGATATCTACAATCAATTGAAGGTCATGGAACCTGAAGTTCTGCTTAAACATGGAAGTAAAACACCTTCTGGAAGAATGGCTTTTATTTCCCACCATGACTCTTCAGACGCTGACAACTCTTGGTTTGTCAGCGGACAATATTCTTATGACAACGACTCTTCAGACGCTGACACATACAATCATGCTTCACCAATAAACCAATAGGATTTGATTTGGATACTGTATGTGCCTATATTGCTTCTTTGCCTAATGGATCATCAATTTCTTTTGAAGATCTACAAAAAAAATTTGATACTGATCTTGAGGAGATGGATATCAAGTGGAATATGGCTCTTAGCAGTATAAGAGCCAGTTGGTGGAACAAGAGATTTGGAAGAAAGATGACTTTCAATAACAAAGAGACTGTTGGATTTGATAAATCCAATGTTGAATGTTACAATTGTCATAGAATGGGACACTTTGCTAGAGAATGCAGATCTCCAAAGAGGAATGATGGAGGACAGAATACTAGGCAGATCATCAAAGTTGAAGATGTTGAGCCTAAAGCCATGGTATCCATGCAAGGAATTGATGGCGTTGGATTTGATTGGAGCTTTCTGGACAAGAATGAAGTAGAGAATCAATCCTTGGTTGCTGAAAAGGATGAAGAGCATGTTCAATATGCTCTCATGGCCAGATCCTCTTCTTCATCAGACAAGGAGGTATATGATGATACATTTTGTAGTAAGGGTTGTAGACTTAATAAATAAAATTTAAAGCTACAATCTTATATTTTTGGGTTGGATAGCAATATTCCAAACTACAAAAGGGGGCTTGGACAATCAGATGAGATGGTGCAAGAATATAAGGACATAGAATTTAACCTAAAAGATCAAATAACTGTTCTTAAAAGGGATCTAGCACTTAGTTCTGAAGCAAAAGCTTCTTACATAGGAGCTAATAATGAATTAAAACTAAAGCTAGATGACGCCATTCAAGCTAGAGAGAATGTTGGGTTTAAAATTGAGAAGTTTGAAAAAGCCAGTCAAACCCTAGACAAGGTCTTAAGTGAACAAAGAAACCCTAAAGACATGTCTGGGATTGGGATGAATTCTAAGGAGTATGCTGCTGTTCCACCCCCAGCAGGTGACTTCTATGGGGTTCTTAAGAAAGACTTGTCTTGGACTGGTATTCCAGAGCTCCAAGTGGAGGAATTTACTCCTCCACCACTTGTGCTCACACCAGTTGAGGACTACAAGCAAAGAGTGACTGACCTTGACCTTTGGAAGAAGGCTAACCCTTCTCTATTTGTTAAAGACTTCTTAGTGATGAACAGAATGACCCAAACCCCATTATCATCACTAACCCTACTACTGGCAGACCCATTAACCTTAGCTCACAACCTAAAAGCAAATCTAGTATTAAGTATGCTGAAATGCATAGAAAACCTAGATCACCAAAGAGTCAAGCTAGTGTTAATCGGACTGGAGTTTATGAACCTAGACCTAAGGTTATATATAGAAAGGCTTGTTATACATGTGGGATTTTCTCACATTTGGCTTATAGGTGTGTCAGCGGATATAAACCAACCGCTGATAATAAGTCAACTATGGTCAACCCAAAGCCTTATGTTCATACTAGACTACAGGCCACTAGACCAGCTCCTTATTTCACTAAGGAAGCTAACACCCATGGCCAAAGACCCTTCCAAAATACCAATACTTGGTTTAACAAACAGTGGGTTCCTATAGCAAACCCCAATTCAAACACTGACAGTAACAATTTATCCACTAACAGGGCAAAATCAGTCATTGACAAAATTAGTTTTGGTGTGAAAATGCTATAATTAGCAGCTGTCAGACCCATTGTTAGACCCAGTATTAACAAGTATTTACAAACTAATGGAAAGGGTTCTATGGCATCATCCAATCTAACATGGAGACCTAAACAAGACCAGTCATCAACTTTTTATGGTGTCTTCATGAAATACAATAGATTTAAGTATCTTGAAAAGCATATTGGGACAAACTGGGTGTTTAATGTTAAGAGGGATGAACAGGGGGTTGTTACAAGAAACATGTCTATTCTTGTTGAACAACCAGATGGATCAAAGTCTACTAAGGTTTGCATTCCCAAAGAAAACTGATTTGTTTTCTTTATGTGTAGGGCATTCCACAACAGGTTAATGATTATGGATATTGGGATTCTGGATGCTCAAGGCACATGACTGGAAAGGAGGACTACTTGACTAACTTTACTCCTATTCCAGATGGTGACAAAGTGTACTTTGGAGGAGGATATGGAACAATATCAGGCAAAGGCACTCTTATCACTAACATTGCGATTGGATGAAGTTTTTCTGGTAAAAGAACTTGACTATAACTTGTTTAGTGTGTCACAAGTATGTGACTGATATAGTGTTTTTGCAACCCTTTAGGAAAAGAGAGGCAAAGTAGTGGTAAGCGTTAAGTGTCGGTTTAGGAAAACCGAGCACTAATGACCAAACAAGTTCGTTTCCCAAGGGGGCTAGTGTGTTGTGAATTGAATTGATTTTGATTGATGATTTTATTATGAAGAAATGAGAAGGAAAAGAAATGACGGTTACGAAGATGAATTAAACTACGACGAAAAAGGCGAACACGTAAAACCGTAAAACTACAAAAATTAAAATTTTAACCTAAAAATTCCTAAAAATTACTAAAAATCCACAATAAAATTCTAAGAGTTTACAAAAAATCAAAACTTGCTAAAACCTTTTAATTAATTAAATAATGACTTTTTAATGCTAATTAAAGCCCTAAAAATCACAATTAATTATTAAAAAGCCCTAAACAAGATCTAATAGTTTGAAAACCTCAAAAATAACCTAATTAAGCTAAAAAGTATTTTTAAAAATTTTAAAACCAAATTAAACTATTTTTAAACACTTAAAAACTATTAAAATCTATTAAAACTTAAATTAATTCTAAAAAAAAGTCCTAAAAAGATTTGGAAAGTTACAAAGTTCCTAATTAAATTTCTAAAATCTAGGAAAAATGAAAAAAGTTAAAAAATTAAACTTTTAATTTTTAATAATAAAATAATAATAAAATAATCAAAAAAAATAAAAATTTATAAAACAATTCTAAAAAATTACTAAAACCTTTTAATTAATTTTATATTAAATTTTAAAGTTGTCTAAAAACCCTAAAATCAAATAAAATTAAAAATTAGACTTCTGAAAACTTTTTGATATGTAAACCTCAAGTATATAAATTAAAACCTAAAAACTATTTTTCTAAACATTAAAACCTATTTTAACTATTTTTTAAACTATTTAATAAAAACGGCTAAACAAAAAATGATAAAAAATAATTAAATGAAGAGAAAAATTAAAACTTAGTGTAGAAAAATCCTAGACCCTATTACTAACCTAGGATAAATAAGCTAACCCAAATAAGCTTATTAAATAAGCTGAAACAGCCAAAATAAGCTACGGCTTATATTTGAAAAGCCAAAACAAAACTACCTTAAGTATATTAATGTTGCAACCTTGGTCAGTAAAAGACCCAAGGGCGCAATGGTAAGGTGTGAGTGTTGTGAGAGGAGTGGCGCAGGTTCGAGTCCTGGCCACGTCCTTTTTGTTATTTATTTTTTTTCTTTCTTTTTTTAACTTTTTAAATCCAAACTTTATACTCTTTTAACCCTCAAAACACAAATTCAATTCCAAGTAAGCTTAGATTAAACCCTAGGTTAATAAAAATCGTGACCAGATTAAACCTTTTAAGAACACAAGCCAAAATGATTATCTTCACTTGTGCATGTAGATCAAGAGGAGCTTGATTCTATGGATTTGTGATGTTTTTGTTGGACAAATTGGCACCCTTGTACTCTGTTGAGTACAAGGAGTCTAAATAAACACAAAATCACACAAACACTTAGCTCAGATCACACAAAGAAGACCAAATAAAGTTGCTGATTTAAATGCAGGTCTGGTGGTATTTTTTTTTGGCTAATTACTTGCACCAATTCGAAATTTAACAGCTCATATCTTGCATACAAGTGTAACAATCAACAATCAAGCAATCACAAACCCTAAATCAACCTAAGCTCTAGCAATTATCAAGATTTGGTGGCTCAGTTTACACAAAACAAACAGAAAAACACACTTTCCTGATTAAGCTATGTTTTCAATATTTTAGCATACCAAATAGTTTAAGACTTGACCAATCTGACAACTAATGCTACCATACACCCTATAACTATCCTAATTAGTGATTGAAACACGTTTTTAGTCAAAATCTTGTCACACAATCTTAACTAAACCCATATCCAAACACACCTTTATATCTTGAACATGAAAATTTTTCAAAGCAAATTGTTTTAAATCACTCCAAATCTGATTAAATCCTAGCCTAACATACATATAACACCAATTGAACTCAAATCAAATCATTTAAACAACACTTAAACAGCTTTAACAGAAAATCATATCCAATCACATGAAACTTGAAAAATGAAAAATGGGACAAGGATTTACCTTGTGGGACCCACATCCAGGTCCCACAGTGGTTGAAGAACCACCTCCAAACAAACTCACGTTTGTGCAGATCACTTGAACAATAAGAGAGACAACCCTGCTAAGAAAAAGGAAGAAACAAGCAAAATGCAATAAACTGATTTTATACTTTCTCTGTTTAAAACCTTAAAGTCCAACAAACTTAGATCCTTTAACACGTTTTAAAAACAATCTTTAACACTCAGAAACTCAAAAATTTTGGTCCACTTTCACTTCTCAAAATTCATAAATTTTCTGAAATCAAAAACCTATTTTCAAAACCTTTTTGAAAACTTAACACACAAAGTGTTTATCAAAAACAATGGAACTCAGTCTCTCTTCATAAACTAATACCAACTTTTTAAAAATGATAAAAGGAATTATATTTCACTCAAAAATACCAACTTTATATTTCAATAAAAAGGAATTACAGAATTTTTGAAGAAAAACTGGAACAAAGTGAATAGAGACACAGGCGTCTCTATTTATACAAATAGATAGAACTATCTAGAAAACATAAACTAATGCTAAACCCTAATTGCTGGAATTCCAAATAAGCCCTTGGGTCTTCATCTTCAAATTGGTCAAAAGGTTCCCATGTGAATGCCAGTGATGTTTGAATGTATCTTGGACGTTAAAAACTCCTTGGGGTCCAAGTACTTCATCATACGCGTTGGTTTGGTCGGGTATTGGGTTTTGAGGGGAAAGTGACGTGCAAGGGAGGCCCCCACAGTCACATGGGTTGGTTGGGAAGGGAATCTGGGTGTGGGGTTTTGTTAAGGGTGAGTTAAATTAATGATCTGGAAAAATAGGGGAAAAACCCCTTTGTTTTTAATCTGATTAAGCCTGGGTAGGATTAGGGTTTATAGGGTGATTAGTGACTGGTTTAATCTATTTTGGGTGGGGTTAATTTTAAAAAAAATGTGTTTTGGTGGGAAATGAGTGGGGGTGTTGACTGGTATTTGACCAGTTTAATTTAAATAAACCGGTTGGGTAATGGGTTGTTGGGTCGGGTAAACAGGTAAGGGTTTGGGTAAGTGGGTGGGTATTGTGACGTGGCAAGATGTGAGTGGTGGTGGGAGTTTTGTTTTCAGGCAAAAACATTCCCCAAGCATTCTTCTTTTGTTCACTTTGTAAATAATGCCATCAACTCCTTCTTTACTCTTTGACAACTTTTGGCAAGTTGTCAAAATTGGCACAAAATGTTCCAAAACTTTTTCCAAGGGCTTCTTTTGCACTTCTTGGATTCTTCAAGGACTGGTCTTGTAATATCTTCAAACTTTAGGGACCCTATTCATAATGTTGAATATTTGAGGGGTATAAAGTGTAAATCTTCAAAAGTTGAGGGACTAAAGTTGCCTATCTTCAATTCTTCAAGGGCATTTTTGTAAAATCCAAACTTGGGCCCGGTTCATTGTCCGGCTTCGTTTCCCGTGTTCGTTTTTGAATGATTCTTGTGATCTTTTTCCATTTACTCAATATCCGTACCTAAAAATACACAAGTAACAAACACAAGCATATATTTGGCATATTTAATGATATTTTATGCATTTTAAGCCCGTTTTGGACGATGAGACCATGTATAAAAGCAGTCTCATCACTCCCCATACTAAACCATTGCCGTGCCCTCACGCAATGCTAGAATAAAGTATCAAAGCATCTCCAAAATTCAATTTTATTCACTTTATTGGAATGATAAACTAGCTACACTACTACTATTACTACTACTTGCGTTTTTAGACATAATGTATGATTTTCATCGCAAAATAGGACGTTTAGGTTCATAGAACAAGAACACGTGAATGCTTCGATAGAAATAATTTCGTCGTCCTCGATTTTCACCTTAATTCCATGCCAAGCGTGCAACGAGATCATTGTCATTATAAGTTAGTAATGCTAACACTACTCATATGCCCTAATCACGTACTTATTCTCCCATTATTCCTAAGTTGTATCTCTTATATTTTATTATGTCTTAATGCTCACGAGGATACATTGTTTGACTTATGCGATAATAGAGATTTAGGTCTAAAAATAGAGTCCTAACGGTGTAACTAAGACCATCAAATCAATAACCCCTCCTAATAGACAACGATGTTAAAAAATTAAGTTAACAAGAAGAATCGATAAACACGGTTTTATAACGGTTTTAAACATGAGACTTATTACCAAGACTTTTATACGCCCCCTAACGGAAGGGCCTTATTATCTTTGGTTTACCTCCATCTTTTATTCAACTTCGCCATGAAGCTTTTATTATGACTTTGGTCTCGCCTTGCCTTTTATTATCCGCCTCATCGGTGGTTTTATTAGCCAAAGACGTATATCCTCACGCTAAGGCGAATTTTGGATCTTTAAAGCTTCGAAGATTAAGGCTTGATTCACTTTTAATTTTGCATAGATTTTAGGCCTTGTGGGGCTTCAAATTGTTTGCTAGATTTAGGTGAGCACTTGAAATCTTATTATTAGGTGAAGCTTTCGATTATTCGGGTGCCAATACTTCAAAACCGTGACGCTGGCGATACCTTAATGTCTTCCCAATTTAATTACACGGAAGCTACTAGAAAAGACTAGAAACCCAACAATCCTAACTAAACCGCTAAGTCAATATTTATTAAGCAAAAAATATTTACAAGCGAAGGGAGAATAAGCAAACAGCGAGAACACATGAGTTTTTGAAAGAATACGAGTACTCTACGTTTAGCATAGTAACTTATAATTAACTCTATCATTTCTCGTCCTCATTTAAGAGACTTAGCCTAATGTGTAGTTAAGGAATCAAAGCTAAGTGCTCAACACGCACGGTCGAGTCAAAAATTACTCTTATTCTCGCCATCGGAAAACCTACATTCGTGTCTTCAAACACTTATAAAACATGAGAAAATTTTTAAAATTTGGCCATTTTTAGCCTTATTTTGCAACAAAACGATAACAAAAAGATAAACTTTGGAAAGCGTGAAGGTTTGGCAAGGCAAGTATCTATTCACCCCCATACTAAAGTTAAACATTGTCCTCAATGTTTCGAGTATAGGGGTGCAAACACCCCCATACTAGAGACGTAGTCGAATGCCTAATCTAGCATGGAAAGGGTGTAACCATTAAATTAATAGCCGTTTATGAAGTGTGCTAAAAACCTAAGGTTAGAACATAAAAAGGATATATCATGGATATTGAGAAATGCCTCCAAAGCAAACGATCGAGTGCTCTCATAAAACGAACACGAGAGGCTCCAATCGTGAAGATCATGATCTAAAAACCACAATTCACAAACAACCACGGAACAAAGGTTGGAAGGGCACAAATCCCCTCACATTAACTAATTAGAAAGCAATAATATGTACATGGATAAGCATGGGACTCCCCCACGAGGCACCTTGTTTTTGATAACCGAGTCAAAAGCTCGACTCGAATCCTCATAAATGTGATCATTTAGGGATATCATGGTATGGTCAATTTTTGGTGGGGCTTACATGATAAACAAGGCCCAAAAACAACCGGTATTAAGGACTAAGTCCTTTGATGGTGCAAAATACCGGGATCGAAGATGGCGTTCTCGTTTTCATTGGAAAAATAAATCAACGCCACTTCATCAATGGTCAACAAAAACTCAAAGAGTTTCAAGCAAATAGGAGAGAAGAAATAGAAGGGTGGGACAATGGGTAAGTTATGAAAACATTGAGCTACTCGAGGTAGACTCGCACCAATCAAATGAAAAGATTTTCCATTTATTGCATCGGTGGAAGACCGAGATTTCCCTATATAAGCAATTCCAGGATCAAATATCTCGTCCTCGGTGGAGAAAGGGGAGGGAACATAAGGGGATTCCCCCACACTAGATCCACACAAAGCATCGTCAAAAGGAGAAGACGAGCTTTGTAGTACTCAAAACACGTGGTGATGACGGAGTTAGAGTTGTAGAAAAATCTTTTAAATTTAATTCAAAATCTTTTCCTTTTTCATCTTTTACACTCTCCTTGTGAAAACCCGATTTGATTATGTCAAAAATATTTGGTGTATCTAAAGCAATGTTAGTCACACTAAAAATTCTCTCATTTTGAAATCTTTTTGGTTTAGGTGGTGGTAAGTTTTCAAATCTTTTGGCAACAAAGAAAACCTCCCCATCGGGATCAACGTATTCATCATCCGAAGAATCACTCGAGATTGGAATCGTAGGCTTAACACTCTTAACCTCCACCGGCGGAGGGGACGGAACTTCATTTTTCTCAACAACTCCTAAAACTCTATTGGAAATCTTTTTGCAAATGTTTTTTATGGGATTGACATTGTACAAAGATGTGATAGAATACACATGAGAAAGAGTGGACTTTTGGGTTGCATTAATGACGAGTTCTTCCTCATTGAAACGAAGAGTGATTTTTCTTGCATGCACATCGATAAGTGCTCTCGAGGTATCCAAAAAAGATCGACCTAAAATTAACAGAACTTTAGGATCGATGGGAATGTCAACAACAATAAAGTCTACAGGATAGTAGAACTTTCCAACTTTCACAAAGACGTCCTCGGCAACTCCACAAGCTAGAATCGTAGAATGATCGGCCATTTCGATTGACATTCTTGAAGGAGTGAGATTTGGAAGATTGAGCGATTTAAAAATCTCAAGAGGCATCAAATTAATACTAGCACCAAGATCGGCCAAGGCGTAGCATTCTTCCATGTCTTGGATAGCACATGGGATTAAAAACATTCCAGGATCATCGACTTTTTGAGGTATGCGGCTTAGAAAAACCGATGAACAACTAGACGATTTTTGCAATTTCTCTTTGTTATTCAACATACTTTTGAAGTTCGCGGCAAATCGAGGCATCATGACTAAGGCGTCGGCAAAATTTATATTAAAATGCAAGTCACAAAAAATTTTCATAAAGAGTTCAAATTGATAATTATTTCGTTCTTGTGCCTTTTCCTTGTCTCGTCTTGAAGGGTAGGGTAAAGGTGGTGTGGGTTGGGGCATAGTAGGCATAGGCAACGGCCTCGGAATCTCGGGTTCCATGATAGGTATTGGTTCAACCGTAGGTGTGGTTTGAGCGGTACTTTGTGGGCTTGTAATTTTCTCCTTTTCAACCACAACCTCGGGTTCTTTCTCTTTTTCCTTCTCCATAGAAGTACTTGGACGAGAAATGGGTTCTTTGAAACTTTTACCACTACGAGTAGTAATAACCTTCAATTCTCCTTTCGGGTTCACGATGGTATCACTAGGAAGACCACCCGAAGAAGAGGGCTTACACATGATAGCTTCAAACATCTTAGCCATACGGTCTTCAAACTTAGATTGCCTAGCATCCGCTTTTAACTATTCTTGCTTAATCTCATGTTGACCTTGCTCCATTTTTTGTTGATTTTGTTGGAGACGTGTGACATTTCCTTCCATTTTATTAGCATGAGTTTTGAGTTCATTAGCATGTTCGTTTTTAAGTTCGTTTTCAACTCGGACCTTAAGCTAACCATTTCACGTTGCATATTATCAAACTTAGCATCATTAGCCTTAGCATAATTCAAAAATTCTTCTTGAAGATTTTTGGTGTGATCGTTTTGAAAACCTTGAGTAGAAGTTTGAAAATCACGGTTTTGGTTTTGGTTTGAAATTTGCCCATTTCCACTTTGGTAATTACCCTTGTTATAATTCCTTTGATTTCCTTGGTAATTTCCACCTTGGTTGTTGTTGCGATAGTTATTAGCATTTTGATTTGGTGGAGCTTGATATTGGCGGGAACCTTGACCGATTTGGTTATAAGTTCCCGTGGCTACATAAGCACTCGAAGTGTTACCATCCGCGGTAATGCACTCGGAAAGATCATGAGCTCCCCCACACGACAAACAACTCTTAGAAACCGCTTTAACCGAAGCGAAATTTGAAGCTTCTTGAGCTTTCCAATGGGACATAAGGCTAGCAAATCTATCAAAAAATCGATTTTCTTCATTTGCCTCGTCATGTATAGCGTTAATGCTACGAGACGATGACGAGCCCAATTTGGCAACACTCGGTGTGTTACGAGGGCTATAAACCTTAGACCTATTCTTAATTATGACCAAAGCTTCTTCAACCGTTTTACACAAAAAATTACCACCCGCGGCGGCATTTAAATAATCTCTTTCATGATCGTTAAGTCCATTGTAAAACGTGTCGATTTGGTGTAAGTCGGAAAAACCGTGATGAGGACATTCATGTAACATCTCCTTAAACCTATTCCAAGCCGTAGAAAAACTTTCATTTGATTCTTGTGAAAATTTAGAAATCTCATTTTTCAAATGCGTAGTCTTAGAGGGCGGAAAAAAATGGTTCATAAACTTCGAAACGAGATCCTTCCACGTCAATATAGAATTGGGTGGCTCTTTCTCTAACCAAATTTTAGCGGGCCCCGCTAAGGAATACGGAAAAAGCATCATCTTAATCGAGTCATTCGAGACATCCTTAAATTTGCACGTGGCGGTAAGACGATTAAATTGGCGGATATGGTTGTGGGGATTGTCCTTCTCATCACCACGGAATTTGTTGTTTTGCATCATCGACAACAAACCCGTTTTCACCTCAAAATTCTCCGCAAGGATTGCGGGAATCACAATAGCTTCTCCATAACCCTCGGTGGGTGCTTGAAGTAACTCCATCATAGTTTGATTCGCCATGGTAGGTGCTTCTCGTACAATGGGTTCGTCAATAGGAGACTCCTCACTAGAATGAGTTGGAGTGGGAGTTTTGTTCTTTCGTCTACGTTCACGTTTTGCTTGATTACGAGTGAGCATAAACGTCACGTACAACGAGGAGACGAGCAAAGAAGATTCTTTTTGGTATTTTGTGTTTTTCAATTTTTTTTGTGGTTTTTGATGGTATTAACTTTTTTTGGAAATTGGTGAAATGTATTAAGTAGACAAAAATCTACAAATCTCCTCCTTAATCAAATCTCTCGATTAAAGAAGCCTCAAGGAATGAAAACGATCACGTGAAGTGAACGCCTTCGATGACTTTAGAACGATGGTGGAACACCAAATCGTTCAAGAGGGTTTAATCAATAGAAACCAAGAAAATATATATGATATGTAATAATACTTTGGGCGGCAAAACCCTCGATTCACTCTCAAAATCGAATACGCACAAGCAAGCGGAGGAAACGAGGCGGCGCGAAGCACTTAAGAGCCTTTTTCCTTTAGGTCGTGAAATACAACCCCCTTATACCCACCTTATAGTTTGTATTATCAAGATTAAGCTTCACGAAAGTATTTATCTATTTTTGCCTTTTTTCTTTGGTTTGAGATTCGAATACAATGATTGGGTAATGACCTCCCAAGTCAAGGTTGTGATTGCTCACGTATTTGGAGTACTTGTGAATTTATTGTTCTACGTATACAATATATTAATAGTATTCACACAAAAACCGAAAAACGATAATACGTATTAGTAGAGTGCTACTAATACAAATACTATTATGGCTAATATAAAAAACAACAATTGTTCAATCAAAACACAACACGCCTCCCCGGCAGAGGCGCCAAAAATGATATAGTGTTTTTGCAACCCTTTAGGAAAAGAGAGGCAAAGTAGTGGTAAGCGTTAAGTGTCGGTTTAGGAAAACCGAGCACTAATGACCAAACAAGTTTGTTTCCCAAGGAGGCTAGTGTGTTGTGAATTGAATTGATTTTGATTGATGATTTTATTAAGAAGAAAAGAGAAGAAATGAGAAGGAAAAGAAATGACGGTTACGAAGACGAATTAAACTACGACGAAAAAGGCGAACACGTAAAACCGTAAAACTACAAAAATTAAAATTTTAACCTAAAAATTCCTAAAAATTACTAAAAATCCACAATAAAATTCTAAGAGTTTACAAAAAATCAAAACTTGCTAAAACCTTTTAATTAATTAAATAATGACTTTTTAATGCTAATTAAAGCCCTAAAAATCACAATTAATTATTAAAAAGCCCTAAACAAGATCTAATAGTTTGAAAACCTAAAAAATAACCTAATTAAGCTAAAAAGTGTTTTTAAAAATTTTAAAACCAAATTAAACTATTTTTAAACACTTAAAAACTATTAAAATCTATTAAAACTTAAATTAATTCAAAAAAAAAGTCCTAAAAAGATTTGGAAAGTTACAAAGTTCCTAATTAAATGTATAAAATCTAGGAAAAATGAAAAAAGTTAAAAAATTAAACTTTTAATTTTTAATAATAAAATAATAATAAAATAATCAAAAAAAATAAAAAGTTTATAAAATAATTCTAAAACATTACTAAAAACCTAGAATAATATAACTAAGATAAAAATGCAAATTAAAGTTCCTAAAACCTTTTAATTAATTTCATATTAAATTTTAAAGTTGTCTAAAAACCCTAAAATCAAATAAAATTAAAAATTAGACTTTCTGAAAACTTTTTGATATGTAAACCTCAAGTATATAAATTAAAACCTAAAAACTATTTTTCTAAAAATTAAAACCTATTTTAACTATTTTTTAAACTATTTAATAAAAACGGCTAAACAAAAAATGATAAAAAATAATTAAATGAAGAGAAAAATTAAAAACTTAGTGTAGAAAAATCCTAGACCCTATTACTAACCTAGGAAAAATAAGCTAACCCAAATAAGCTTATTAAATAAGATGAAACAGCCAAAATAAGCTACGGCTTATATTTGAAAAGCCAAAACAAAACTACCTTAAGTATATAAATGTTGCAACCTTGGTCAGTAAAAGACCCAAGGGCGCAATGGTAAGGTGTGAGTGTTGTGAGAGGAGTGGCGCAGGTTCGAGTCCTGGCCACGTCCTTTTTGTTATTTATTTTTTTTCTTTCTTTTTTTTAACTTTTTAAATCCAAACTTTATACTCTTTTAACCCTCAAAACACAAATTCAATTCCAAGTAAGCTTAGATTAAACCCTAGGTTAATAAAAATCGTGACCAGTTTAAACCTTTTAAGAACACAAGCCAAAATGATTATCTTCACTTGTGCATGTAGATCAAGAGGAGCTTGATTCTATGGATTTGTGATGTTTTTGTTGGACAAATTGGCACCCTTGTACTCTGTTGAGTACAAGGAGTCTAAATAAACACAAAATCACACAAACACTTAGCTCATATCACACAAAGAAGACCAAATAAAGTTGCTGATGTAAATGCAGGTCTGGTGGTATTTTTTTTTGGCTAATTACTTGCACCAATACGAAATTTACAGCTCATATCTTGCATACAAGTGTAACAATCAACAATCAAGCAATCACAAACCCTCAATCAACCTAAGCTCTAGCAATTATCAAGATTTGGTGGCTCAGTTTACACAAAACAAACAGAAAAACACACTTTCCTGATTAAGCTATGTTTTCAATATTTTAGCATACCAAATAGTTTAAGACTTGACCAATCTGACAACTAATGCTACCATACACCCTATAACTATCCTAATTAGTGATTGAAACACGTTTTTAGTCAAAATCTTGTCACACAATCTCAACTAAACCCATATCCAAACACACCTTTATATCTTGAACATGAAAATTTTTCAAAGCAAATTGTTTTAAATCACTCCAAATCTGATTAAATCCTAGCCTAACATACATATAACACCAATTGAACTCAAATCAAATCATTTAAACAACACTTAAACAGCTTTAACAGAAAATCATATCCAATCACATGAAACTTGAAAAATGAAAAATGGGACAAGGATTTACCTTGTGGGACCCACATCCAGGTCCTACAGTGGTTGAAGAACCACCTCCAAACAAACTCGGGTTTGTGCAGATCACTTGAACAACAAGAGAGACAACCCTGCTAAGAAAAAGGAAGAAACAAGCAAAATGCAATAAACTGATTTTATACTTTCTCTGTTTAAAACCTTAAAGTCCAACAAACTTAGATCCTTTAACACGTTTTAAAAACAATCTTTAACACTCAGAAACTCAAAAAATTTGGTCCACTTTCACTTCTCAAAATTCATAAATTTTCTGAAATCAAAAACCTATTTTCAAAACCTTTTTGTAAACTTAACACACAAAGTGTTTATCAAAAACAATGGAACTCAGTCTCTCTTCATAAACTAATACCAACTTTTAAAAAATGATAAAAGGAATTATATTTCACTCAAAAATACCAACTTTATATTTCAATAAAAAGGAATTACAGAATTTTTGAAGAAAAACTAGAACAAAGTGAATAGAGACACAGGCGTCTCTATTTATACAAATAGATAGAACTATCTAGAAAACATAAACTAATGCTAAACCCTAATTGCTGGAATTACAAATAAGCCCTTGGGTCTTCATCTTCAAATTGGTCAAAAGGTGCCCATGTGAATGCCAGTGATGTTTGAATGTATCTTGGACGTTAAAAACTCCTTGGGGTCCAAGTACTTCATCATACGCGTTGGTTTGGTCGGGTATTGGGTTTTGAGGGGAAAGTGACGTGCAGGGGAGGCCCCCACAGTCACATGGGTTGGTTGGGAAGGGAATCTGGGTGTGGGGTTTTGTTAAGGGTGAGTTAAATTAATGATCTGGAAAAATAGGGGAAAAACCCCTTTGTTTTTAATCTGATTAAGCCTGGGTAGGATTAGGGTTTATAGGGTGATTAGTGACTGGTTTAATCTATTTTGGGTGGGGTTAATTTTAAAAAAAATGTGTTTTGGTGGGAAATGAGTGGGTGTGTTGACTGGTATTTGACCAGTTTAATTTAAATAAACCGGTTGGGTAATGGGTTGTTGGGTCGGGTAAACAGGTAAGGGTTTGGGTAAGTGGGTGGGTATTGTGACGTGGCAAGATGTGAGTGGTGGTGGGAGTTTTGTTGTCAGGCAAAAACAGTCCCCAAGCATTCTTCTTTTGTTCACTTTGTAAATAATGCCATCAACGCCTTCTTTACTCTTTGACAACTTTTGGCAAGTTGTCAAAATTGGCACAAAATGTTCCAAAACTTTTTCCAAGGGTTTCTTTTGCACTTCTTGGATTCTTCAAGGACTGGTCTTGTAATATCTTCAAACTTTAGGGACCCTATTCATAATGTTGAATATTTGAGGGGTATAAAGTGTAAATCTTCAAAAGTTGAGGGACTAAAGTTGCCAATCTTCAATTCTTCAAGGGCATTTTTGTAAAATCCAAACTTGGGCCCGGTTCATTGTGCGGCTTCGTTTCCCGTGTTCGTTTTTGAATGATTCTTGTGATCTTTTTCCATTTCCTCAATATCCGTACCTAAAAATACACAAGTAACAAACACAAGCATATATTTGGCATATTTAATGATATTTTATGCATTTTAAGCCCGTTTTGGACGATGAGACCATGTATAAAAGCAGTCTCATCAGTGACAACAAAAATACAGTTCTTTTTACAGATACTGAATGTTTAGTCTTGAGTAAAGACTATATGTTACCTGCTAATAAGTTCAATGAATTTAGAACACCTAGACATAAGGACATTTATAATGTTAATTTACAAGGTATTAAAATGAGTAATAACTTTTCATGTCTATATGCTAAAGCTTTAGCAGTTGAGAGTATTTTATGGCACAGAAGGTTAGGGCACATTAACTTTAAGAACATGAATAGACTTGTGAGGCATGGTCTTGTGAGAGGACCGCCCTCAAAATCATTCCACAATGATCATAGATGTGTTGCATGTCTTAAAGGCAAACAACACAAGTCCTCATTTAAGTCTAAGAGTGTTCATTCTAGTTCTAAACCACTACACTTGCTTTACATGGACTTATTTGGACCTACTAATATAGAGAGTTTAAATGGCACGTCTTATTGTTTTTTGGTCTCTAATGATCATTCCAGGTTTAGATAGACTTTCTTTTTAGTTAAAAAGAGTGATACTACCAAAACCCTAATTAATTTTATTAATCAAATGGAAAAGAAATCAAGGTTTACAGTTAACATTCTTAGAAGTGATAATGGTGGAGAGTTTAGGAATGACCTATTAGATGCCTTCTGTGTGGATAAGGGGATTACTAGGGAGTTTAGCATAGCTAGAACTCCACAGCAAAATGGTGTAGCTAAAAGGAGAAAAAGAACTCTTATTGAGGCAGCTAGGACCATGTTAGCAGATGATAAGTTACCCATTGCATTTTAGGCTAAGGCTGTGAATACTGCTTGTTATGTTTAGAATAGAGCTTTGGTCAACAAGATTCACAATAAGACCCCCTATGAGCTCTTTTGAAATAGAAAACCTAATATAGATTTTCTTAGACCCTCTGGATGTCATGTAGTGATATTGAATACTAGTGACAACCTAGGTAAGTTTAATTAAAAAGGTGATGAGGGTTATTCTGTGGGTTATTTTATGAACAGCAAAGGGTATAGGGTTTACCACAAGAGAGATAAGTTCATAAAAAAAAATATACATGTTGACTTTTTGGAGAGTAAACCTAGTGATCCTACTAATGGACCAGACTGGCTTTTTGATTTAGAGCCATTATCTGGGTCCATGAATTATTTGCCTGCTACTAATCTAGTTGTCTTGGAGACCCCTCCAAAGTCCGTGGAAGAAACTATTGTTGATAATGCAGGTATATAGGCTACAAAGGTGCAAGGATCACAAGCAGATGAGTTCACTCCCACACTTTCTTTTGTGGATTTACCCATTTGGAGTAAAGAATTCATTCAGGCATCTGCCGCTGAAAGGGAAATGGAGAGAAACCAACAAGAAGAAAAAGTTAGTGAAAGTGTTTCATCCGCTGACAAAAGTAGTTCAACCGCTGACACACCAAATCCAAATGCTGACACATTGCTTTCATCCACTGACAAAAATATGTTTGAACTTGGTGAAAATTCCACACTCCATGAAGATGTCAGCGTCATATATTTAAACACTGACAATGTGCTTCATAGTTCAAGTGAGTATGAAACTAATGATGGTGATATGAGTGAAATCTCATATCAATTATATCACAAATAACCCTAAAACACAAAGCAAAATATTTGATTTTGATTCATAAAAGAAGTATTATAGGTATGTTTTGTTGTTTGTGCTTGTGTAGGTAAAAAGATACGATTATGAAGCAAACAAAGGAATCAAGCCTTTATTAATGAAGAAAAGATAAAAGAAGGATGAAAAGTGACAAGCCAATCAAAGTCAAAGGACCTTTCTTGAAAACTTTCAAAGTTGACGGACTAAAAGTGCAAATAAGGAAAAGTCAAGAACAAAGTCAAACATGATCAAATATTATGTAACACCCCCAAATTTATACGATTCAATACAGCGGAAGACTCGTTGGTGTTACGGGATAGCACATTACTCACATCATAGACAACGCATAAAAATCGCGTCGTTTAATAATAAATCATTTTCATTTATAAACATCAAAGTTACATCGGTCCCAAGTCATTGTACTTTATACAGGTTTTACAAAGTATTTGAATGGAAAAATATTATTTAGGTGCGGGCCATGAATTCTTGTTGTCTTCCCGAGAATTACCTTCAAGTACCTGAGATAAGATATGTTAAAATAAAAGGTCAGCGATAACGCCGAGTGAATTCATAGAGTTTAATAAAATCCATCAAAATAATATCAGTATAAAATTATTACTGAAAATCATTTTGTACAAATCATTTTAATAGGCCATAAAATAGCCAAAGTCATTTTATACAAATCTTCGTCAAAATCATAATATAGGCGTTTGCCTTAAAAATCATTATACGAGCCAATGTCGTAAAAACATCATACAATACGTCTTATGACGTTGTATGAAAATAAAAACCGTTATATGTATATGGTTATGAAAATCAAAACACGAACATAATATCAATAGTATGACCCTGTATTGCTAGTCAGGCAATACATCGTAATTCGGAGCGTCTAGTAATATTTTGTTAACTGGATTATTATAAGCCGCATGACATTGTTACCTTACTAAACCAACAACGGGTAGCTAACCCGATACCAAATTTGCCCATCTAAAGTAGCGTGTCGTCACAAAGGTCACGTTATGGAAATCTTCTCATACATAAATTCGCTTACCAATCAATGTGGCACGACGGGGATCAACCGTCAAGGCGCGAAATGGGGTGATCGTCCCCAAATATTACTATTATATGCACAAGCGTCTACCAAATCCCGGTAGTTCACAATTCATGCTAATGGGACTTTTAGTGACATAACCTAACTTTAATAATCCATTTAATTTCATCTATCGGGTCCTTTAATCATTTATTGGGTCATACAATCGGGTCATTCAATCATTCGGGTCCAAATCAATAAACAAACAATCGGGACAAATGGTGTCCTATTTTATAAAAACTAACATGTTATCTCCCTCGCGGGTTTATAAAACATTTCATAAAAACATTTAAAAGAGTGCGAGGCTATGAACTCACGTTGATGTGGGAAGGCGGGTTATCGGCAATTCGGATGTACGGTACGTGCTTCAATCACGGAAACCTAGACATATAATAATCGGTCTTAGACGGTTGTCCAATGACTTTATAAAAATAATAATTATGTATACATATGATGATTTTATATATATGATGATCAAGTGGGTTTACATATCCTTATTTACTCATTTTTGTGTTATGTGTCGATAACTTTTATACTAGTTTTCTCGTTTTACCTATTTACGTGTTTTAGGTCCAATAAGCCTATTATAAGTTCTTAACTTGTATTAATCCTTGTTATACTACAATTATCAGTATCTACACTTTACAAGTTGGGCCTAAAAGGGTTAAGTCCAATAAATAAGTTTATAAGTGTTTTAGTCCATTTTGTTGTTTTATTAGTCCAATAATGTTAATTTAGTCCGTTAATGTCCGTTTGTTCTATAGTTCGGGTTTTTATCGGATTTTACTTGTTATACAGGCCTATATATCAGTATATAAGTTTTATAAAGTTTTCATTAGACGGGTCCAACCATCTAAGTTTTATTTAACAAAAACGTTAATTTTACGGTATTAGCCGAAAAAGTCGTAAAAATCATGTTTATAGTTTTTATAACTTATAAAACTTAACAAGTTACCATTTTTATAAAATGTCCACTTATTTACCATTGTACATATTTATATAAATGTATTATATAAGTTAGTGGGTTTTAAATTTATATTTTATACTATTAAATTTTGAGTGCTTATATAATAGTATTATACTTTAATTTCCAAAATCTGATTTTTATCTTCACTTTCACCAAAACTACCATATCTAGAGTTCTATATGGAGATAGAAGCTCAAATTTTTATCACATAAACTAAATGATATGTGCTACATTTAACTCTTATATAGCTACTGTTTAATCATCTTCTAAGTATTTTCTAAAAATCGTCCAAAACAGTGAACTCAGATTTGTACCTTAAACTTGTTTTGTTCATATCTCACTCATTACTATGATTCCATTGCATGGCCAACTCTCACATGTGTACAAGACCCATAGATTACTGTAAATCCATTAATCTATGCCATTTTTATCAGTTCATCATTTGATTCTTTACTGTTTTATACAGCCAACAAATTTAACCAAGATTTTAACCTTGTTTCTTATAGTTTTTCACCTTTTTATGCATGTTTATCAACAACAAATCCCCACACAACACTTTTAATCATCATTCATCATCATATACATATACATAAGTAAAATAAATACAAGATTACATAATCAAAAATAACAAGAGGATGAGGAGGACAATCTTTATACCACCAAGTTGATTTAGGTTATGAGTTTGACATGGATTTGGATGGAGAAACTTGTGCATAGCCAAGATCATCTTCAAGACCACCATTCTTCATAAACACCTTGTGGAAAATCAGCCCTACTGCTCCATGAAAACTCCTCCTTGGATGTTATAAGGACCACCAATCAATAGGGTTTCAAAAGGGCTTCAACATATGTGTATATAACATAAGATTTCATGGTTGATTTTGATTAAAATTGGTGTTTAAGGGGTAATATGGGACGGCACATATGAGGGAGATGAGAGAGTTTCTAACTTGTTTTGCATGGTGGAAATGATGGTATGTGAAGGTTTGATGGTTTTAGCTAGTGGAAAGCTTAACTTGTAAGCCTAAGTGACAAGTGTTACTTAGCTTACAACTTGAGACAATATGTGGTGTTGTGTGGCTAATTTGGGCCGGTTTTGAGTGGGGGTGGGACAAGTGTCCCACTTGTCTCATCCCCATTTATTTACGGGTACTCCTCGATTCTAGTTTCCTCGATTTGCGTGCCCTCGGGTCGTTTTACGAGAAACGTTTTTATAAATTATGAATCAACGGCACAAAACGAATCTAATAAAAATTGTCTCATCAAAAACGGAGTTCAAAAACGTAAATACGTAATCCTAAGGTTTCCGGTTTAGTCGTAAAGGACGTTAAAATAAAATCGTAAGTCCTAATCTCTTCTCGTAAATTTGTGAGTTTGCAAATTTAAAACTCCAAAATAATATTCACGGATATATTTATTTTCTGAAATGTCGGACTGTCACCAAAGACGGTGTATGTAAACGTAAGCAAGTAACGTTGAATCCTCCGGTTTAGACGTAGTCGATGCTACTCCAAGACGTAAATCCAAATTTCTTCCCAAAAATATGTGAGTTCATATTGTAACATTAAAATAATGTTTTTAAATAATATTCGAGAATAAAATATCAACCATAAATTGGCGGATTGTCACAGCATTTACCCCTAAACAGGATCATTGTCCTCAAAGATCATCTTACCTTACTACTCGCTTCTTAAAGAGTTAAAGCCATGTGGGTATTTCCTCCACACTCGGTCTTTTCTCACAAGTGCAATTCATTACAATACGCGAGTCTCATCAAACATAACTACATGAATAAGATCAGGCTAAATGTTGACTTACTTTCTCTATCCATGATGTTCACGGGTTTCTGATGAATGCAACTTCTCGCCGATCTAAGCTTTACTAAGAACAATCAGATTTTCACTTGATAGATATTCCATCAAGTTCGATTTACGAAACATAATTCACGCAGTTCTTTGAAGTCCTAGGGTAGATCCAGCTTATATGCCTTTCAATCCCAACTTTTACATCATCTCAATGGTCCCATACAACGGGGACTTATATCCCATGATTTGTCAGATCATGAATTCATTTTTCCAAGGTTAAAAATTTTGGCATAACTTCGCTACCCACTTGGCACTTCAAGATCTACATTTCATGTTCACATAACCTCCTGCCCACTATCGGCAGTTAATAATCAAATCCTTTAACAATCATTTCAGATCTCGCGGGTCGGGTATTTTGTAAGGTTAGGTTTGCCAACATAGGAAACCTTAAACTTAAAAGACATGTCCAACTCACAGTGGGTGTATGTCGGGTGTCTTCATCTCAACTCTTGCTTACAAATGCTATAATATTTAGATCCTGATAAGATTCAATCTCAATCCTAATACGATGATTATTAATGGTAATCCTTCTAAAGGAAAAATGATTATACGGTCTATTACCAAAGGTCATTCATTCAAACATAAAATAGCACTTATATTACTCTGTATCGTTACTTTACCTCATCCCTTCGATTGGGGTGGTACATAGTACTCTCCTTAAGGTTCGTTCTTAATGATTTCTGAGCAAATCTCTAGAAATTCGATGCGAAGCGAGGATCTTGATAAAGATGTTCGATACAGGCACACTATGTTTACATAACTCTCTTGCATTTATCATTAACGAGAATGATATTAGCAGATTTGGTCAGTCTGTCGATGATGACCCAAATCGAATCGAATTCAGATGATGACCTTTGCAATAGCTAGACGTTTACTAATGTATGAGGCGATGTCTGCCTTCATAATTGCCATCAGTACAACTTCTTCAGACAAGGATACTTTTAGTCATAAAATGACATAAATAGAATACTTATACTTACAAATTCCAACATAACTATATCTCACAATCTCCATATTTAGACAATCACAAGTGGTCTTTAAAACATTCAACGCTATTCGCTTCTCAATTTTTAATGGTTCACATTAGCCGCGAATCCCTTTTTATTATCTATATTACCCTTTTTATAAGCATCGGCTATATTTTAAATTGTTCGGCAATTCATTTTGCACATTCGTTATAAAGAAATACATCGTAATTGATTCTTTATCCTTTCTATATATTGCGTCAGTATTTACATTCATCTTTCCTGATGAAATAATTATCATGTTCACAATTTACTTAGAAATTCTTTCTTTATATTTTCTAAGTTCTAGTTCTATCTCAACTATTGTTTTTATCCGTTTTGCTCAATCCGACGTTTCAAAGCGTCGATAATTATTACAAGTAAATTAATAATAAATATTAAGTTTTTATGAAACGTAAACGTAAAAAGTTTAAATTTCTTAGTTCGACCAATTATATAAAGATATTCAAAATAAATTTAAATTTTATTAACACGATTTTTGCTGATTTATCGAAAATATTTAATAAGATTTCATAAATGTTCGAAAAACCTTTGTTTATACTTTGGTCAAAGTTTTCTTAGTTGAAAAGTAAAAAGTGTCATTTCAAATTTTAAGTCATGGTTTAAATGTTTTCCTCAATCCTTCTTAGGTTGTCTTAAGGTATACACAAACATTTACCCCTAAACAGAAGTTTAGTTAAATGGTTTGTGTATAAGGGAATAGTCCCTTATAAATCCTTTGTTAAAATATTCGTCAAAACATATTTGCACATTCTTTTTGGTATAACTCAAAGTCTTAAATGACTTCTAAATTTTAAAGAGTCAATTTATATTCCATTATCTATTAATCACACGGTTAAATCATGTAAAGTATTAAGTCTTAGGTCATACGTTAAATACTCAAGGTACACGTTTTTATCGTTCGGCCAATTCAGGGCAATCTATAATTAATTATTACTCCTTCTTATTCTTGTAAACAAACATATAGTCCTTAATTATCACGAGCCTGAATTTATCAAATTACAGCCTACACACGTGATTCACCAAGTTTATGAATACTACATGTGCATTAGTCAATCCAAATGACATCACGTGAAACTCATAATGTCCATTACAAGTACCGGATGTAGTGGTTGGAATACATAATCTTTTCCGCAGATGCGAAGTTGATGATAACCATGCCGTGGATCAAATCTTTAAAACATACACTAGAACCTTGTAAATGATCGAAAAAATCTTCCATTTCGAGTTATGGATATCGTTTTCGATTGTCAATTTACTTAGTCACAGTAATCTATAAATATAAGGAATGATAACACCATAGCTCTTCATGATGACATGCTTGGTATAATAAAATCTTTCTCCGACAACTTTCTCAGTTGTACGGTAATTCTTTAAATTCAGATGATGTTGACGTATAGTGCACAAGGCACAGGTGCAGCACCGGGAATATAATCAATACCAAATTCAACTTGCCTTAGTGGCGAAGGTCTAGGTAATTCACCATCAACAAATACTTACTAAAGTTTCAGATAACATAAACATCTTTTAATAAATTCATATTAGGTTCTTTCTAGATTATAATATCTATGACTAATTTACAACCATTCACGGTATAATTTCAAGTCTAAATGTAGGATATGGTCATCCATCAAGAATTATTTAGATCACTTTTGATAATCAACATCTTATCATTTAGGGGAATTCTATTCGAGTTCCCATCAATTAAGACAATGTCGTCATGTCATAATCAATCAATTCATTCTACTGGCACTATCAACTTTTCAGTTTCATTGCCGTCGATAAGATGTGAACTTCTCAAAAGACTAATAATAATTCATAATCCTTCACAATTTAAAGGATATATGGAGACATAACTAACCTTAAAAGAGTAAGGTCAACGCATAATCTACGCGATATAATTTCAAATCAGATACAGACGAAAACATTTGATGAATATGAATATATCCCATGTTTTCATGAATTGAGTACGCATTCGAAAGCTCCTCGGATCATTACCCAGGTCATTCAAATGAAATCAAATCATAAGAAATGATAGGAACGTCGATACATCCAGTCAGGTATCAACACTCGGTAATCAGATACTTTTCCTAAGAATCTCACCACGGGAGAATTGGACAAGAAGGGAATATCAATTGTCAAATAAGACAATTTCCAAAGATGAGTAAATTCGACTCAGAAGAATAAATAGTACATGCACTTATGTAGGTGTCCCTAACACTATGTCCCTATTTTTCACTTCTTGCAGATCTCATAAAATTTAATCTTTCACAATCTTTAAAGAAAATGTAGTGTTTATTTATTAGTTTTATGGTGACTACTAATCAGCCTTGCATGGTCCATTCCAAATTGTATGTAGGCGCGCAACTATATACAATTTCAAGATTAACGATGCAATAATCAGTTCGTCAAAATTTTATCATCATGTTTATAATAAAAACATTTTCATGCTTAATTCTTAAATAAGAATCAAAATAAATTTACAAAGATTTTCCTTGTTATGAAAACAATTAAGTTTTCCCAAGGTGTTTTATAAACAACTTCATTTCGATAACAATCACTTATAAATCTCACTTTGAATAATCCTTTTAGTGATGAAAATTCAATGTCCTCAAATGATACTGTTTTATCTTATAAAAACAATGAGTGATCTGCAAAAGAGTGATGAAAAGTTGTTCATCAAGAACTAACTTCAATTTAATAGGAAATGAGCTTAGCCAATTAATCATGAGGTTCATGATCTCGATGGCACTCAAAAGAATAATCCACAACGTAACTTAAATCAAGATGAGTACTTGTTCAATGGTTGCATCACTAATGCGAACATTAGGATGAAGCAATAAAAGATAGATAACATCGATACATGTAGAATTTAGCAATCAAAGGTAGTCTTTTCATTAATCACAAACAAGTCAAATTGTACCGTAACACATTACATGTCACTATGTCATACAATTCTCAGAACTCATCCTACCAACTGATATCTCAGTTAAGTTAGGGATTTTTACAAGATACCACAATGAATACTAATCTACAAGAGTCATTAGGTGTTCCACATGTCCCGAAAGATCCATCGGTCTCAATTCAGAAGAAGATTTCTTCGATTTATTTATTGGACACTGGGCATCCTTGTTAGTGGACAATGGCTTAGGAACAACACTTATCACAAACTAACAATCATTTAAAACCTTATAATTCAATCACATGACTTAATAATTTCTTCTTATCAATCTTATATTCCATACAAATTAAATTTTACTTTATTCAAGTTTTAACCATTTTTATACTCAATTTGATATCCTACCTCATTCTTCAATACTTTCAATCTTATTCTTAGGCCTTAAAAGGGCAATAAAAGCTCAATATGAATCAATATTTAATTTCCAATCCTATAGCTCTTACAACAACAATTATCAAATTAGTCACTAGTATGAGATGACTCATACATTCAATTAGACTTCTCGGAGAGGTATTAGTGGCATGAGGCTTTTGGGTAATGGTTCCAATGACAGCCTCAAGTGCAACATTCACCCTTTCGATTTCAATTTAAGAATTGGATGACAACGAATCAGATGACATCTTTCTAGGTGGTAACGTTTTGTCAAACTCCACTCTATAAGAAAAGATCGTCATGACATCGATATCAGTGTTAATCTCGCCAATTCTTTTTCAATATCACACTCAACTAATGTCTACATTTCTACGAATATCAACCATTTGTTGGGATCATAAATACCCACAACTTGGTTTAGATCTAGGATAGCTAGAATTCCTACGAGAATAGCTTCGATTAATTTACTAGGGGATTTAGGGTTCCTTGTGACAATCTACGTCGTATAAATACCTCGTATAAATGTTAAAATAATCATCAAACAATCATGTAATCAAATTACATCATATATATATAATCCAAGTTATATATATATATATATATATTCAAATGACACTTCTCAGTCTGGCCTTGTCGGTAACTCGGGAATTCTTCGGTACCGTTATAGTCAAAAGATTTTTAGACATTTTTAGAAAAATGTTTATAGTTAAAAGATTTTGAAATGTTTTATTCAAAACCTTGGTTTTAAAAATCTTTCGTTCTCTATTACGAGAGCTCTGGTACCAAACTGTAACACCCCCAAATTTATACGATTCAATACAGCGGAAGACTCGTTGGTGTTACGGGATAGCACATTACTCACATCATAGACAACGCATAAAAATCGTGTCGTTTAATAATAAATCATTTCCATTCATAAACATCAAAGTTACATCGGTCCCAAGTCATTGTACTTTATACAGGTTTTACAAAGTATTTGAATGGAAAAATATTATTTAGGTGCGGGCCATGAATTCTTGTTGTCTTCCCGAGAATTACCTTCAAGTACCTGAGATAAGACATGTTAAAATAAAAGGTCAGCGATAACGCCGAGTGAATTCATAGAGTTTAATAAAATCCATCAATATAATATCACTATAAAATTATTACTGAAAATCATTTTGTACAAATCATTTTAATAGGCCATAAAATAGCCAAAGTCATTTTATACAAATCTTCGTCAAAATCGTAATATAGGCATTTGCCTTAAAAATCATTATACGAGTCAATGTCGTAAAAACATCATACAATACGTCTTATGACGTTGTATGAAAATAAAAACCGTTATATGTATATGGTTATGAAAACCAAAATACGAACATAATATCAATAGTATGACCCTGTATTGCTAGTCAGGCAATACATCGTAATTCGGAACGTCTAGTAATATTTTGTTAACTGGATTATTATAAGCCGAATGACATTGTTACCTTACTAAACCAACAACGGGTAGCTAACCCGATACCAAATTTGCCCATCTAAAGTAGCGTGTCGTCACAAAGGTCACGCTATGGAAATCTTCTCATACATAAATTCGCTTACCAATCAATGTGGCACGACGGGGATCAACCGTCAAGGCGCGAACTGGGGTGATCGTCCCCAAATAGTACTATTATATGCACAAGCGTCTACCAAATCCCGGTAGTTCACAATTCATGCTAATGGGACTTTTAGTGACATAACCTAACTTTAATAATCCATTTAATTTCATCTATCGGGTCCTTTAATCATTTATCCTGTCATACAATCGGGTCATTCAATCATTCGGGTCCAAATCAATAAACAAACAATCGGGACAAATGGTGTCCTATTTTATAAAAACTAACATGTTATCTCCCTCGCGGGTTTATAAAACATTTCATAAAAACATTTAAAAGAGTGCGAGGCTATGAAGTCACGTTGATGTGGGAAGGCGGGCTATCGGCAATTCGGATGTACGGTACGTGCTTCAATCACGGAAACCTAGACAAATAATAATCGGTCTTAGACGGTTGTCCAATGACTTTATAAAAATAACAGTTATGTATACATATGATGATTTTATATATATGATGATTAAGTGGGTTTACATATCCTCATTTACTCATTTTTGTGTTATGTGTCGATAACTTTTATACTAGTTTTCTCGTTTTACCTATTTACGTGTTTTAGGTCCAATAAGCCTATTATAAGTTCTTAACTTGTATTAATCCTTGTTATACTTACATTATCAGTATCTACACCTTAAAAGTTGGGCCTAAAAGGGTTAAGTCCAATAAATAAGTTTATAAGTGTTTTAGTCCATTTTGTTGTTTTATTAGTCCAATAACGTTAATTTAGTCCGTTAATGTCCGTTTGTTCTATAGTTCGGGTTTTTATCGGATTTTACTTGTTATACATGTCTATATATCAGTATATAAGTTTTATAAAGTTTTAATTAGACGGGTCCAACCATCTTAGTATTATTTAACAAAAACGTTAATTTTACGGTATTAGCCGAAAAAGTCGTAAAAATCATGTTTATAGTTTTTATAACTTATAAAACTTAACAAGTTACCATTTTTATAAAATGTCCATTTATTTACCATTGTACATATTTATATAAATGTATTATATAAGTTAGTGGGTTTTAAATTTATATTTTATACTATTAAATTTTGAGTGCTTATATAATAGTATTATACTTTAATTTCCAAAATTTTATTTTTATCTTCACTTTCACCAAAACTGCCATATCTAGAGTTCTATATGGATATAGAAGCTCAAATTTTTATCACATAAACTAAATGATATGTGATAAATTTAACTCTTCTATAGCTACTGTTGAATCATCTTCTAAGTATTTTCTAAAAATCGTCCAAAACAGTGAACTCAGATTTGTACCTTAAACTTGTTTTGTTCATATCTCACTCATTACAATGATTCCATTGTATGGCCAACTCTCACATGTGTACAAGACCCATAGCTTACTGTAAATCCATTAATATATGCCATTTATATCAGTTCATCATTTGATTCTTTACTGTTTTATACATCCAACAAATTTAACCAAGATTTTAACCTTGTTTCTTATAGTTTTTCACATTTTTATGCATGTTTATCAACAACAAATCCCCACACAACACTTTTAATCATCATTCATCATCATATAAATATACATAAGTAAAATAAATACAAGATTACATAATCAAAAATAACAAGAGGATGAGGAGGACAATCTTTATACAACAAAGTTGATGTAGGTTATGAGTTTGACATGGATTTGGATGGTGAAACTTGTGCATAGCCAAGATCATCTTCAAGACCACCATTCTTCATAAACACCTTGTGGAAAATCAGCCCTACTACTCCATGAAAACTCCTCTTTGGATGTTATAAGGACCACCAATCAATAGGGTTTCAAAAGGGCTTCAACATATGTGTATACAACATAAGATTTCATGGTTGATTTTGATCAAAATTGGTGTTTAAGGGGTAATATGGGACGGCACATATGAGGGAGATGAGAGAGTTTCTAACTTGTTTTGCATGGTGGAAATGATGGTATGTGAAGGTTTGATGGTTTTAGCTAGTGGAAAGCTTAACTTGTAAGCCTAAGTGACAAGTGTTACTTAGCTTACAACTTGAGACAATATGTGGTGTTGTGTGGCTAATTTGGGCCGGTTTTGAGTGGGGGTGGGACAAGTGTCCCACTTGTATCATCCCCATTTATTTACGGGTACTCCTCGATTCTAGTTTCTTCGATTTGCGTGCCATCGGGTCGTTTTACGAAAAACGTTTTTATAAATTATGAATCAACGGCACAAAACGAATCTAATAAAAATTGTCTCATCAAAAACGGAGTTCAAAAACGTAAATACGTAATCCTATGGTTTCCGGTTTAGTCGTAAAGGACGTTAAAATAAAATCGTAAGTCCTAATCTCTTCTCGTAAATTTGTGAGTTTACAAATTTAAAACTCCAAAATAATATTCACGGATAAATTTATTTTCTGAAATGTCGGACTGTCACCAAAGAAGGTGTATGTAAACGTAAGCACGTAACGTTGAATCCTCTGGTTTAGACGTAGTCGATGCTACTCTAAGACGTAAATCCAAATTTCTTCCCAAAAATATGTGAGTTCATATTGTAACATTAAAATAATGTTTTTAAATAATATTCGAGAATAAAATATCAACCATAAATTGACGGATTGTCACATATTAAGTCAACAAGTCAATGGGCTTATTGTGTGCATGTTTGAAGCTAAAAGGACCAAAATTGACAAGATTATGAAGATTCTATCTCAATTTACAAATCTGCTAAACACACGGACTGTTTTTGCCAATTTGGGAAGTTCTATCCATGCTTAATCCATGTGACACAAAACGGACCAATGAAAGGCCAAGAAACAAGAGGCATGGATTGCCAAATACTCCACACGTGGCCGACACATTAAATATTCATATCTCAACAGTGAACCGCACTTTCACTTATCACCCAATCAGGAGCCAACATGTCACCATCCACCAATTAAATATCACAAAACGGATAATGATCCATGTGATATTTATTGGATGAATAAGCAAAAAACAAGTGGACATTCAAACTTCAAACGTGCCCAGATTGAAGATCAATAAGGAGTGAGTTTTAGAAGAAGTATCCAACATCAATCTTGCTTAAAATCACAAGAGGAATCCATTCCAAGTGGTCAATTAAGCTAAAAATCACTCAAGACGAAAAGCATAAATTTGTTCTTCATCTAGAAATTGCAATTAAGCAGTTAAGTACACGTGGAAGCTGGGGATTGGTTCCCACACGTCACTCATCCCCAACTAACTTCAATCTTCTTCTATAAATACCCCTGTATTCATTTCATTTGTGTATTGTAGCAAGTGTGTGAAAAAACACACACTTATCATTTCCTCTCATTTTCAGTTAGAGATTTAGTTAGTAACTAATCTCAAGTGTCTGACAAACACTTGAGTTAGTTAGTTAGCTTGTAAGAACTTTGTAACAACCTTCTACCATTAATAAACATTCTACTTCACTTCAAATCACTTCTCCTTTACTGCTTATCCTATCTACACTGTTAGTGCTTAGTTCTATTCATCATATCAGATCAATAGAGCTTATTTGAGTATTTTAGAAGATTGTTAGTTGATCTCAGTCAATCCTAGCTCAATTTCTTGCCAGAAGTTTAGATTATTGCAGAGATGATCATTCCTTGATGTTGATGATGAATTGATGAGTTTTGGTAGTTGATTGTGGTGTTTGGTGTTAGTTTTAGAGAGCTCAACGCTCCTCTACTCCATCAAAGGAGGCTTCAAGCTAAAAGGCATTAAAATTATTGTTTTTATTCCTCTAAAATGTATTGGATGCTCAATTCTTAGATAGTTAGTGTAATTGCTTGATTCTGCTTGATCTGTTATTCATTTGACCTGTTTGATATGTGTTGGTAGATAGCTAGTAGATTACTTGGCTTTTGATTCATTTAGATTGATAAAATTTGGTCTTGAATTGCTTAATTTTCATCAGTAGGCCATATTGTGTTCTATAGTGTTAACTTGTTGGTACTTTGCTGGTTTGTGGTTCATTTGAGTTGTTTTACAAGTGCAGATAAGTTTCTTGTGATTTCATAACCTTTTGATCAGAAAGCCTTTATAAAATTTTCATTACAGTCTAAAAGTGGTGTTTGGATTAGAGTTGCTTTTTTGATTTAACTATTGTAAGTAGTTGATTTGAGCTCATAAACACTCAATAGACTAGTACAAATTACTTTGTGAGTTTTTGTAGTCAAAGTTTGAGTAAAAAAGGCAAACTGCATATAAAAACTTTGGGTCAAGTATTCATTAGTTAGAACAAGCTAGATTTAACCAGCTCTCAAATCTTTGTTAGTGGATGTTATGTGACAACCCAAACCCGAGGTCATTTATTTAATATTATATAATATTATTTTACGAATGATTTTGAAATTTTTAATGAGTTGAATGATATGAAGATTGATGGTTTTATTTAAAACCGACGTTGGAGGTCTTATTTTTATCTTTTTACTAATAGCGAGGGTTATTAGTGACCACCATATCGACGGATGCCCGAGATTTTATGTTTTATCATTTGTTGTCTCGATGTTTATATTTTTGACGTTTTTATTTTAAGTTCGTATTAAGTCGAACCAGGATCATATTATCATCATATTTTGATTGCGTTTTAACTTTTGAAAAGTATTTTTACGAAACCCGAGTCTCGTAAATATTTTCAAAATTGACAATTTACATTTTCTACCCTTACAACTATTTAATTGCATTTTGGACCAAAACTATCACAAATTGGTAAAATCTACCCCTCCACCCCCACTATAAAAGGATTTTACACTACCAAAAATACATACAAAATATATGTAAACAAAATCAAACACTCTCTCCCCTCTCCTTCATTATTTCCATCCACCACCACCATACAAAACCCATTTGATCATCAAGTTTTACTTGGAATTATTGAAAACTAAAACATATCCCATCTAGGAAATTTCAAGGGCTTTCTTTTGGTGTAAAAATCTTCAACATACATGAAGATTTATTTTTCTAAGGTTGGTAGATCGAATTTATGATTATTGCATGTGTTGTTGGTGATGATCAACTGATCATGCTAAAATTTTGTTAAAAAGTTGTCTTTAATTTTTGATTTTTGATTTTGAACTTGAATCAAAGAAATCTAACAAAAGACCATCTTTGGAAATTTAATTGTGCATATTTTGGTATAATTTTTATACACATGCACCAACTTTTATTTTTTTTTCATATGATCCATGAAGGTCTGATCTATTTTGTTGTATGGGTGTGTTGTTCGTAGTGTTTTTTATATATATTTATTATTGCATGTTGGAAATTTTGAGTGGGTAAATTTTTGTATGATCATTCAAGTGTGTTATGGGTTAGTTAAGTTATTGGTGATGATATTAGGATGATTTTAGGCATATGAGATTGATTAAAATTGGATGAAAAATTAATTTAGCATGACTTTTTAAAAAGGTAATTTAGATCAGTAGGTTCAAGCCTAATTTTGGGTACCTTACTATTTGAAAATGAACAAACTAATCAGATGATGTTGTAGAGAATTATTTTAGCTTCGATTTGATATAAGATAGAGCTTCTAGCTCCAAACGAGCGCGAAGTTATGATGTTTTGATTATTCGTGTACCGGGAGACGAGTATCGGCACGATATATAATTGTTGTCGATATTTGGATCGAATCTCGGGAACTATAAAAAGGATTTTGAAATGTGTCGTGGACTGATTTTACGTGTTAAATATGAGGATGTTAAGTTTATTTTCAAAATCGAGTGTCGGTTTTGTAAACGGAGTAAAATAAATAAGTTAAAAAGACTATATGAGTTGTTAACGTAAAACTGTCTGGTTTTTGTAGTTCAAAGATGTGTCGGGCAGGGAACTTTAAATGTAAAATCTTTTGATGGGCTTTTAACAGGTCTTTCTATATATATTAAGTGACATCTCTGATTAGTATCATAAGAATTTGACGTGTTTAAGTGGGGTAAATGAGCTTGTACATTTGGTGTGTACCGGCAGATTTTTATCAAAAGAATTAACTAATAGAATAAACATATAGAATAGAGTAAAAGGTCACTTGTATTGTTTTCATTTTGGGTTGGTTGTGATTTTATGATTTTGAGTTTGATGTTACTAAGTATGGATTTTACTCGAATTTATTATTGATGAACGCGCCTTATTTGATAGGTTGCGGTTTTTGTGTTTATCGGGCATTAACTATCGTCGAAGATCGTCTTGCTACTGCTATTACTCCAGGTGGGTCTTTAGCCATGCTTTTGTAATTGTGTCGAATGATTTTAAAACCCGCGAGGGGGATACATGCTATTTGAAAGTAAAACGAAAACAAGTCATGATTGATTATTTGGACCCGAATGTTGCCTTTGTTGCCTTTGTTGATTTGAATTGTATAAGTACCTAAATTGCAAAAGTCCCTAAATTCATGAGTCGTTAACTATCTTCTGACTTGATGTTGTGAGTTGGGAATAGCCTCTTATTCTAATAATAGTACTATTGGGCTGACGACCCTATCCTAAACCAGAGCTTTACACTGAGTAACCTCTGGGAAGGATAATTTTACGAGAATGAGAATGTGGTATTTTTGCAATTGATACCCTAGTAGGGGCACTAGAATTCATCTAGTCACACCGGCTTTAGGCGTGGGTGACTAAGTTAAGGGGTCGGTGTCATGAGCTTAATACAATTATATAGCTATTGTTATATGCCAGACTGCTTGAATAATAGATTGTATACGTAGCAATTCTATTAAATGATCTTGATTGATTTTTCTCTTGTGTTCAAATGATGATTTGGAAAACCTATAGACTCGCTCAACCGTTGTGTTGATGATTTTAAGCATGTATTTCAGGTGATTGAAGTTGATGAATTGCGGAGCTTGCTGGAGAAGGATTGTGGATTGCTTTTGTGGTGATTGGTCTAAAACAGGATTTCATTCCCTTTTGTCATAAAAATAATAATGTATGGTCATGTACTTTGATAAATTGTTTGTTAATTGTATGGAATCTTTGGGGGACCTAAATGTTACTCTGATATTTCTAAAATTGTTTTACTTGGGATTGAAAGTTTTAGACAATGGTTAAATTATTTCCTTTTATATTTCAAATGTACGATTTTAAGATTGTTAAAAGTGTCTTGTATAACGATGTTTGTATTTAGCACCCAAATGTGTATTTCCGCTGCGCAATGTAATTTGGGGGTGTTAAAGATTGGTTATCAGAGCTTTATAGTTATAACGAATTAGGTCGATTTTTGAAAAATGTCCTAAACTATAACTTTAGTGTCGAAAATGTTTTACAAAAGCACGCAACTTCTCCGCAAGGCTCCGGTAAGATTATTTGTTTTGTATTGATTTATAATTTGATGTATCCCTTAAAATTGAAATGATTTTAGAGTATTTATTAAGTAAATACTATGATGATGTATTGATGATGTATTGATGTTGTTGAAAGTACGTTGAGTACTTGTTATCGTAATTTTCTTTATGTAATGCATATGTATATAATTTTAAATATTGACCTTATATACTGCCGAGGGTCTGGGACAGTCGACCAGATGTTGAACGATTTTACAACTGATTTCTTGCGACTTGTATCGTGTATGAGGAAGTTTGATTAGCTGAAGTATGATAGATATGTGGTTGAAATTGGTGTGATTAGAAGGTTGATGTGAAAGAAAAGTTGTTTTAAAGGTTGTATTGGGTATGTGGAGATTTGAGTGGTTAGGACTTAGAAGATGGATGAGATTGTTAATCTTGGATCGATTGTGATGAATTTGTGTGTTTGAATTGAAAGGTTTAAAGAGAAGTAGGTAAGTTTTAAAGGGATGAGTGAGTGGGAGTCTCATGTTAGATCAATTCTCAGTAGAGCTAGGAATGTTAAAATTCGTACTGAGACTTGCCTTGTGATTAATCTGCCGTGTAGCAGTGAGTATTTGAATTTTGAGAGTGAGATACCATCATGTTAGGGATTCGACTTTGAAGTGCGAACGGGGAAATAGACGAGTGTGATGAAGCTGACAACAATGATAAGAAGGATGAGGAGCTGGTGTTAAAGGAACTAATCGCGTAATGGATTTCTTTGTATCTTATTTTCTTTTTTGGGATCGGACTTATCTAAACCTCTATGTCGTAGCATTGTGATTGAACTTATTATCTTCTAAGTTTGTCCGGTAGATGATTGTTGTGACAGACATTGCCACTGCCTTGTTGAATCCTGAACGCAATCTAAATTACCCTCATGATCTATGATGTGCCTTTATTAACTCTTTTGAGTTTTGGTTGATGAACCATTGTAGTTATGTTGTTCGTGCATGTAGTATTCATGAGATTTCCTGATAAAGAATTCTTTCTTTTATCTTGATATGTATACTTAACATATTTCTTTCTTCTGTGATGATGGAAGAAGGAGTAGGGAATCATATTTCTGTCATTAGTGGATAGCCACGTGACTAAGTTTCTTGAAATATGTTTCCAAAACTAACGACTGCTACTGTGAACACTATGATCGAACAAGTTATTGCTAGAACACCTGAACACTATGATTACGTATTTACGTTTTCGAACTCCGTTTTTGATGAGACAATTTTTATTGGATTCGTTTTGTGACGTTGATTCATAATTTATAAAAACGTTTTCCGTAAAACGACCCTAGGGCACGCAAATCGAGGAAACTAGAATCGAGGGGTACCCGTAAATAAATGGGGATGAGACAAGTGGGACACTTGTCCCACCCCCAAAACCGGCCAAAACAAGCTAACTAACACCCATGAGGTGTCAAGTTTATCTTACAAGACTTACACTTGTAACTAAGCTTACAAGTTAAGCTTCCACTAGACAAAACCATTCACTCATACCACTTTCTCATTTACACACATGCAAAACCACCTCAAACTCTCTCTTCTCCTCTCATGTATGCCGTCCCATATCACTCAAAAACATCCATCATTGATCAAATTTAACCACAAAATCCTATGTTATTCATACATATGTTGATGCCCTCTTGAAGCTCTCTTGAATGGTGGTGATTATAACATCCAAGGAGGAGTTTCCATGGAGTATTAGGGCTGATTTTCCACAAGGTGATCATGAAGATTGGTTGTCTTGAAGATGGTCTTGGCTATGCACAAGTTTCTCCATCAAAATCCGTGTTTTGATCACAACCTACATCATCATGGTGGTATAAAGATTGTTCTCCTCATCTTCTTGTTATTTTTGATTATATAATCTTGTATTTATTTTACTTATGTATATGTATATGATGATGAATGATGATTAAAAATATTGTGTGAGGATTTGTTGTTGATAAACATGCTTAAAAAGATGAAAAACCATAAGAAATAAGGTTAAAATCTTGTTTAAATTTGTTGGCTGTATAAAACAGTAAAGAATCAAATAATGAACTGATAAAAATGGCATAGATTAATGGATTTACAGTAAGCTATGGGTCTTGTACACATGTGAGAGTTAGTCATGCAATGGAATCATTGTAATGAGTGAGATATGATCAAAACAAGTTTAGAATACCAATCTGAGTTCATTGTTTTGGACGATTTTTAGAAAATACTTAGAGGATGATTCAACAGTAGCTATAGCAGAGTTAAATGGAGCACATATCATTTAGTTTATGTGATAAAAATTTGAGCTTCTATCTCCATATAGAACTCTAGATATGGCAGTTTTGGTGAAAGTAAAGATAAAAATCAGATTTTAGAAATTAAAGTATTAATACTAAGCACTCAAAATTTAATAGTATAAAATATAAATTAAAACCCACTAACTTATATAATATATTTATATAAATATGTACAATGGTAAATAAGTGGACATTTTATAAAAAATGGTAACTTGTTAAGTTTTATAAGTTATAAAACTATAAACATGATTTTTACGACTTTTTCGGCTAGTACCGTAAAATTAACGTTTTTGTTAAATAAAACTTAGATGGTTGGACCCGTCTAATGTAAACTTTATAAAACATATATACTGATATATAAACATGTATAACAAGTAAAAACCGATAAGACCCGAACTATAGGACATACGGACGTTAACAGACTAAATTAACGTTATTAGACTAATAATACAACAAAAATGGACTAAAACACTTATAAGCTTATTATTCGGCTTAACCCATTTAGGCCCAACTTGTAAAGTGTAGATACTGATAATATAAGTATAACATGGATTGATAAAAGTTAAAGAACTTATAATAAGTTTATTGGACTTAAAACGCGTAAATAAGTAAAACTAGTAAACTAGTAAAAAGATACCAATACGTAAACACTAAAACGAGTTAATGAGAATATGTAAACCCACTTGATCATCATATATAAATAATCATCATATGTATACATAATTGTTATTTTTATAAAGTCATTGTCTAGGTTTCCGTGATTGAAGCACGTACCGTACATCCAAATCGCCGATAATCGTCTTCCCACATCAACGTGAGTTCATAGCCTCGCACTCTTTTAAATGTTTTTATGAAATGTTTTATAAACCCGCGAGGGAGATAACATGTTAGTTTTTATAAAATAGGACACCATTTGTCCCGATTGCTTGTTTATTGATTTGGACCCGAATGATTGTATGACCCGATTGTATGACCCGATAAATGATTAAAGGACCCGATAGATGAAATAAAATGGATTATTAAAGTTAGGTTATGTCACTAAAAGTCCTATTAGCATGAATTGCGAACTACCGGGATTTGGTAGACGCTTGTGTATATAATAGTACTATTTGGGGACGATCACCCCAGTTCGCGCCTTGACGGTTGATCCCCGTCGTGCCACATTGATTGGTAAGCGAATTTATGTATGAGAAGATTTCCATAGCGTGACCTTTGTGACGACACGCTACTTTAGATGGGCAAAATTGGTATCGAGTTAGCCACCCATTGTTGGTTTAGTAAGGTAACAATGTCATGCGGCTTATAATAATCCGATTAACGAAATACTACTAGACGCTCAGAATTACGACGTATTGCCTGACTAGCAATACAGGGTCATACTATTGATATTATGCTTGTGTTTTGGTTTTCATAACCATATTCATATAACGGTTTTCATTTTTATACAACGTCATAAGACGTATTGTACGATGTTTTTACGACATTGGCTCGTATAATTATTTATAAGGCAAATGCCTATATTATGATTTTGATGAAGATTTGTATAAAATGACTTTGGCTATTTTATGGCCTGTTAAAATGATTTGTACAAAATGATTTTCAGTAATAATTTTATACTGATATTATATTGATGGATTTTATTGAACTCTATGAATTCACTCGGCGTTATCGCTGACCTTTTCTTTTAACATGTTTTGTCTCAGGTACTTGAAGGTAATTCTCGGGAAGACGACAAGAATTCATGGCCCGCACTTAAACAATATTTTCCATTCAAATACTTTGTAAAACTTTGTATGAAATAATATGACTTGGGACCGATGTAACTTTAATGTTTATGAATGGAAATGATTTATTATTAAACGAAGCGATTTTTATGCGTTGTCTATGATGTGAGTAATGTGCTATCCCGTAACACCAACGAGTCTTCCGCTGTATTGAGTTGTATAAATTTGGGGGTGTTACAGTTTGGTACCAGAGCTCTCGTTATAGAGAACGAAAGATTTTTAAAACCAAAGGTTTTGAATAAAACATTTCAAAATCTTTTTACTAAAAACATTTTTCTAAAAATGTCTAAAAATCTTTTGACTATAACGGTGTCGAAGAATTCCCGAGTTACTGACAAGGCCAGACTGAGAAGTGTTATTTTAATATATATATATATATATAACTTGGATTATATATATACATATGATGTAATTTTATTACATGATTGTTTGACGATTATTTTGATTTTTATACGAGGTATTTATACGACGTAGATTGTCACAAGTAACCCTAAATCCCCTAGTAAATTAATCGAAGCTATTCTCGTAGGAATTCTATCTATCCTAGATCTAAACCAAGTTGTGGATATTTATGATCCCAACATATGGTTGATATTCGTAGAAATGTAGATATTAGTTGATTGTGACATTGAAGAAGAATTGGCGAGATTAAAACTGATATCGATGTCATGACGATCTTTTCTTATAGAGTGGAGTTTGACAAAACGTTACCACCTAGAAAGATGTCATCTGAGTCTTGTCACCCAATTCTTAAATTTGAAATCGAAAGGGTGAATGTTGCACTTGAGGCTGTCATTGGAACCGTTACCCAAAAGCCTCATGCCACTAATACCTTTCCGAGAAGTCTAGTTGAATGATCAAGTCATTTTATATTAATGACTCATTTGATAATTGTTGTTGTAAGAGATATAGGATTGGAAATTAAGTGTTGTTCATATCGAGCTTTTATTGCCTATTAAGGCCTAAGAATAAGATTGAAAGTATTGGAATATGAGGTAGGATATTGAATTGAGTATAAAATTGGTTGAAACTTGAATAAAGTAAAATTTAACCCGTATGAAATATGAGATTGATAAGAGGAAGTCGTTAAGTCCTGTGATTGAATTATAAGGTTTTAATTGATTGTTAGTTCGTGTTAGGGGTTGTTCCTAGGCCATTGTCCACTGACGAGGATGCCCAGTGTCCAAGAAAAAAATTGAAGAAATCTTCTTCTGAATTAAGACCGATGGATCTTCTGGGACATGTGGAACACCTAATGACTCTTGTAGATTAGTATTCATTGTGGTATCTTTTAAAAATCCCTAACTTAACTGAGATATCAGTTGGTAGGATGAGTTCTGAGAATTGTATGACATAGTGACGCGTAATGTGTTACGATACAATTTTGACTTGTTTGTGATTAATGAAAAGAGTACCTTTGATTGCTAAATCCTACATGTATCGATGTTATCTATCTTTTATTGCTTCATCCTAATGTTCGCATTAGTGATGCAACCATTGAACAAGTACTCATCTTGATTTGAGTTACGTTGTGAATCATTCTTCGTGAGTGCCATCGAGGTCATGAACCTCATGATTATTTGGATAAGCTCATTTCTTATCATATTGTAGTTAGTTCTCGATGAACAACTCTTCATCACTCTTTTGCAGATCACACATTATTTTTATAAAGTTAAAACGGTATCCTTTGAGAAAATTTAATTTTCATCACAATAAGGGTTATTTAAAGTGAGATTTATAAGTGACTGATATCAAAATGAAGTTGTTTAAGAGACGATTTGGAAACTTGATTATTTCCATAACAAAGAAAATCTTTGTAAATTTATTCTTGATTCTTATTTAAGAATTAAGCATGAAAATGTTTTTATTATAAACATGATGATAAAATTTTGACGAACTGAGTATTGCATCGTTAGTCTTGAAATTGTATATAGTTGCGCGCCTACATACAATTTGGAATGGACCATGCAAGACTGATTAGTAGTCACCATAAAACTAATGAATAAACACTACATTTTCTTTGAAGATTGTGAAAGATTAAATTCTATGAGATCTACAAGAAGTGAAAAATAAGGACATAGTGTTAGGGACACCTACATATGTGCCTGTAGCATCTATTCTTCTGAGTCGAATTTACTCATCTGTGGAGATTGTCTTATTTGACAATTGACAATTCTTTCTTATCCAATTCTCCCGTAGTGAGATTCTTAGGAAAAGTATCTGATTACCGAGTGTTGATACCCGACTGGATGTATTGATGTTCTTATCATTTCTTATGATTTGATTTCATTTGAATGACCTGGGTAACAATCCGAGGAGCTTTCGAATGCGTACTCAAATTATGAAAACATGGAATATATTCATATTCATTAAATGTTTTCGTCTGTATCTGATTTGAAATTCTCTCGCATGGATTATGCGTTGACCTTACTCTTTTAATAGTAGTTGTGTCTCCAGATATCCTTGAATTTGTGAAGGATTATGAGTTATTATTAGTCTTTTGAGAAGTTCACATCCTATCAACGGCAATGAAACTGAAAAGTTGATAGTGCTAGTAGAATGAATTGATTGATTATGACATGACGACATTGTCTTAATTGATGGGAACTCGAGTAGAATTTCCCTAAAAGATAAGATGTTGATTATCAAAAGTGATCTAAATAATTCTTGATGGATGATCATATCCTGCATTTAGACTTGAAATTATATTGTGAATGATTATGAATTAGTCATATATATTGTAATCTAGAAGAACCTAATATGAATGTACTAAAAGATAATTCTGTTATTTGAAACTTTAGTAAGTATTTGTTGATGAATTACCTAGACTTTCGCCATTAAGGCAAGTAGAATTTGGTATTTGATTATATTCCCGGTGCTGCACCTGTGGCGTGTGCACTGTACGTCAGCACCATCTGAATTAAAATAATTACCGTACAACTGAGAGAGTTGTTGGAGAAAACTTTTATTCTACCAAGCTCATCATCATGAAGAGCTATGGTGTTGTCATTCCTTATATTTATAGATTACTGTGAACTGAGTAAACTGACAATCGAAAGCGATATCCATAACTCGAAATGGAAGATTTGTTCGATCATTTACAAGGTTTTTGATCCTCAGCATGGTTATCATCAACTTCGCATCTGCGAAAAGGATTATTTATTCCAATCACTACATCCGATACTTGTAATAAACATTATGAGTTTCACGTGATGTCGTTTGGATTGACTAACACACATGTAGCATTCATAAATTTGGTGAATCTCGTGTGTAGGCTGTAATTTGATAAATTCATGCTCGTGATCATTAAGGACTATATGTTTGTTTATAAGAATGAGAATAAGGTTAATAATTAATTATAGATTGCCCTGAATTGGCCGAACAATTAAAAATTGTACCTTGAATATTTAACATAAGACTTAAGACTTAATCCTTTACATGATTTAACCATATGATTAATAGATAATGGAATATAAATTGACTCTTCAAAAATTTAGAAGTCATTTAAGACTTTGAGTATGCTAAAAAGAAAGTGCAAATATATTTTGACAAACGTTTTAACAAAGGATTTTCAAGGGATTATTCCCTTATACACAAACCATTTAACTAAACTTCTGTTTAGGGGTAAATGTTTGTGTATACCTCAAGATAACCTAAGAGGAATTGAGGAAACCATTTAAACCATAACTTGGAATTTGAAACGACAATTTTTTCTTTTCAACAAAGAAAATTTTGACCAAAGTATAACCAAAGATTTTTCGAATATTTACGGATCTTATTAATTATTTTCAATAAACCAACAAAAATCTTGTTAATTAAATTCAAATTTATTTTGAACATTTTATATAATTGGTCGAACTAAGAAATTTAAAACTTTTACGTTTACGCTTCATAAAAATTAACTAATAATTATTTAATTAGTTGTAATAATTATCAGCACTTTAAAACGTCAGATTGAGTAAAACAGATAAACAAAATAGTAAAGACGAAACTAAAACTTAGAAATTATGAAGAAAGAAATTTTTAATAAATACGGTTATGATATTTATTTCATCAGGAAAGTGAACGTAATTACTAACACATTATGTAAAAAAAAAGATAAAGAACCAATTAGGACATGTTCCTTAATAATGAAGGTGCAAAATAAATTGCCGAACGATATAAAAATAAACGATGTTTGTAAAAAGGATAATATAGATAATAAAAGGGGTTCGCGGCTAATGTGAACCATCAGAATTGAGAAGCCAATAGCGTTAAATATTTTAAAGACCACTTGTGATTGTCTAAATATAAAGGATTGTAAGATATAGCTATGTTGGAATTTGTAAGTATAAGTATTCTATTTATGTCATTTATAACTAAAAGTATCTTTGTCTGAAGAAGTTGTACTAATGGCAAATTATGAAGGCAAACATCGCCTCATACATTAGTAAACGTCTAGCTATTGCAAAGGTCATCATATGAATTTGATTCGATTTGGGTCATCGTCGACAGACTGACCAAATCTGCTAATATCATTCCCGTTAATGATAAATGCGAAAGAGTTATGTAAACATAGTGTGCCTGTATCGAACATTTTTATCAAGATCCTCGCTTCGCATTGAATTTCTAGAGATTTGCTCAGAAATCATTGAGAACGAACCTTGATGAGAGTACTATATACCACCCAAATCGAAGGGACGAGGTAAAGTAACGATGCAAAGTAATATAAGTGTTGTTTTATGTTTGAATGATTGACCTTTGGCAATAAACCGTATAATCGCTTTCCTTTGGAAAGATTATCATTGATAATTATCGTATTAGGATCGAGATCGAATCTTGTTAAGATTTAGAAATTAGAGCATCTGTAAGCAAGAGTTGAGATGAAGACACCCGACAAACACCCATTGTGAGTTGGACATGTCTTTTAGGTTTAAGGTTTCCTATGATGGCGAACCTAACCTTACAAAATACCCGACCCGCGAAACCTGAAATGATTGTTGAAATTAGGATTTGATTATTGACAGCCGGTAGTGGGCAAGAGGTTATGTGAATATGAAATGTAGATCTTGAAGTGCCAAATGGGTAGCGAAGTTATGCCACAATTTTTAACCTTGGAAAAATCAATTCATGATCTGACAAATCATGAAATATAAGTCCCCGTTATATGGGACCATTGAGATGATGTAAAAGATTGGTTTGAAAGGCATATAAACTGGATCTACCCTAGGACTTCAAGAACTGCGTGAAATATGATGGAATATCTATCAAGTGAAAATCTGATTGTTCTTAGTAAAGCTTAGATCGGCGAAAAGTTGCATTCATCAGAAACCCGTGAACATCATGGATAGAGAAAGTAAGTCAACATTAAGCCTTCTTATTCCCGTAGTTATGTTTGATGAAACTCGCGTATTGTCATGAATTACACTTGTGACAAAAGACCGAATGTGGAGGAAATACTCACATGGCTTTAACTCTATAAGAAGCGAGTAGTAAGATGATCTTTGAGGACAAAGATCCTGTTTAGGGGTAAATGCTGTGACAATCCGTCAATTTATGGTCGATATTTTATTCTCAATATTTATTTGAAAACATTATTTTAATGTTACAATATGAACTCACTTATTTTTGGGAAGTAATTTGGATTTACGTCTTGAAGTAGCGTCGACTACGTCTAAACCGGAGGATTCTACGTTACGTGCTTACGTTTACATACACCGTCTTTGGTGACAGTCCGACATTTCAGAAAATAAATTTATTTGTGAATATTATTTTGGAGTTTTAAATTTGTGTTGGTTCATAAACTCACAAATTTACGAGAAGAGATTAAGACTTACGATTTTATTTTAACGTCTTTTACGACTAAACCGGAAACCCTAGGATTACGTATTTACGTTTTCGAACTCCGTTTTTGATGAGACAATTTTTATTGGATTCGTTTTGTGACGTTGATTCATAATTTATAAAAACGTTTTCCGTAAAACGACCCGAGGGCACGCAAATCGAGGAAACTAGAATCGAGGGGTACCCGTAAATAAATGGGGATGAGACAAGTGGGACACTTGACCCACCCCCAAAACCGGCAAAAACAAGCTAACTAACACCCATGAGGTGTCAAGTTTATCTTACAAGACTTACACTTCTAACTAAGATTACAAGTTAAGCTTCCACTAGACAAAACCATTCACTCATACCACTTTCTCATTTACACACATGCAAAACCACCTCAAACTCTCTCTTCTCCTCTCATGTATGCCGTCCCATATCACTCAAAAACATCCATCATTGATCAAATTTAACCACAAAATCCTATGTTATTCATACATATGTTGATGCCCTCTTGAAGCTCTCTTGAATGGTGGTGATTATAACATCCAAGGAGGAGTTTCCATGGAGTATTAGGGCTGATTTTCCACAAGGTGATCATGAAGATTGGTTGTCTTGAAGATGGTCTTGGCTATGCACAGGTTTCTCCATCAAAATCCATGTTTTGATCACAACCTACATCATCATGGTGGTATAAAGATTGTTCTCCTCATCTTCTTGTTATTTTTGATTATATAATCTTGTATTTCTTTTACTTATGTATATGTATATAATGATGAATGATGATTAAAAATATTGTGTGGGGATTTGTTGTTGATAAACATTCTTAAAAAGATGAAAAACCATAAGAAATAAGGTTAAAATCTTGTTTAAATTTGTTGGCTGTATAAAACAGTAAAGAATCAAATGATGAACTGATAAAAATGGCATAGATTAATGGATTTAAAGTAAGGTATGGGTCTTGTACACATGTGAGAGTTGGCCATGCAATGGAATCATTGTAATGAGTGAGATATGATCAAAACAAGTTTAGAATACCAATCTGAGTTCACTGTTTTGGACGATATTTAGAAACTAATTAGAGGATGATTCAACAGTAGCTATAGAAGAGTTAAATGGAGCACATATCATGTAGTTTATGTGATAAAAATTTGAGCTTCTATCTCCATATAGAACTCTAGATATGGCAGTTTTGGTGAAAGTGAAGATAAAAATCAGATTTTGGAAATTAAAGTATAATACTATTATATAAGCACTCAAAATTTAATAGTATAAAATATAAATTAAAACCCACTAACTTATATAATATATTTATATAAATATGTAAAATGGTAAATAAGTGGACATTTTATAAAAAATGGTAACTTGTTAAGTTTTATAAGTTATAAAACTATAAACATGAGTTTTACGACTTTTTCGGCTAGTACCGTAAAATTAACGTTTTTGTTAAATAAAACTTAGATGGTTGGACCCGTCTAATGTAAACTTTATAAAACTTATATATTGATATATAAACATTTATAACAAGTAAAAACCGATAAGACCCAAACTATAGGACATACGGACGTTAACGGACTAAACTAACGTTATTGGACTAATAATACAAAAAAAGTGGACTAAAACACTTATAAACTTATTATTGGGCTTAACCCATTTATGCCCAACTTGTAAAATATAGATACTGATAATATAAGTATAACATGGATTGATAAAAGTTAAAGAACTTATAATAAGTTTATTGGACTTAAAACGCGTAAATAAGTAAAACTAGTAAACTAGTAAAAAGATACCAATACGTAAACACTAAAACGAGTTAATGAGAATATGTAAACCCACTTGATCATCATATATAAATAATCATCATATGTATACATAATTGTTATTTTTATAAATTCATTGGACATGAGTCTAAGACGAGTATTAATTGTCTAGGTTTCCGTGATTGAAGCACGTACCGTACATCCAAATCGCTGATAATCGTCTTCCCACATCAACGTGAGTTCATAGCCTCGCACTCTTTTAATTGTTTTTATGAAATGTTTTATAAACCCGCGAGGGAGATAACATGTTAGTTTTTATAAAATAGGACACCATTTGTCCCGATTGCTTGTTTATTGATTTGGACCCGAATGATTGTATGACCCGATTGTATGACCCGATAAATGATTAAAGGACCCGATAGATGAAATAAAATGGATTATTAAAGTTAGGTTATGTAACTAAAAGTCCCATTAGCATGAATTGTGAACTACCGGGATTTGGTAGACGCTTGTGCATATAATAGTACTATTTGGGGACGATCACCCCAGTTCGCGCCTTGACGGTTGATCCCCGTCGTGCCACATTGATTGGTAAGCGAATTTATGTATGAGAAGATTTCCATAGCGTGACCTTTGTGACGACACGCTACTTTAGATGGGCAAAATTGGTATCGGGTTAGCTACCCGTTGTTGGTTTAGTAAGGTAACAATGTCATGCGGCTTATAATAATCCGACTAACGAAATACTACTAGACGCTCAGAATTACGACATATTGCCTGACTAGCAATACAGGGTCATACTATTGATATTATGTTTGTGTTTTGGTTTTCATAACCATATTCATATAACGGTTTTCATTTTTATACAACGTCATAAGACGTATTGTACGATGTTTTTACGACATTGGCTCGTATAATGATTTTTAAGGCAAATGCCTATATTATGATTTTGATGAAGATTTGTATAAAATGACTTTGGCTATTTTATGGCCTGTTAAAATGATTTGTACAAAATGATTTTCAGTAATAATTTTATACTGATATTATATTGATGGATTTTATTAAACTCTATGAATTCACTCGGCGTTATCGCTGACCTTTTCTTTTAACATGTTTTGTCTCAGGTACTTGAAGGTAATTCTCGGGAAGACGACAAGAATTCATGGTCCGCACTTAAACAATATTTTCCATTCAAATACTTTGTAAAACTTTGTATGAAATAATATGACTTGGGACCGATGTAACTTTAATGTTTATGAATGGAAATGATTTATTATTAAACGACACGATTTTTATGCGTTGTCTATGATGTGAGTAATGTGCTATCCCGTAACACCAACGAGTCTTCCGCTGTATTGAGTTGTATAAATTTGGGGGTGTTACAATGATGATGCTGTTGAGAATAATCAGGATGCTACTGATCCAGATGGGAGTGTTGCTGCTGTTCTACAAGTTTGAGAGAATGTACTTATGTTAGTTTTCAGAAGTGTGGTTCTGCGCAGTTTTGTGGTATTAGTGGTGCATTAGAATTGCATAGATGTATTGATAAGAAAGAGAGTAATTTTGAGATTATTGGGTGTTCAGAAACTAATAAGGTGAAGTTTGCTGCTGCTACATTTCAGGATGGTACACCAAGATGGTGGAATGACCAAGTGACTACTGTAGGATTGGTTGTGGATAATGGTAAGACATGGACCGTGATGAAAGGACTATTGACTGCTAGGTTTTGTCCTAAATAAGAACTAGGACAGTTGGAATCCAAATTGAGATCATTAGTGCTAAGGGCCGATGTTATTACTGCTTAATGGGAAATTTTCTGAGCTATATTTGCTATGTCCTGATACTTTTGTGAATGACTGTAAAGTAAGGAAGCAGTACATTAGAGGATTGTCTAGTGATATCAAGAGTGAGATTATTTCTTCAAAACCTGAATCTTTCGATGAAGTTGTTCAGATGGCACATGATTTAATGGACGTGAAAGTGCAAGATAGGAAAGACAGTATTGTTAAAAACAATAAGAAAAAAATAGAAATATGCTTAGTTCAACCAAAATCAAGGTCAGAATTGTGAGGATTACAGTAGTAGCAATAATCAAAGACAGAGCCGAAATCAGTATTTAAACCATGAAAGGAATGATGGGATTCGTGTGTGTCTGGAAGTAACAAGATAAATCTCAAGTGTGTTTGCTGTACTCTATACCATGTAGGTAATTTTCCACATTTGCGACTAGCGTTAGGAAAAACCTGGTCATAAAGCTGTGATGAGTAGGACAAGAGGATTAGTCACTGGAATCAGTACCCCCGGAGTTGTGATATGATTTAGCCATGGCGAGAAGGGACACAAGCAAGGGAATTGTCCAAGGAAAGGAAATTGACAAGATAGGAATGATGCCGCTCCAGTTTACGATTGAATGATGCTGACAAACCTTAAGGTCCGTGTAACACCCCCACAAATGCTATGCGCAGCGGAACTACAACATTTGGGTGCTACATAGTTATCATCGCACACAAGATATATCAAACGACTCAAAAGACGTAAAAGTCTTGACATAATTTAAACATAGTTACACTGTACATGTCTACTGTTTTCCAAACCCCAAAAGAATACAATACAGAGTTTGCGTTTAGGTCCCCACTGAATCTCAACCCAAAAATACATTTTCATTCACATGACATAGTATAAAATTTTTAAGTGCAAAAAGGGAGGAAAACAAAGTAGACCGCCAAGCCACCACAACTTCCATCCTCGCATGCTCCGCTGCTATCAATCTTGGTTACCTGAAACACATGCTTAAAATCGTCAACACAAAGGTTGAGCGAATCTATAGGTTTATCAAATCATAAGTTGAACATAAGTATTAAAAACCAATCATGATCATTCAATAGCATTGTCGTACTCACAATCTATTACTCAAGGATATGACAATTGTGTTTAAGCTCATGACACTAAACCGTTAACTCAATCACCCGCGTAATAATTACCGGCGTGATTCAGATGAAACCATGGCCCCTAATAAGGCATCAGTTGCAATTATACCTTATCTCTTATCACAAATTATCCGTCCGCAGGGGGTATCAACGTACTAGCCCTCGTCTCGGATAGGGTAGTCAACCCCATAGTACTATCACTTTGTATAAGCGGCTATTTCCCCCTTCGCAAGGGCAAGACAATAGTTAATAGTTCATGAAATTAGGGTCTTTTGCAACTAGGTACTCAACACAATTTCTAAGGCAACATTCGGGTCCAACAATCATTCAAGACTTATGTTCATTTTCCTTTAAATAGCATGTATCCCCCTCGCGGGTAAAATAATTTGAAATAAGTAAAAAGCGAGGCTATAGACTCACCTTGCGTAGTAGTAGTGGTTCTAGCGAAGACGTAACGAGAAATGTCACCGACGACGTGGATGCCCGGGAAAATCAAACACTTGACCTAAAAATCAAGGTACGTAAACCAAATCAATACTCCGCGTACATTATTGTACTAAACACACGCAAATGCAAACACACTCAATGCTTATGAAAACTCACGCCAAAGTCAAACAAGTAGTTGTTACTAGACTTATACCATTTATCAATGTTATTAAAGTTACTATCCATTTTACGGTTTCGCCGATACTTACCAAAAGTATGGGTTGTTTTACTATGCTTAACCATTTTTATAAAATTTGACAAAATTCTCAAAAATACTATAAGGCCTGTAGAAAACACATATTTAATCCCAATAAAAGTTTTTACTTCTACGACTCATTACTCAACACTTTTCCAAAAACTACGTTTTTCTGACTGAAATTGTACTTTGACCAAGTCGGACTCATTTGACCCGTTTAAAATACTCCATTGACCCATTTGACACCTAAGTCCTATAATAGACTCAAATGTGCAGGTTTGACACCAAAATTCAGCCCTTGACCATTTACCAAACTAGACTTATAGTCCCCGGGATTTGACCTAAACCAAGCATAATTTCGGATTATGACGGTTTTCATCTCCCGGTACACGAATTTCAAAACGTCGTAACTTTTGACTCGTTAGGAGTCGTAAGCTCTACCTTATACCAAATCGAAGCTAAGAAGATGCTCTACAAATCTATCCTACCCACAAGACCTGTTTTCAAAATAATTTTTACGAAAATGCCTTAAACTTTCTGCCTAAAATCAACCCTACCAAAATCACGCTAACGCTCGTTTTCAAACCCATTTGTCATCACTAGACATCATCCTAAGAATCCCTAATCACAACCAAACAACATTTTCAGTCCTAAACCCCTATTGATTATCAACCTCATAAAACCAAAATCATAAAACGAACATGCAATGTGTTTAACCCATTCAAACACACCCAAAACATCATTATAAACACAAACCCATGACATTTCATCAAACACTTTGAACACACCCCAAATATTCGTGGCTTTTAGGGGCTGTGGAGAACCCATAACATAAAAACCATCTTGTTTAATTAATTATCTAGCATTATTAATACACCAATTAAACAAACTCATGATTTAATTAGATCAAAATGTATTTTTGAAAAACCATTGATTCTTGGAAAAATCAAGTTGTTGCATGTGTGTTTTTAATGGATGAAAAGACTTACAAAGATGAAAGGAGGATGGGTCTTTGATTGCTTTTTCCAAAAACCCAAAAAAAATGGTGGTGGAGGTGGTTTAGTGGTGGTGGTCGTCGGCCATGGGAGAGAAAGGAGAGAGTGTTTGTCTTTTTTTTTTGTAAAATGAAATGTGTGTGTTTAGTTTGTCCCTTTTTAATTTTTGGGAGGTCCTTGGGTGCAATTTTGGTATTCTTTTGGCCTTAAGTGAAAACGACCTTAAATGTTTGCGGGATTGACTAGTAGTCGGTTTAAAAACTTTACGGAAGTCGGGGGTCGTCCCGAACACTCGAAAATACTTTTAAATGACTCGAACGCACACAAAACGAATATTCATATGGTTCCGACTCGACTTAACATGTAATAAAAATAAAATCTCGAAAAACTCAAATATCGATCAATTGATAATAAAATGTAAGTTTTGGGCATCCGTCGGCATCGTAGTCGTCATCGGTTCTTCTTAAATCGTCAAATGTTAAAATTACGACCGTAAACGTTGGTTTTAACTTAAACCGTCAAATAATTCCACGATAAAAATTCTTAAAAATTTCAAAAATATACGTAAAATAGGATTAAATAAATGACGTTGGGCTCGGGATATCACATCCACAAGTGAGCCTCAACTTACGAGAGATGCTCATGCTGAACAGCTCTTGAGATAATAACTTAGCATCTTACGGCACTTTCACGGGTGTTACATCCTCCCCTCCTTAAAGGAGCGACGTCCCGGCGCTCTCCGGTTCTTATACTCGCATTATGTACTACTAGTAAGATAAAGGTACTTCTTCCTAAAGAGGTTTTCATGTTCTGTTCTGGACTTCGGTTCACGTCTGGTGTTCCATCACACCTTCACCATGAGCATTATACCTTGCTTCAATCTCTTAACATCTCGATCCTTGATCTCCACTTCAATTTCTCAAACCCTTCCTTCGGTTATTGACACGTCTCTTCTCACAGCTTCTCGCGGTCAACAAGTGATTCTCAATCTACACCATCTCCTCCGGAGTCTCTCAAATCATTTCAGGTCCATTCAACTGACTTTTTCCTACTTCATTTCATCCAACTCGTGGTCTATATTTTCATCAACATAATTCTTCAAATGTCGCAGCTTCAAAGCTAACATGGTAATTGTCGTCGTACAAAGGTACTACCAACGGCAATGGTCGATCTCAACAACTACCAAAATCAATCACACACGCTCGGAGCACGTCTTCCAACGTTCGAATCGTCCTTTCACTTGGTTCGTCGTCTCATAAAAATAATTGCTCACAAAGAAAATCACACGGGTCGCACATCACCTCATAGAAAAACGTTCAAAATATAAAAGACGAAGTAATCAATACTAGTCGTACCAAATCACCTTATTACGATATTACGTACATACAACCCTACTTCGTCAAAAACGAATTCATCGATACGAAATCATTCGGCGTATACATAACTCTCTCGAAGACATCACAATCTAAACAAACACAAAAGCCATTATGAAACACATACAACCACATTACGACATGTTTGCAACATAGCCAAACCATGCTAAACCAATCAGTTCAATCAGTTAACCCACGCTTGCTATTCAGCCAAGCCAAGATAAAACAAGAATATTTGACATGATCCTCGGATGAGTTCAGTCAAAAGAAAATTGCAAGTTAAAGAAGGTTCACGAGCTTGCTAGCTATGGATGCATATCCAAAAAAAAATACTTACATGTGTCATAGTGGGGTGCTCACACACGGATCCATACCCAAAAGATACTACAAGAACACCATCTTACTTCCGTCCCAAACGTGGCCAAAACCTCAACAAGCATCATCGTTCACAATTAAATATATGGAAAAAAAATATATATATACATATATATTTCATGGCACGTGTTCTCCATGATCGGACTTCATTGGACAATGTCATCTCAAGTTCCCACAACTTACGATCACTCGACTAGATCACATACAACATAAACACATAAAAGACAAGGGTTCACCATAAAAACATCAACTATGGCTATCTATCGTTTAACCATCGATAATCAAGGATGGTTGAGTCAAGCAAAGAGGATTCCTCACTTAAATAAACGAAGACGGCAATGGAATTGTCTTGCAACTACCAATGCACAGTTGGTAAACTTCAACAATTTATCGTGCGTCGTTAAACATATCAAAAGAACAAGAAAAGAAAATAAATAAGGTACGATACGTTTGATGTAGGAGAAGTCTTCGTCATTCCCCTCAGAGTTATTCGAACTCGGATTTCCTCTACTTCGGAAGTCTTCTATTTTTGTTAAAAAAAACTCTTCTCATTGTCGATACGAGCCCCTTTGGTATTTCATCAACACCCTCGTGATTCCGATGAAATTTGCACGTTACACACAACTCATAAAAACATTTTCCAAAATTACTCGGTCACAGTTACTTACTAAGTCAACGCCAAACGAAAGAAAAGATTTCAAGGAACACAAGAAAATTCAAAAATTGTCTTTAAGAATCAAAGAAATTACGACTACTTGCAAAAATGATCCACCATTTTAAAAAGAAACGTTCTCATCCAAACATTTATCAAAACACTACAAGTTTCAAGATGACCAATTTGTTTGACACGATAGTGCCCTTCCTAAACTATGCATAATTAGCTAGATCATGCATACTTGAGGATCAAGCAACTACAACCAACAAAACAGGACTCTTCCCGAATTATGCATAGTTAGCTAAGTTGTGCATAATTGAGGATCGAGTGACAACACAAACATTATTATTACATACCAAACACGACTATGGAAGTTTTCGACCTAGCCTTCAAAATAATTAAATCATTTGAAATGAAATTTGAAATGGGAAAATATTGCTACCATCGTTTTAAGAAACACATCAAACATTTTTCGTCCACTTTGGAAACATACTTTTACTTTGCCTTTTTGTGAGGAAAATAAATAAATAATTAAATAAAGAAATCGACACCATTTGCATTTGGTTCACCAAAACATTTGACACACTCATACCTATTTTCACAATAGACTATTCACAAAATAACGGTAAGGTGGTTCATGATTAAAGATCATTGCAAGCACAACAAGTAATAAAATTAAGATCAATGAGATCGAACGAGGTAAACGAGCAATATAATTGCCAACGGAAATTAACTACATTAGAAATGAAAATACTTCAAATATACGACAAAAGTCTCAGGATAACAACAGCGATCTACGAATACATGGAGTGAAAGTTGAATATCAACACAAGCGTCAAAAATAAAAATAAAAATAAAACAACGATCATAATTCCCATCGTCTCGAGTTGCACACACATTCCACGAAGTGTATACAGGAAGAGAAGAATAATCACTTGGTTAAATATAAACAATTTTCACCAGGAAGATCGAGTTCTTTCACCTCTACAATTTGGTAAAGCGGCTTCGCCTCCTCGCTTTTGTTCAATATAAATAAATAGCCAATTTAATGAAGATTTATAGCATCATTCAAGTAAATACATAATTTTTGGATCCATTAACCGAAAGGAGAAAAATTACGGGGTCCATGAACATGACAAAAAAAATACACCGGGTGACATACTCTCATCATCAAGTACTAGCGAAGTAGCGACACAAAAATAAGTATAGTAATAATGGTTTCATACCATAGACAATATTAAAATGAACAATCACATGACGACTCATGCTCAGATATAGACTCGCAAAGTCGAAGAAGAGATGTCGTACGATCGAACCATCGTGACTCAAAACATTATATATACATCTTTATTAAATAATATACAAGTAGGCGTGTTTTGTGTAATCCAGTTGCGTATAATAATTAGTGTTACCTTGTACATTGTAAAACCGAACATTTACACATTTTTAATTTGTGTTACACCATTAAAGAATTTATACCTTTCATTTTCCAATCTTTACAACGCTTTCATTTCTGGAAAAATTTCAATCTCTCGGAAATTATTAACATTAGTAGATGCGGTGACTCGGTTATCATAATTGACAAATCATTAGGTTTGAAAATCTCCATACTTGTGTCAAAACCTCATTAATGTTCATATCTTAAGTACCAAAACGTATACAGTAAGAATTTTCCAAGTTTTACGTTTTCATTATTACGACTTATATTATCACAAATATACACGTATCCAACATGACTCAAACTAGTCCAATTAACTCTTAAAATCAACCTTTGACTTTTATTACACACATGTTTTCCCCAAAACTGTTTTGTTAAATCATATTCGCGTAATTCGACTCAAATGATAAAGAGGTTTCACGTGGTATTATCTCGGATACTTACTGATTTTAGTCGAGACTTAAATCTCAATAATAATAATATAATAAACAATCAAAATACTTATCTCAATAATTTTAAAATATATAAAATTCAACTTTTAATCCTTAGCCCATTATCAAATGATTTTAAAATTAACACATCTCGCCACGGAATAAAACAAAAGATTTTTCAAACGATTTTAAACAAGCATCATCAAATTACACATATTGATTCTCTATAACGACAATTAAACAAACAAATGATTTCTAATGACGTTCCATCAAGATTTTGTAATTCATTTCAAACATTATAATTTCTCACTTAAAGTGTACATTCTGATTTTATCCCAGTTTATTCACTACAACAAGTAACGTGTTCTAGTTTATACCAATGCATACGTAAACATAACCTTATGTTTAAAATAAAAGCAATTTTACAAAGTTTCTAGCTCCAAAACACATATCCACATCTTCTATTCATGTTTTATATTACAAGATATGTCAAAAGTTTACTACATTGACCCGAAAATTAATTCGTACTAAATCCAGGTTATATATACTCGACAGTCATATCGTAAATTTTATTATAAACTCCTTTTTCAAATTAAATTAAACAAATTCTTAACAAGTCCGTCACAATCTTTTAGTATCAAATTTTAATATATGAAAACAAGGATTTTACGAGTAATAATAATTACTTACTACGATTTACCAATCAGGGTTGAAGGAAAATAATTTCACAATGTCCGTTTATTCTCTACACGAATTTTACTTGTTACAAAACACATCATACGTCATTTTTATCCGAAAGTTTCATTCACCAAATATTAAATATATAAAACACTTTATGTTTAAATCATTCAATCAACAAAGTTCGATGCTTACTTAACTTGCACAAATGCCGGACCTCGTCATGTAAAATATTAACTTCAAAATAATGGAACAACAAAACAAAATGAAATAAATGGAACGAGAATACGTATGTCAACTAAATGTTGTTATCGACCTCGGATGAGTCTCGAAATCGTACTCCACAAAATTAACACAAAAACCAACCAAATTCCAAGTTATCGCGCTTGATCACAACGCCAGTCTATTTTAAAACACATCTTTAAAATTCAAGAAGAATAGTAAACAACGATTAAATGGCAACACGCCTCAACCACGTTTCATAATATACACACATGATTCGCCGCCCCAATGTACGCATCGTCGATTATACTTCGTCTATTTTATAGTTACGTGAACTAACATATCAAACCCATTAGGAATAAAGGAAATAAAGTAATACGTAAGTAAATTACGTTTCAAAAGAAAATGTCCAAAATGACACATCACGGTGCGATAACGACAATCGAGATCGACCTAGTCGATATAAAATATGTTACTAAGCATCATTTACGTATCTAGGATATCAAACGAGGTTCATATTCGGTTATTCGAACAATAAATTAATTATCAAGATTGATAATTAGCGGTAAGGTCGAATTTTCAACAAAACCGCATTTTAACGTACGATAATTACTCAAGGACCATTGCTTCACGTGCAATGCCTTTAAATACCATAGTATATACATACTTATACATACAACCATTCCTACATACACGTAGGATTACAACGCGGTGTTGCCATGTAATGCAATGTAGCCCGTTATGCCAATTACATGCAACATATAAGATAATCTTACAAGAATTTGCAAATTACGATGATAAGTGCTCAACGTACAAAAGAATATATCTCAATATATATCTCAAAGTATTTACTTACTAAATACTTAGGGAATTCATATCAATTTCGAGGGATACATCTAAAATATAAAGCAATGCTAAAGAATTCTTACCGGAGCCATGCAGGATAGTTGTGTGCTTGGACAATTTCTTACGACACCAAAAGTTATAGTTTAGGATTTTTCAAAATGACCTAGTTCTCAATAACTCATGGCTCTGATTACCAATCTGTAACACCCCCACAAATGCTATGCGCAGCGGAACTACAACATTTGGGTGCTACACAGTTATCATCGCACACAAGATATATCAAACGACTCAAAAGACGTAAAAGTCTTGACATAATTTAAACATAGTTACACTGTACATGTCTACTGTTTTCCAAACCCCAAAAAGAATACAATACAGAGTTTGCGTTTAGGTCCCCACTGAATCTCAACCCAAAAATACATTTTCATTCACATGACATAGTATAAAATTTTTAAGTGCAAAAAGGGAGGAAAACAAAGTAGACCGCCAAGCCACCACAACTTCCATCCTCGCATGCTCCGCTGCTATCAATCTTGGTTACCTGAAACACATGCTTAAAATCGTCAACACAAAGGTTGAGCGAATCTATAGGTTTATCAAATCATAAGTTGAACATAAGTATTAAAAACCAATCATGATCATTCAATAGCATTGTCGTACTCACAATCTATTACTCAAGGATATGACAATTGTGTTTAAGCTCATGACACTAAACCGTTAACTCAATCACCCGCGTAATAATTACCGGCGTGATTCAGATGAAACCATGGCCCCTAATAAGGCATCAGTTGCAATTATACCTTATCTCTTATCACAAATTATCCGTCCGCAGGGGGTATCAACGTACTAGCCCTCGTCTCGGATAGGGTAGTCAACCCCATAGTACTATCACTTTGTATAAGCGGCTATTTCCCCCTTCGCAAGGGCAAGACAATAGTTAATAGTTCATGAAATTAGGGTCTTTTGCAACTAGGTACTCAACACAATTTCTAAGGCAACATTCGGGTCCAACAATCATTCAAGACTTATGTTCATTTTCCTTTAAATAGCATGTATCCCCCTCGCGGGTAAAATAATTTGAAATAAGTAAAAAGCGAGGCTATAGACTCACCTTGCGTAGTAGTAGTGGTTCTAGCGAAGACGTAACGAGAAATGTCACCGACGATGTGGATGCCCGGGAAAATCAAACACTTGACCTAAAAATCAAGGTACGTAAACCAAATCAATACTCCGCGTACATTATTGTACTAAACACACGCAAATGCAAACACACTCAATGCTTATGAAAACTCACGCCAAAGTCAAACAAGTAGTTGTTACTAGACTTATACCATTTATCAATGTTATTAAAGTTACTATCCATTTTACGGTTTCGCCGATACTTACCAAAAGTATGGGCTGTTTTACTATGCTTAACCATTTTTATAAAATTTGACAAAATTCTCAAAAATACTATAAGGCCTGTAGAAAACACATATTTAATCCCAATAAAATTTTTTACTTCTACGACTCATTACTCAACACTTTTCCAAAAACTACGTTTTTCTGACTGAAATTGTACTTTGACCAAGTCGGACTCATTTGACCCGTTTAAAATACTCCATTGACCCATTTGACACCTAAGTCCTATAATAGACTCAAATGTGCAGGTTTGACACCAAAATTCAGCCCTTGACCATTTACCAAACTAGACTTATAGTCCCCGGGATTTGACCTAAACCAAGCATAATTTCGGATTATGACGGTTTTCATCTCCCGGTACACGAATTTCAAAACGTCGTAACTTTTGACTCGTTAGGAGTCGTAAGCTCTACCTTATACCAAATCGAAGCTAAGAAGATGCTCTACAAATCTATCCTACCCACAAGACCTGTTTTCAAAATAATTTTTACGAAAATGCCTTAAACTTTCTGCCTAAAATCAACCCTACCAAAATCACGCTAACGCTCGTTTTCAAACCCATTTGTCATCACTAGACATCATCCTAAGCATCCCTAATCACAACCAAACAACATTTTCAGTCCTAAACCCCTATTGATCATCAACCTCATAAAACCAAAATCATAAAACGAACATGCAATGTGTTTAACCCATTCAAACACACCCAAAACATCATTATAAACACAAACCCATGACATTTCATCAAACACTTTGAACACACCCCAAATATTCGTGGCTTTTAGGGGCTGTGGAGAACCCATAACATAAAAACCATCTTGTTTAATTAATTATCTAGCATTATCAATACACCAATTAAACAAATTCATGATTTAATTAGATCAAAACGTATTTTTGAAAAACCATTGATTCTTGGAAAAATCAAGTTGTTGCATGTGTGTTTTTAATGGATGAAAAGACTTACAAAGATGAAAGGAGGATGGGTCTTTGATTGCTTTTTCCAAAAACCCAAAAAAATGGTGGTGGAGGTGGTTTAGTGGTGGTGGCCGTCGGCCATGGGAGAGAAAGGAGAGAGTGTTTGTCTTTTTTTTTTTTGTAAAATGAAATGTGTGTGTTTAGTTTGTCCCTTTTTAATTTTTGGGAGGTCCTTGGGTGCAATTTTGGTATTCTTTTGGCCTTAAGTGAAAACGACCTCAAATGTTTGCGGGATTGACTAGTAGTCGGTTTAAAAACTTTACGGAAGTCGGGGGTCGTCCCGAACACTCGAAAATACTTTTAAATGACTCGAACGCACACAAAACGAATATTCATATGGTTCCGACTCGACTTAACACGTAATAAAAATAAAATCTCGAAAAACTCAAATATCGATCAATTGATAATAAAATGTAAGTTTTGGGCATCCGTCGGCATCGTAGTCGTCATCGGTTCTTCTTAAATCGTCAAATGTTAAAATTACGACCGTAAACGTTGGTTTCAACTTAAACCGTCAAATAATTCCACGATAAAAATTCTTAAAAATTTCAAAAATATACGTAAAATAGGATTAAATAAATGACGTTGGGCTCGGGATATCACATCCACAAGTGAGCCTTAACTTACGAGAGATGCTCATGCTGAACAGCTCTTGAGATAATAACTTAGCATCTTACGGCACTTTCACGGGTGTTACAGTCCGAACATTGTAAATGGTATATTCTTAGTTGAGATTCTTTATGTCAGTATGTTGTTTGACTTCAGATCAGTTGGAAACTGTAGAAATGTAAAGATTTGGTTGTTTTATCATAGGAGAATTAGTAAGATTTACAATTAACTATGATGTGGAGTTAACCGATGGTAAGGTTACTAGTATTAGTTCTATACTAAGAATGTGTTCCTTGAATTTAGGAAGGTAGGTGTTTAGTATCGGCTTGATGCTCTAAGAGTTGGGATCTTTGGATGTGGATTATTGGTATGAATTGGTTAATTGTGTGTAGTGCTGATGATTGAGATTGGACTAATCTTCATTAAAAATTGATAGCTGCTGGTCTGGATTTTGCTGCAAAGCTGAGTGTTGATTATGAGAGGTGATGAGTTAATTTTCCGTTTGAGAAGTATCTTGTTTGGAAACAAGGAAGTATGTGAAAGAGGGATATGAAGTATTTCTGGCTCAGGTAATTAGTGATAGGGTAGTTGAGAAGAAGTTGGGAGATCTATTAATGACTCGAGAGTATTCTAAAGTTTTCCTGAAGTTTTGCAGAGTTGTTGCCGCCTCATGAAGTGGAGTTCGTGTCTATTAAGTGTTGTAAGCGATAGGTGTAGTGCTTTTGCGTTTCGTTGTGTAGTATTTGTATGCCTTATCATTTGGCACCATCAGAGTGGAATGAGTTATTCGGTCAACTGCGAGAAGTGATGGATAAGGGGTGTATTAGATTAAGTTTTGTTGCAATGACAATCAACTGTGTTGTTTGTCAAGAAGGATGGATTGTTTCGGATGTGTATTGATTATCGAGAGCTTAACAAATTGACAACCAAGAATCGGTATCCATTACCGAGGATTGATGGTTTGTTTGACCCTTGCAAATGTTTTGGATCCAGTGTGTACTCAAAGATCGCTTTGAGTTCTGGTTATCATTAACTGAGAGTTAGGGAAGAAGATGTTCCTATAGTTGTTTTTCGTGCTTGATGTGGGTACTTTAAGTAGCAAGTGATGATTTTGGAATTGACGAACGCGTCTGCCATATTCCTGAACAAGGTGAATCATGTGTGTAAGATGTACTAGGATGAGTTAGTAATTGTATCTATCGACGATATTTTATATTATTCTAAGAGGAAAGGAGGAACATAAGTAGCATATGAGGATAATTTTTGGGATGGTTGGAAAGAGAGAAGTTATATGTAAAGTTCCCTATGTGTGAATGTTGGTTGAAATATTTGCGTTTTTAAGACAGTTGATTGACAACAAAGGTATTCGTGAAGATCTTGCTAAGATTGAAACGATTAAGGATTGGTCGGTATCAACGACGCCGACGAAATCTGTTAATTCATTTGTCTAAGCTGGGAATAATCGAAGGTTTATCGAAAGGTTTTCACTGATTGTTAAACCATTGATTAAGCTGACTAAGAAGAATTGGATGTGTGAGTCCCACTTATACATCTAAATTGTAAGTTTCGAAATATGATCCTTATCAGATGGGGAAGCTGTATTCTGAACACTGAAGGGTAGGTTGTGTTCTGCACCGATGTTGTCATTGTTGAAAGGATCTGAAGTATTTATAGTTTGTAGTTTGCTGTGATGCGTCTCGTAAGGGTTATGTAGTTGTGGTGTTTGCTTTGAGATTGTAGAAATATTACTTGTTTGGAATCAAGTAAGTAATAATAAAGGATCATAGAAGTTTGCTCCATAATTAATTTCTTAGGATGATAAAGGAAATGAGTAGAGGATTACCAGTTATATATGTTTTTAGTACTTGAATATGTTGATGGTTATGACTGTGAGTGATTATGACTACGAGATTCGCTACCATCCGGGAAAGGCGAATGTTGTAGCTAATGCACTTATTAGGAAGAAAAAGGAAAAAGCCTCAAGGATTTGAGTTTTGGTGATGACAAAAAGTGTGGAATTGACAGAAAGGATATTTAAATTTTAAGTTAGTGGTCTGATTTGAGAAGGATGTCAAGGTAAGTGATTTCAACATTTTGTCAAACTTATGGAAAGGATTTTGTTGTAAAGTCAAGGGAGACATGGAATATTGAGCACTCCTAACATATCTGAGTTGAGAAAGTGAGACTTAGTGATGAAGGAATCTCACAAGTCAAGTATTCGATATGTTTTGGTTTGGGTAAAGGTGAAAGTTGAGTTGAGTACTGTGTGTTATACAGGGAATGATGGACATAGTGAAAGGACGATTCGAACATTGGACAATATACTTGTGCGTGTGTGATTGACTCAAGAATTCTTAGAATTATTATATGACGATGATTGTCATGCTAGTAATGAGGCTGTTCTGTTTGATGGTACCTAAAGAACTTCAAATTGTGAAGGTTAAAGATCGTGAGTTATAGACGTAAGATTAGGTTTTCGGTGTATTGCAGAAATGTAGGTGGAATTGAATGACTGAACTAGAAGTGATGTTGGCAAATATTGGTAAGATTGTATAGGTTAAGGATCTTTTATTTGTAACAAGGAGTTGTCAGAAGACTTATGTTGGCAATCGAAGACATCAATGGAGTTTGAAATTGGGAAACGTGGTTATGTTTAAGGTGTCGTTATGACGGGTGTGTTTGGAAACAAAAAGGAAAGAATTCAACTTGAAGATAAGTTGCTTTTCATAAGAAAAAAAACTATGAAGAGTTGTTATGAGGACGAAACATAATGAGAATTATATTATGAGGATACAAGAATTCTAGGAATGGATTTGAATTCGTGAAGGAAGCATGAGGATTTCTCTAAGGAAAAGAGTTCTCTTTTTGTTCTGGAGGTATGGAATGTGAGTATAAGAGGGGCCGAGCGCCGGGACGTCACTCTCTTTTAGGAGGATAGGATGTGACAACCCAAACCCGAGGTCATTTATTTAATATTATATAATATTATTTTACGAATGAATTTGAAATTTTTAATGAGTTGAATGATATGACGATTGATGGTTTTATTTAAAACCGACGTTGGAGGTCTTATTTTTTATCTTTTTACTAATAGCGAGGGTTATTAGTGACCAGGATATCGACGGATGCCCGAGATTTTATGTTTTATCATTTGTTGTCTCGATGTTTATATTTTTGACGTTTTTATTTTAAGTTCGTATTAAGTCGAACCGGGATCATATTATCATCATATTTTGAGTGCGTTTTAACTTTTGAAAAGTATTTTTACGAAACCCGAGCCTCGTAAATATTTTCAAAATTGATAATTTACTTTTTTTGGCCTTACAATTATTTAAACCAAAACTATCACAAATTAGCAAAATCTACCCCTCCACCCCACTATAAAAGGATTTTCAACTACCAAAAACACATACAAAATATGTGTAAACAAAATCAAACACTCTCTTCCCTCTCCCTCATTATTTCCGTCCACCACCACCATACAAAACCCATTTGATCATCAAGTTTTACTTGGAATCATTGAAAACTAAAACATATCCCATCTAGGAAATTTCAAGGGCTTTCTTTTGGTGTAAAAATCTTCAACATGCATGAAGATTTATTTTTCTAAGGTTGGTAGATCAAATTTATGATTATTGCATGTGTTGCTGGTGATGATCATACTAAAATTTTGTTAAAAAGTTGTCTTTAATTTTTGATTTTTGATTTTGAACTTGAATCAAAGAAATCTAACAAAAGACCATCTTTGGAAATTTAATTGTGCATATTTTAGTATAATTTTTATACACATGCACCAACTTTTATTTTTTTCATATGATCCATGAAGGTTTGATCTATTTTTGTTGTATGGGTGTGTTGTTAGTAGTGTTTTGTATATATATTAATTATTGCATGTTGGGAATTTTGAGTGGAGAAATTTTTGTATGATCATTCAAGTGTGTTATAGGTTAGTTAAGTTGTTGGTGATGATATTAGGATGATTTTTATGCATACGAGATTGATTAAAATTGGATGAAAATTTGATTTAGCATGACTTTTTAAAAGGCAATTTAGATCAGTAGGTTCAAGCCCAATTTTGGGTACCTTACTGTTTGAAAATGAACAAACTAATAAGATGATGTTGTAGAGAATTCTTTTAGATTCGATTTGATATAAGATAGAGCTTCTAGCTCCAAACGAGCGCGAAGTTATGATGTTTTGATTATTCGTGTACCGAGAGACGGCACGATATATAATTGTTGTCGATATTTGGATCGAATCTCGGGGACTATAAAAAAGATTTTGAAATGTGTCATGGACAAGTGTTAAGTATGAGGATGTTGAGTTTATTTTCAAAATCGAGTGTCGGTTTTGTAAACGGAGTAAAATAAATAAGTTAAAAAGACTATATGAGTTGTTAACGTAAAACTATCCGGTTTTTGTAGTTCAAAGATGTGTCGGGCAGGGAACTTTAAATGTAAAATCTTTTGGTGGGCTTTTAAGAGGTCTTTCTATATATAGTAAGTGACATCTCTGATTAGTATCATAAGAATTTGACGTGTTTAAGTGGGGTAAATTAGCTTGTACATTTGGTGTGTACCGGCAGATTTTTATCGAAATAATTAACTAATAGAATAAACATATAGAATGGAGTAAAAGGTCACTTGTATTGTTTTCATTTTGGGTTGGTTGTGATTTTATGATTTTGAGTTTGATGTTACTAAGTATGGATTTTACTCGAATTTATTATTGATGAACGCACCTTATTTGATAGGTTGCGGTTTTTGTGTTTATCGGGCATTAACTATCGTCGAAGATCGTCTTGCTTCTGCTATTACTCCAATTGAGTCTATAGCCTCGATTTTGTAATTGTGTCGAATGATTTTAAAACCCGCGAGGGGGATACATGCTATTTGAAAGTAAAATTAACACAAGTCATGATTGATTGTTTGTACCCGAATGTTGCCTTTGTTGATTTGAATTGTATAAGTACCTAAATTGCAAAAGTCCCTAAATTCATGAGCCGTTAACTATCTTCTGACTTGATGTTGTGAGTTGGGAATAGCCGCTTATTCTAATAATAGTACTATTGGGCTGACGACCCTATCCTAGATTAGAGCTTTAGGTTGAGTAACCTCTGGGAAGGATAATTTTACGAGAATGAGAATGTGGTATTTTTGCAATTGATACCCTGGTAGGGGCACTGGAATTCATCTAGTCATGCCGACTTTAGACGTGGGTGACTAAGTTAAGGGTTCGGTGTCATGAGCTTAATACAATTCTATAGCTATTGCTATATGCCAGACAGCCTGAATAATAGATTGTATACGTAGAAATTCTTTTAAATGATCTTGATTGATTTTTATCTTGTGTTCAAATGATGATTTGGAAAACCTATAGACTCGCTCAACCGTTGTGTTGATAATTTTAAGCATGTATTTCAGGTGATTGAAGTTGATGAATTGCGGAGCTTGCTGGAGAAGGATTGCGGATTGCTTTTGTGGCGATTGGTCTAAAACAGGATTTCTTTCCCTTTTGTCATAAAAATAATAATGTACGGTCATGTACTTTGGTAAATTGTTTGTTAATTGGATGGAATCTTTGGGGGACCTAAATGTTACTCTGATATTTCTAAAATTGTTTTACTTGGGATTTAAAGTTTTAGACAATGGTTAAATTATTTCCTTTTATATTTCAAATGTACGATTTTAAGATTGTTCAAAGTGTCTTGTATAACGATGTTTGTATCTAGCACCCAAATGTGTATTTCCGCTACGCAATGTAATTTGGGGGTGTTAAATGTTAGAAGCTGATTTTTGTTTCTAGATAGAGTTCAATATATGAGCTTTCAGTTTCACTAAGGTAGACAATACAGTATCAAGAATTAAGCTTGGAAATAGCTTAAGAATAAGTTGTTGAGCATTTGTAAGTTTCTGTAACAAGTCCTAACTGCTTAATCATTTCCCACATTTCCACTTCATAAATATTCCCATTTTCTTGCACACTCCTGGTTACAAACACATTTTAAGCCATTTTGGAGATTTTCAGCTTTTTGGAAATTTTTGGTCAACAAAAGTCAACGATAAGCTCTTTGTGCTTATTTTAAGATTCCAGCTTATTCACTAAATCATTTTCCATAATTTTTTACATTTTATCCTTGTAATCAGTAGCTTAATCATTTTCAGTTGAAAAATCAAGTAATGGATGTCTATTTCGGCTTATAGCTTATTTTGGGCTTATTGAAATAAGCTAACTTGAGTTCTAGCTATTTTCAGCCAGTCTTCTTTGACACACCTAGCTAAATTTGGATTTTAAGAAGTTTGCAAAAAACCAGAGCTTAATAGGTTTGATAATAAGCTCATACGAGCTTATTGAACCTTTGTTACCCGTTTTCTTTGAAAACTTAGTCTTAATTGTAGTCTAGTCCCTAAAGTTTAGGGATTGTTTAAACATCTTTTGGAAATTAAGTTTTTAGGGTTTGAAAGTTTAGGTCCTTATATTTTAGGTTTGTTACAAGTTTGTTTAGTAGTTTTACAAATTTGTTATTTGGTTGTAATAGTTTGTTAAATTTTACATTTCTAGTCCTTTTACTTTCAGAAATTACATTTTTGGTCCTTGCACTTTTACTTACTTTACATTTTAAGCATTTTTACCATTTGGGCATTTAAAACTGGTACTACTTGCTTTAATTGTGGTAATTGCAATATGTTTTTAGTGTAGTACGGTTACGTAGTTATACTATTTTTACCATTTTTTACGTGATTTGTTGAATTAGACTTAGATACCAAAACTTTTATTAAAAACCAAAAACAATTAAAACTTGAAATTACTTGGACAATCAGTTTGTTGTGAGTTGGAAATTACGATCTTGAAAAGTGAAATATTAAATGCAGATGGTGAGGATCATTGCATCTTGGAGTCTACAATGCATGACAACACATTGTTTGGGGGGGGATTCTTACAAAAGTGTCAAAAGCTCATCCTCCTACCCAAAGCATTGGTCCCATCAATTTACCAGTTCAAACAAGAAGAACGAGGAATCCTAGAGGAGGATTCATTGCCAACATTCACAAAAAGGATGATACCCCTTTGGTTCAAAAATGTTTATTTGCCTGCTTTCTATCACAGAATGAGCCCAAGAAGATTTTTGATGCTCTCCAAGAACTAAGCTGGGTTGAAGCAATGCAGGATGAGCTTCACCAGTTTGCAATTCAGGATGTTTGGGAGATTGTGGATTGTCCCAAGCATGTGAGGCCTATTGGCACACGTTGGGTCTAAGAAACAAGAGAGATGAGAGAGGTATTGTGATTAGAAACAAGGCAAGACTGGTTGCTCAAGGTTACACACAAGAAGAAGGCATTGACTACGAAGAGATTTTTGCACCTGTTGCAAGAATTGAAGCAATAAGGATTTTCCTAGCCTATGCTTCTTGCATGGGTTTCACAGTCTACCAGATGGATGTCAAGAGTGCTTTCTTGTATAGCATAATTCAAGAGGAAGTGTATGTTATGCAGCCTCCTGGTTTTGAAGATTCGGAGCATCCGGACAAGGTTTATAGAGTTAAAAAGGCTATGTATGGCCTTCATCAGGCCTCTAGAGCTTGGTATGGTACACTTTCCACTTACTTGGTGGAAAATGGTTTCAAGAGGGGCACCATAGACCAAACATTGTTTACAAAACAGGAAGGGAAGGATTTTCTTCTTGTGCAAGTCTATGTTGATGATGTCATCTTTGGTTCTTCTAACCAAAGGATGAGTGATGATTTATCCAAGCTAATGACTGATAAATTTCAAATGAGTGCAATGGGAGAAATGAACTTCTTTCTAGGTCTTCAAGTCCAACAGAAAGAAACTGGTATCTTCATCTCTCAAGAAAAATATGTTGATGAAATTTTGAAGAAGTTTGGCTTTCCCCTCATGAGAAACGGGCTAGCACACCCATGGATAGGGAACACCCTTGGGGAAATATTGGAGATGGAAAGGATGTTGATGTCAGGCATTATATGTCAATGACTGGCTCATTGATGTATCTTACTGCCTCTAGACCTGATATCATGTTTGTTTTGTGTGTATGTGCATGTCATTAAGTGACTCCCAAATAGTGTTATCTTTATGCTGTCAAAATGATCTTTAGGTATCTTAGGTTCTATCCCACTTTGGGATTATGGTATCCTAAATATTCCCCATTGGAGCTTGTGGGCTATTCAGACAGTGACTATGGATGAGACAACAATGATAGGAAATCCACAACTGGTGGATGTCAATTTCTAGGGAGCAAACTTATTTCTTGGCAATGCAAGAAACAAACAGTGGTGGCCATTTCAACAACTAAGGTTGAGTATGTAGCAGCTGCTGCATGTTGTGGGCAAGTGCTATGGATTCAAAATCAGCTTTTGGATTATGGGTACAATTTTATGCATACCAAGATTTTTGTAGATAATAATAGTACACTATGCATTATTAAAAATTATGTATATCATTCTAAAACTAAACACATAGAAATAAGGCATCATTTTTATAAGGGATTGTTTTGAAAAAGGTTTAATACATCCATATAGAGTAGGCACAGAAGATAATGTGGTTGATCTTTTGACTAAACCTTTTGATGTTGGGAGGTTCCAGTACTTGGTAACAAGCATTGGAATGATCAATCTATAAAATATATGTTTTTGAGTTTATTGTATAATATGTACAGGATATGCATTGTTATTATCTCATGTAAATGTGTTAGATTTTCCATTATATTTTTCTAACGCTGACAAAGGCAGTTTATCCGCTGACAAGTGGATTTTGGCCGCTGACGGCCTATGTTAGTTTTTGTGGTTTTTCATCTAATCATGCAGGCATTTTGAGCATTGTGAAATAGGATACATAGTTGCTTATGGACTCCATAGATATGAAGAATATTTATTTATGATGGTTGGAATGTTTACATTCCTATCTTGAAAGAAAAATTTATCATATTCATTTCTTTTGCAAACTGTGTAAGTTTGAGGGGAGGTTTAGGAAACCTTTAGGCATTTGGGTACTTATAGAGTGCTCTTATCACAATTCTAGATTATGTCCACTGGTGAGTAGGAGTTAGGAATAATGAAGGCTTTTATTTTTAAGAATTGTTGGAATTTCTAAATCTTGAGGTACTATAGCATGCAAAGTTGATATACTGTGCATGTTGCCAAGACTTTTTGGCCTAGAATTGGGATTGGTTGGTTAGGAGACTTGGTGTAAATAAAAATGGGCTTACCGGGGAGTTACCAAGGGTTTATATGAGATAACTTCACTCTAAAGGACTTACCTTAGTAAGGTTCACTTAAGGACAATTATGTCTATCTTGCTTATGCAAGTGTGTATAATTGGACAGAGAATGCTAATTTCATTCTTTGTCAGAGATGAGTTATCTTCATTAGGGTAAACCCCTTGGTTAAGGTCTTTTTATTTTATTACTTTTTATTTCTGGCCGTTGACACATAGTGGTTCACCCGCTGACAAGCACATTTTCAAACGCTGACATGGCAAATTTACACGCTGACAAAATATAGCCGTTACCCGCTGACACTAATATTTTGACCGTTGAAGAACACTCGGCCCCACCTAGTTGTTACTTTTACGATATTTTAGGACGTAATTTTATGGGATTTGGTAAATTGTTTAAAAGCTAAGAGATAAGTTATTATTTTTCAAGATTTTCCTCATTATATTTTGAATAGCTTACCTCTTTTTCAGCCAATAGTAGTTATCTTACCACCTATATATACGGCTAAAACTTTTTAAAGCAGAGTAACTGTAACACCCCATTTTGGAAATGGAATATTACGCATATCATGGCGTGTCATCAAAGCATACAAGGATAAATGTCTAAGCATTATTCAACCATAAAAGGAAATACCGGAAACAAACATCGGTATCCCAAAGTAAAGCTCATCACACACAAACATAAATAATGTAAAAGGAAGGACGAAACAATGTCCAAAGCAACTGTATCAAAGTAAAGGAAATGCATAAAGTAAAGAAAGACAGTAAGGCTTCCAGTCCATATGCACCTACGTTTCAGATCTACGAGCGTCCCTGAGTACCTGCCGTTTAGGGAACATGAAAAGGAAAACGGCTGAGCAAGACGCTCAGTGCACGGATGTACAATAAAGCATGATATAGGATAAGCATGTAACATATAACAGCGGAAGACTAAGTACTGAGTAAACTGGTTAAGTAACATGAAAACTGGTTTTATAGTTTGAAAAGCCTTATGTTTAACCTGTGAAAACTGTTTTAACATATAAATACCATAGCCCATATAGGTCATGAAAAGGTCACGTGCATGAATACTTGGAGGGGTGACCTCATCATGCTGATTAGAGGGGATGCCTCTAATCAATATACTGATTTGGATAGGAGGGATCAGCTCCTTGTGAAGGGTGCAAGGCACACACCACATTCACCATGATAAACTGAATAAAACATGTAACTAGGATGCACCCATACGCCCCGACTGATATAATAATATGGCCAAACTGAAAAGGGACGCCACGAGCAATCACTCCGCCGTGGGGAAGTCATAACATCGGTGCCTCCAATGCTATGGTTATGGTACCTCCATAACTAGGTGAAACTGGTCATGCTTGTATATGGCTATAGTTTATGCTAAATTAACATAAGCAGTTCAAAACAATAAAACAAATGCTGGGGAAAACAGTTGGCTGCATACGGGGAAATCCTAATAAGGAAAGAATGTCCATACTGAAAGGACGGGAATCCGTACCTCAAGTCCAGTGAAATGAACGGAAGAAAGACTCCTACTTCTGGATCACTAATGCTACATGAATACACACGTGTATAAGTATCGATTCACTGATTACGTACTGGGTTCTGTGTCTTGTTATAGCTGATTTGGTATGTTTTAGGTCCTGGTTCACTGTTTAAAGCCTTAAACTGTGTTTATCTTGTATTTCTGGTTTATCTGATTAAGTATTACTTGTGTTTCATGTATTAGTATACTTACTGTATAATAATAAGTAACTTTCCAAAAATAGCAGGTTTCCAAAAATAGAAAGTTTCCAAAAATAGAAAGTTTCCAAAAATAGAAAGTTACCAAAAATAGAAAGTTTCCAAAAATAGAAAGTTTCCAAAAATAGAAAGTTTCCAAAAATAGAAAGTTTCCAAAAATAGAATTTACTGCCTAAAAAAGATTAGTTTCTAAAAATAGAAAGTTTCCAAAAATAGATCAGCTGCCTTAATTAAATAAGTTTCCATATATAGAAAGTTGCCATGATTAGGTTAGCTGCCTGAATTAGATTGATTTCCATATATAGAAGGTTTCCATAATTAGAGTAGTTGCCTTATTTAATTAAGTTTCTATAAATAGAAGTTTCCATAATTAGAATTAAGCTGATTATATAAGCTAACATATAAGTCTAAGTGTTATAAGCTTACTACTTAAGTCATATGATATAGTGTATAGTTTAATTATTATTTCATGTATTTTAATTAAACTATAGGTTAAGCATTTTAATTAAAGTATAACATGTATAATTAAAATGAAATGAAAATACTTAGGTTAACATGTGTATTATTATTAATAATAAAATAACCTAAGTCATGTCTAAATTAATTAATTATAGGCATGTTTTAATAATTAATTAATTATAACTTATAACATAAAATACTTAGGTTAATTTAATGTCATGATAAACTAATAATTAAAATAACCTAAGTCATGATTTAATTAATATTTCATGTTATTAATTAATTATATCCTAAGTTCATGATTCATAAAAATTACATGTAACATAGATCATGATTTTAACCAACGAACCGTGAACCGGGTATGAATTCGACACCGTACCCCGGGCCAAACCCGGGGCACACGTGTCCCCTTGCTGCCGTGGGTCCCACATGAGCCAACCAAGACCATTTGTGGTCTTGGTGGTGGCGGCAATAGCAAACCAAACCCCCCTCGGGTTTGTTTTGCTAGGCGGCTAGAAACAAACACCCCTTTAAATCATTCCTTGATTTTATTTAATACCAAAACATGTTAGATCAATGATTAATTATCTTGTTTTCATAAGAAAAATAATAACATGTTCATGAAAATAATCAAAGATCAAAAGAATTAAAAAGAATTAAAAAGAAGGGTTAGAAAGGTATACCACTATGTAGCTTGGAAAAAGGATGAACAAACACGTATTCTAACACTTGTTTTCAAGATCAAAATCAATCAAACACCCCCTTATGATGGTGTATAGGTGGCGGCACAAAGGAGGCAAAAGGAAGAGGAGAAAACTCTTTTTAGGGTTTTTAGTTTATTTCTTGTAAAATGAAAATGAAAACATGTTTAACACTTTACCCCCCTTAACTTGAAAAGTCCATGGGCTAAGCCCATTATATGCATGTGTGCCGTGGGTATGGGGGCCCCACATGGGGTACCCGTACCTTTCTCGTGTCCCGATGTTTCGTGTTCGTTCGTGGTTAAACGTGCTCGTGTTTAACGTGTTTCTGTTTCATGTAACGTGTCGTTTATCGTAAACTTAACGCTCGTAAATATATTATAAGTATTTACGTAATTATTTTAGTTAGTATTTTAAATGGTGTTCATGATTTAATTATGTTCACGTGATATATTATTAACTGTTTATCATGGGTTCGTACGTAATCGATACTTGTCATGACATACACGTATGCACTTGCTTGATTATTAGCACATGAATGTGATCAATACTACATGAAGTAAGTTTTAATCTAGAACGTACGATCTTAAGGGCACTATTCATGGTAAAAGCATGCGGGTTTTACAGTAACTTGCTTGATTCTCTTATATTTTCTCCATACCCATATCTTTACACTTTCATACTTTCTAACCTTTCACAAACCAGTTTTCATGTCTCCTTTGTTTAAACCTGCTGGTGCTACTTTGGGGTTTAGGGATCAACATAACATGGTTGCATATCTTGTAGCTGATCATGATCATCATCCCCAGTATACATGAATGATTGAGTATCTCTTGGCTTCTAATCTAACGTATGCTTTGACCAATGCTCCACTCATTCCTATCACACACATCAAACAATTTTGGAACACTGCTAGTTCTGAAATAGTTGATGGAGTGATTACATTATCAGGGACTATTCATGGGACTAAATGGATAGTTACTAAAGCACTTATTCGTCAAGCTTTACAGCTTGATGATGTTGATGGTGCAACTACCCTTCCTAATGATCAGTTAGAGGAAGGGCTTCGAGGCTTGGGGTATGATTTTCCCCCAAAGGGAAAAGTTAATAAATATTCCAAACAACAATTTCCCCCAGCCTGGAAGTTCTTGATACATGTCCTCCAACAATGTCTTAGTCCCCAAGTGTACATCCTTCAATGAAATCAATCATTCTTTTGGTTGTATTCTTGTTTGTATGGCCACTGGGCAAAAAACATAATTTTTCACACATGATTTTTGACGGCATGTTGCACAATAAGGGTAGCAAGATGACTCTTGCTTACCCAAGGTTTTTACAAATGGTTTTTAAGCAAAAAGGTTACTGTCGTAGGGATCATGACAATTTTTACAAGATCCCTACTCAAAAAGCTAAATCTTTCTGTCCATGAATACCAGACCTTTCAGACCCTTACCTTTAACTCCTCCCATGCTGGCTGTTATCGAAGAAGCCAACAACCCCCAACCTCACCCTGAACCTGAACCAGAACAAGAACAACAACCACTTTCACCCCACCAAGATGACCCAACGAACATTGACCCATCAGTCGCTAACACTCGCGTTTCAGCTGTTAACACACCCATTTCACTCGCTGTCACCTCACCACCCCAAACACATGTTCACCAATCCACCTTGTCATCTGAACCCTTTGACATTCGCCTGGAGAAAAGACAAAGGACTATTGGAGTCTTCTCCTCTAGTGGTCCTAGCCATGAAGCTGAAAGAATTTTGCTTGATGAATCTATTTTGAGGAGTCAAATCCCCATTTTGGAGGAGGGAAGTTTGCAACCACTTTCTATTTTAGAATTAATAGCTATATGCATTGGCTTGCAAAGGTCCAATGTAGAAATTGTAAAAAAAGTCACTAAAAATGCCTTGAACTCAATCAATTGAGGGAGAGGATAGTTATTTTGGAAGCTGTTGGTTCAAGGAAAAGCAGAGCTAGGGTGTTGTCCTCTGAAGATGATTCTTACAAAGGGGAGGAAGCACATACTGCGCCATTCAATTTGAGTGATAAGGGGTCCCATGAAGGTTCGTATGGGCCAAAGGAGGTAACTGAGGCACATATAGGGATGAAGGAACAACCTGCTACATTTTTTGTCACTCCTATGAAGAAGTCTTTCACTAAAATGATGTTACAAGCTAGTGGACTATTAGCCACTGACAAGGGCAATTTAAATGCTGACATGCCTATTTCAGACGCTGAAAGGATTCCAAGTGTAACTGGTGTATCCTAACCACCATTCATGATTCAGGAGCCTTCCACTTAGGTACCACCTTCTACTTTGCCCATTATTGATCCTATGGATAAGAGTAAAGTTGTGTTAGTAGAAGAGGATGTTCCTAAAGATACAGCCCAGGAAAAGGTTGATGAAATGCTTGCTCATCAGTTACAAGAGCAAGAAAATAAGGGGCTTGAAAAGGGAAGTATTCAAGCCCAGATTCGTACATCTGAATCTAGAGGTGATGACGATGATGGTTCTAGTGATGAAGAAGAGAGTAGTGATCATGGTTCTAATATTTTGGAAGAACCAGCGAAGTTGGAATATGGGAGGATGAGCTAGCAAGGGAAAAGCTTAGTGAGTTAAAGAAACAGGTAGATTTTGATATGCCTCATGTGTCTACCATGTATTTCAAATGGGAAGAAGCCTGTATAGAGAATCCAGACATGACATTGTCATAGCAGATTTGGGGTCTAGAAATTTTATTAAGAGTCCAAAATGATTGCGAAGTTATTTTGGAGCACAGGGCAAGCATAGTACTTTCCAAGAACAAGACAGCTAGGAGAGAGCTTTACAACATGCTTCTTAGATGCCACCAAACTGGGTGGACTTACACAAAGTTAAGAAAACTTTCTTTTGCACAATTGGAGTATTATGCTTATCCTATTTAGGAGTATGTCTGTGAAGAAAACACATATAGGATGCTATATGAGGTGAGACAGGAAGAGCTAGCGGAAGAGCTAAAGATTAAAAAGGCATTGGTTGTGCCTAGGCCAGTGAAGAAAGGGTTCAAGTTGAGATTTCCAGTGCTTGATCAATTTAATCCTCATGAAGTTACTTTAAAAAAGAATATGGTGTTATCTCCATTGGTGGCTTCTGACTTAGCTGTTGTTGTGCCTTTAGAATTCAAGAAACCAATCATTAAGTATAAGAAGATTCAGTTGGTTTTTGGGTGATCACCAGGGCTGGTGATAAGGTACACACTTTTACTTCCTTGGTTTCTTTGTTTGCTAGTTTGGATAGGGAGTATGTGTAAACTCTCTGGAGTTTGATGAAGGAGAGGTATGAGGCTGAAGCTCCTTCATCATTGAATGTAATAAAGATCTGGACAACATTCAGAATAATGTTTGCTCATGATATTGATGATCCAGTATGGTTGGATCTGGTTGACTTGAGTAGCCTAAAGTGGAATTTGTATTCAGCTGTTGGTGTGTTTCATCTTAGTACTACAAATTTTGCAGAATACTTGTTGATATATGAGAAGTATCCACTATCACAAGAATTATTAAAGATGTTGATCACCACCAGGCTTGAAGGTGACTACACCAGTGATGTTAGTATGGACTTTATAAGATTTATATATTCTCAGATTCAGGAGTAGGTTTTATTTGTAAGAATCCTTTTTGTATTTTGTTTTTATTCAGACCTTGAACATTAGTATAAATATCAAGTTTAGGGGAAGATTGTTTGGAATAAAATTAGTTACATTACTATGCCGTTGACAAAGGTATTATGGACGCTGACGAGAGTTATTTAGGCGCTGACAGATTGGACGCTGACAAGAAATATTCAAGCACTGACAAAGGAAATCCCAACTATTATCAACTACTTAGTCAACACGTTTGTATACTTAGGAAAAGATATGTTCTATATTGTATTCTTAATGTTTATCTTTTCCTAGAATAGTTGATAGTTAAAGTATTGATCAAGACCTTTTAGGTTATAAAAGGAGGTCTTAGGGTTTAGTATTGATATACATGCTGAATACTTTCATTGTACTTCATTGTTCATTAATATAAGTGAAAGTTTGATATACCTTGTGTTTTGTTTTGTTCTTTGGTTTAAGTGTTAATTCCACATAACACTTAGATTGTTATAAACACAAACTTTCTCTACGTGTTATACTCAATCTCGATAACACAAAGCTAATAGATCTAAGTTTGGGATCAACAAGGTAGACGTACACTCAACCCATCCAATATGCAATCAACACCAATCCATGTAATCATACTTGCAACTCCACTTGTGTTGCGGCACATATATAATTACGTTGGCGACCATAATTATATATGTCCCCTTTCATGCGTGTACTCCTCCTATGAAGACATTTCTTGTAACACCCCACTTGGATAAGTGGACCGCTACGTGTATTTATGGCGTGTCATCAAAGCATAAGGTAAATGTCCTAAAACATTAAAGGACCATAAAGGAAATACAAACATCGATAATCCAAACATAAGCTCAAAACATGAAAAGTAAAATACTGAAAGAAAGGATTGAACAATGTCCAAACATGCAGAGTAATATATGGAGTGCACTAAGAAGGGATTCTAGATAGTTTCCATCCAATGCACCTACCCTTAGAATCCTAAGAACGTCCCGGTGTACCTGCCGTTAGAACATGAAAGGAACTACGGCTGAACATAACGCCCAGAGAACGGATATAAAGCATGATAACAAATACTGAAATGAAGCAGATGATAAAATATTGAACTTGTAAGACTGATAAGTAAATTGCAGCGGGAATCTGTGTATAATCTGAAAAGTCTGATTTCTAAAATAGTAAAGCTGAACTATAACTGTTAAGTCTAAAAAACATACTTTTACTGTATTTTAATTGCCAAGAGCTTATATAGGTCATGTACTGTAACAACTGCTGCATGAATAAATAGAGGGGTGAACTCGTCATGATGTATAGGGGTGACCTCTAAATAATGTGTTGGGTGGAGGGATCAACTCCAATGTGAAGGATGTAGAGCACACACCACATTCACCTGATAAGCTGTAAACTGATAACCTAGGATGCATCCATACCCCCCGCTGATAATACTGATAATATGGCCAAGCTGAATAAATGGGACGCTACGAGAAATCACTCCCCCACAGAGGAGTCATGACTGGTGCCTCAAGTGTCATGGTTACGGTACCTCCGTAACTAGTATATTACTGATCATGCTTGTATATAAAGCTCAGGCAAATTTAACTTAGTTATTAAATGATTATTGATAAAACTTAGAACATATACTGGGGAAGGCATTTGGCTACTGACGGGAAATCCTAATCATGCATAGAAAGGAAAGTCCTTACTGAAGGACGGGAAATCCGTACGATGGATCAAACAAACGATAGAAACAACAAATCATAATAATGAGAGAGATAAGGTTATTCATACCTTGTGTCCAGTAAACAGTGAGAGAGATGAATAACAGAACTGAACAAATCAAATCGACTTAATCTCGCTTGACATTATCTACATGAATTTAAATACCAAATATTAATTAGCGACGAACCGTCTACTATTTTATTTTATCGTCCGATTTATGTCATATTTGTTCAAACTTTGCTCAGTTACTAATAATAGTAATATAGTTATCATGTTGTCATATTAATGCAATCATATTTTACATGTGAAGTAGATGAAATAGTGAAGTTCGTAGTTTTGTAAAGAGTGTTATTTAAGTATGTGTAAATTTTTAAAACAAATCTGTATTCAAAGAAGTAAATGTGTATACGTAAATGCTTTTACAAAATTAAAATATGTAACTATAATATCAGTAGGACTACACACTTTTACTTCTTTTACTCGAGAAATAATAAACCCCATTCATGTGACCCCGAGTTCGCTTCAAAAAGCAGTTTTCAAAGAATAACTCAACCAACTGTTGATTGTGAAATACAAATTTTACTAGTCAACGTGACCTTTACTCTATAATTAGTATCGTAGCATGATCTTAGTTTCTAATCAAGAATGAGGTAACATAAAACTTATGTGCAATATCTATCGCTATGTAAAGACGACTCGAGAGTTAACTTTCAGCCGAACGAGACACAACTCGAGATCTGAAACTAAAACGTCTAGTAACATTGAATCAAACTCGAACACGTACGGACACCAACACCATCATAAACCTCAAACTCGAGAACTGACGTGTATACAAACACATGAACCCACAACGTTTTCCTCGTAAGGAACTACATCCAACAACTTGAGCAGAACCAAACCCCACTCGAATACAAACCGATCACGATTTGATCAAAACTTAATCCCAAGCACGGACACGTAAACCACCAGCGGACATTGTAACACCCCATTTTGATAATAGAATGTCACGCGTAATTATGGCGTGTCAACAAAGCATACAAGGATAAATGTATAAAACATTACATGACCATAGGGATAACCGAAATCAAACATCGGTTCCCAAACATAAGCCCAAAACATAATAAAGCAAAAGAAATGAAGGAAAGACTAAACAAGCATAAGTATATGAAGGCAAAAGGAAAAGATGTCTCTAGCAGCTTCCATCCTATGCACGTCCTCCAAATGCTCGAGTCTTTCCTAGGGTACTTGCCATTTTGGGACATGGAAAGGAAAGTAACGGCTGAGCAAAACGCTTAGTGCACCGATATAGACATAGTATGAATGACTAAGCATAATAAAGACTTAATAGCAGCGGAAATGTATAAGTCCTGGAAAACTTGGAACATGTTCATAAAACTGGTTTTATAGTTTGAAAAGCCTTATGTTTTCTTCTGAAAACTGTTTAACATATTTTACCATTAGCCAATATAGGTCATGAAAATCCACCGTGCATGAATACTTGGAGGGGTGACCTCATCATGCAAATTAGAGGGTCTGCCTCTAATTTAATATACTAGTTTTGGGTAGGAGGGATCAGCTCCTTGTGAAGGATGCAAGGCACACACCACATTCACCATGAAATCCTGACTGAAAACATGTAACTAGGATGCACCCATACGCCCCACATGATAAATATAATAATATGGCCAAAAGCTGAAGGGACGCCACGAGCAATCACTCCACCATGGTGAAGTCATAACATTGGTGCCTCCAATGTTATGGTTATGGTACCTCCATAACTAGGTGAAACTGGTCATGCATGTATATGGCTTTAGGTATTCTAATTAAACATAAGCAATTCAAAAACATATAAAACAAATACTAGGAAAACAGTTGGCTGCATACGGGGAATCCTAATAAGGAAAGAATGTCCATACTGAAAGGACGGGAATCCGTACCTTATGTCCAGTGAACGAAGAAGACGAACTGAGAGGAATCATGCTTCCGTATCACTAATGCTACATAAATACATACATGAATAAGTATCTGCTTACTAATACGTAACTGACTTTATGTCATGTCTTAGCTTATTTTATATGTTCATATCATGTTTTACTGTTTTAAGCCTTAAACTGTGTTTATCATATATTCTGTTTACTCCGATTAAGTATTTCTGGTATTTCATGTATTATTATACTTACTATGTAATAATAAGTAATTTATCAAAAATAGCAGGTTTCCTAAAATAGAAAGTTTCCAAAAATAGAAAGTTTCCAAAAAATAGAAAGATACCAAAAATAGAAAGTTTCCATAAATAGAAAGTTTCAAAAAATAGAAAGTTTAAAAAGTAGAAAGTTTCCAACAATAGAAAGTTTCCAAAAATAGAATTACTGCTTAAAATAGATAAGTTTCTAAAAATAGAAAGTTTCCATAAATAGATCAACTGCCTTAATTAAATAAGTTTCCATAAATAGATTAGCTGCCTGAAATAACTAAGTTTCTAAAAATAGAAAGTTTACATAAATAGATTAGCTGCCTTATTTAAATAAGTTTCTAAAAATAGAAAGTTTCCATAATTAGATATAAGTTGGTTAAATAAGCTAAGTATATAAGCCTAAGTGTTTTCATGATTATTTTTTAAGTCATAATGATATAATGCATAGTTTATTAATTATTTCATGTAATTTAAATAAACTATAGGTTAAAAGTATTTAATTAAAATATATCATGTTTTTAATTAAATAAAGTTAAATACTTAGGTTAAAACATGTATTATTATTTATTAATAATATAACCTAAGTCATGTTAATTAATTAATTATAACCATGGTTTTTAAATAATTAATTAATTATAAGTCTAAAAAATAAATTACTTAGGTTAATAATTTCATGATCTACTAATTAAATTATAACCTAAGTTTAACACCCCCAAATTTACACGCAGCGGAATACATCTTTGGGTGCTAAACAATGATACAACAACACATAATTTATAAAGAACGACTCGAAAAGAGACGTTTTAGATTTATCGTTCCTAAAACATTTGTCAGAGTAGCGTAGTCCCAAGTAATCGTTACCAAAAGATAAGTTAAAACAACATATTAGTTTGTTTTAAAAATGGAACGATAAATAAATCAAAGAGTTTGAACAACATAGCAGTGCACAACTTCATTCTCGTGACCTCCAAGCTTCCACTTCTTGATTACCTGAAATACATGTGATTAAAACAATCAGCAAAAATGCCGAGTGAATCTATAGGTTTATGAAATCAATTTGAACACAAGCAAAGATTATAAGTTTGTGGTATGCTTATAAGCATCAAATAATAATTTGCATCAACAATGATAATTGTATATAGCATAAATTGCAATAAGCTCATGGAACCGAGCCCTTAGACACTCCCATATCAGTCTAATAAGACGAGAGATTTATTAATTATCGGTTACCTCCAGATTATTGGTACATTACCGTATACCTGACTTCTCAATACAATATGCTCAAACAGTTTGGAGGTCAGGCCTAAGCTTCTATGACAAGTCCACAAAAACTGAACCGGGGCGGCTTCCCCCATAGATCTATTAATTGTACTAGCGGTTAACCCATCATAGGTTAATTAACGGTCCATAATTGAGGCTTTAACTAAGGCAATCACTTAATGCAATTTAAAGGCAACCACGGGTCCACTCATAGAGGGACAAAGCATATCATCAAAAATCTTGTGTTCTAAGTTTATAAAAACATGTATTCCCCCTCGCGGGTTTAAAATCATTTAATAACTAGTATAAAGCGAGGCTATAGACTCACCTTTGCCAATAGTGGTAATGAGACGATCGCCGACGATAGATGATGCCTTTCAAACACGAGAACCGTAACCTATCAAATGAGGTGCGTTCATTAATAATAGACTCGAGAAATAACCCATACATAAGAATATAAAACTCGACTCATAAAATCACGACAAAATCGAGAGAAAACGATACAAGTGATACTATTACACTCTCCTATATATTCATTTTATTATTCTATGTCTTTAATAAAAATCTGCCGGAACATACCGAATGTCCAAGCCGTTTTCCCATACTTAAACATATCAACTTTTTATGATACTACTCAGAGAACTCACTTACTATATGTAGAAAGTCCTCCCAAGAGCCCATCAAAAGATTTTACTTCTAAAGTTCCCTGCCCGACTCATCTTTGAATCACAAAATCCGGACAGTTTAGCGACCTTGACTTACGAAACCATTTTGACCATTCTAAACAACTCCATTTGTAAAACCGCCACTTGATTTTAAAAATAGACTCAAAATACTAAACTTGGGGCCTGAGAACAGCCCTTGAATCATTTTGAAACTCATTTTATAGTCCCCGAGATTCGATCCAAATATCGACAACAATTTTCAGATTGTGTCGACACTCGTCTCCCGGTACACGAAAATCAAACTAGTGTATCTTCCACCTCGTTTGGAGTTGGAAGGCCTACTTTATATCAAATCGAAGCTAACGAAATTCTCTACAACATAATCCCATAATATCAACCTATTTTCAGACTTAAGATTTCCGAAAATGCCTCTAAACCTACTGCCTAAAATTGGCCATTTAAAAATCATACAAAATCAAGTTTTTGATCAAAACCAACAACTTTTATCATCATTCTAACATCTTAATATCATCATGAACCATCCCTAACACTTGCATCATCATCAAAATCAAAAACCCAAAAATTAAAAATCAACTTTTTAATAAAAACATAGCATGAAAATCTTTTGATCATCACTACTAACACATGCATACAACGAATTTGGATCAAACATAACCAACTTTTATTGAAAAATTTATATGGTTGCATGAATGAAAATTTTATACCAAATTGTAGCCCTTTGAAAATGGAGGATGGGACTTGTTTTAGTTTCTCTTGGATCAAGCTAGAAAAATTTTGATCATGGTGTTTTTTGTGTTAATGGTGGATGGCTAAAACAAAGGGAGAAGAAGAAGTTGGTTGATGTTTTTGTTAAATGAATTTATTAAAAGAAAAGTGTTAGTGGAAGTGTTAGTTATAGTGTGGAGTTAGGGTAGTTTTTGCCAATTTGTGATAGTTTTGGTCCAAAATGTAAATATTAGTTAAAAAGCGGGAAATGACTAAAAGTCAATTTTATAAATATTTACAGGACTCGGGTTTCGTAAAAATACTTAAAAGTTTAAACGCACACAAAAAATAATAATATAACGACTCGATACGTAATTAAAACGATATCGTCGAAAATATTAAATATCGAAACGATCGATAATAAAATATAAAATTGTGGGCATCCGTCGGTATCGCGATCACTAGTAGTCCTCGTTGCTCGTCAAAATATTAAAATATAATATTTAATATCGGTTTCAACTTAAACCGTTAAACATAATAATATTTAACGTTATAAAATACTTCAAAATAGTTGAAAATAGAATTAAATTATGACCTTATTTTTACGGGTTTTACACTAAGTCATGTTATTAAATTAATCATGTCATATTTATTAATTTAATTTTAACATATGATTATATAAAAAAATAATCTTAACATAAACCGTGAACCGGATCTTGACTAGAAACCATGAACCGGACATGAAATCGACACAATACCCCGAACCACTTCGGGGTTCCCCTTGTCTTGCTGCTGCCGTGGGACCCACACCACCCAACCGGGACCATATGGTCTCGGTGGTGGTCGAGTAGCCAAACCGAGACCCCTTTGTGGTTCGGTTTAGGCGCCGGCCAACAAACACCCCTAAAGCAACCCTTTTTATTTACCCAATAACCCTTTTCATGTTAGATCTATGTTTTTAATTAGGTTTTAAAAACATCATGTTCTTAATTAATTATTACATCAAATCAAAAAGAAAAAGGGTAAAAAGAATATACCGAATGCGTGTGTTTATGTGTGGGGCCAAAAAGAAGAAAACTTGCACCAAAACCAAGATCAAAATCAAATAAACACCCTCCTTGGTGTGTTTATGTGTGGGGCCAAAAAGAAGAAGAGGAGAAGGAGAAAAACTTTTTAGGGTTTTTGGTGTTTTCCTGTAAAGTGAAAAATGACCAAAATATTTCCTAATTCCTTGTTTTAGTAAAAATTGATGGGCTAAGCCCATCTTCCCTCCCTAATTTCGTGGTATGGGGCCCACATGGGGTAACCCATACATTTCCTGAGTCTAAATATTATAGTGTGTTCTCGTGTTCGTAAATTTACGTGTTTTAATTAATTATCGATCGTGACTTAATATATTTATTCGTGTTCGTAATAAATATATATACGTAATTAATATTAGCTCGTGATTAAATTACGTTCATGATTTCATGATCGTATGTTCGTGATTAATTATTGTTTAAATAATTATTGTGCGTTCGTGCGTAATAAATACTTATCGTGTTCTAACACGTACGTAATACGTAAAATTCTAACACGTGAACGTAATCATATTATAAAAGGAAAGTTTTAATCTAGTACGTACGATCTTGAGGGTACTATTCATGGTAAAAGCATGCGGGTTTTACAGACATGCACCAAGTCCAAACACGAGCGCCAATGGAATCTGCTCGCGAGACACACTCGAATCATGAACGCAGACTAACTTATGCTAACAAACCGACCGGAACCCAAAATCGGACTAGAACAAATGAAACTAATAACTTGGTGTTGTGACGTACATATACCCGAAACAAGAACACGTCCTCGGCGTAAACTATATCCGCACCAAATGAACACTTTTATTCACCAGGATTATTTTGCACTGATGTTTCTATTTGGATTGGTTTAGAAAATGACGTGTGATGTATACGTAGACTTAATTTTCCGCAAGAAACAGATTTTGAGCGAAATAAAAGGTGGCTACTCTCAATTAGGTGTGTTATATATGGTAGTCATATACTCTATTTCTTCATCATATTTTCACACGTCTTTCATATTCTATAGCGAATGGAGATGTTGGTTCTATACTTGTTTTAGATTATGTTAACAATTATTTGTGACTTGAGTTCGTGTTTACTTAAGACATGGTTATTGATTAAACGTGAATACTTGTCGTGTTCGTTAAAGATTCTTGAATGTTTGTCATGAATTAATTAATTAAATGTTTAATTAATCTTAGATTTCATGTAATTAATATATTTTCATGGATTTTTCATGCGGGTTTTACAACTCTTCCCCTCTAAAAATAATAATTCGTCCTCGAATTAAGGATGTGATTATGCTGCGGCTTTATAATTCTCCCTCTCTAAAAAGAAAATTCGTCCTCGAATTAAAGGTAATTAAGCTGGTGTGGTTTATATAAGCTGAAAGATACATAGGCAGAAAGAAATGTAAGATGAAAGGACATATAAGCTGAGAGATAATTCGTCCTCGAATTAATACATAATGCTACTGAAAGAGTAAAGCATGACCTGACTGAAAAGAAAGTGGAACATAACATGACTGGAAGAACTTAACCGAATTATGAAGGAAAAGGATGAGATGTACGGATGGACTCCTCCGTTTCGAGTGGCTTCTCTCTCGAAACGGTTCCTTCAAAGATCTAAATACAATGACAATCAAGGTGTTGATGACTCTGTCCTGACGATGCTGAATAGTTTCTTGTTCCATACTTAAGACGGATTTTCTAAATCTGATAGAATGAATAAGCTAGAGCATGTAGGATATATGAAATGGTACGTACAACTATCTTGAGAATATAACATTTATATATCTGAGCAAGCTTCTAGAAACATATAGGGACGAACTACGTGATCAATTGTGAACGTGCTAGGTGAGCAATTGTGAACGTGGTTCACGATTATATGAGGAACGCTGTGCATGAAGTATATCGTGGATGTGATACGTGAAACATACCGTGAACGTAGTACTAGGACACATCATGAACGTATACTGACTGAGGAAGGAATGCCTAAAGATACGGCCTGAGACGTGAAACGTCTTCCTGGGTATGGAAAAACTATGCTCAGCTTGAGTATGGTTTCTTAAGCTTCCTATAACCGTATTTAGTAGCAAGCTGAACGTGAACAATGTCACGAACGCAAACGTGAACTTAAATCATGAGATAACACAAAATGTGGACTGAAACAGCATCACAATGTGAACGTGAGACGTAAACGTGAAGGTGAACTTAAACGTGATCGTGAACATGAAAGTGAGTGAAATTCGCGAACGTGAATTTTCTATCTGATATGATGGTTGATGGAATACCTTGAAGTTGTACGATCTATTGTTGAATTTCCTACAGATCTGCTACTGCATAATCCTTTCGAATGAAAGAAACGTGTAGGCTGGTTAAATAGTTGATAGTGATTTAGATAGCATCATGCTTGTCTGAGTTTTGTGGTAAACTAATAACAATCCTTGTAACACCCCATTTTGATAATAGAATGTCACGCGTAATTATGGCGTGTCATCAAAGCATACAAGGATAAATGTCTAAAACATTATATGACCATAGGGATAACCGGAATTAAACATCGGTTCCCAAACATAAGCCCAAAACATAATAAAGCAAAAGAAATGAATGAAAGACTAAACAAGCATAAGTATATGAAGGCAAAAAGGAACAGAAGTCTCTAGCAGCTTCCATCATATGCACGTCCTCAAAATACTCGAGTCTTTCCTAGGGTACCTACCATTTTGGGACATGCAAAGGAAAGTAACGGCTGAGCAAAACGCTCAGTGCACGGATATAGACATAGTATAAATGACTAAAACATAATAAAGACTTTATAGCAGCGGAAATGTATAAGTCCTGGAAAACCTGGAACATGTTCATAAAACTGGTTTTATAGTTTGAAAAGCCTTATGTTTATCTTATGAAAACTGTTTAACATATTTTACCATTAGCCAATATAGGTCATGAAAATCCACCGTGCATGAATACTTGGAGGGGTGACCTCATCATGCAAATTAGAGGGGCTGCCTCTAATTTAATATACTGGTTTTGGGTAGGAGGGATCAGCTCCTTGTGAAGGATGTAAGGCACACACCACATTCACACTGAGTAATCTGCTGAAAACATGTAACTAGGGTGCACCCATACGCCCCACATGACAAATATAATAATATGGCCAAAAGCTGAAGGGACGCCACGAGCAATCACTCCGCCGTGGGGAAGTCATAACACTAGTGCCTCTAGTGTTATGGTTATGGTACCTCCATAACTAGGTGAAACTGGTCATGCATGTATATGGCTATAGGTATTCTAAATTAAACATAAGCAAATCAAACATATAAACTTATACTACGGGAAAACAGTTGGCTGCATACGGGAAATCCTAATAAGGAATAATGTCCATACTGAAAGGACGAGAATCCGTACCTTATGTCCAGTGAACGAAGAAGACGAACTGAAGAGAGTCCTACTTCGATACCACTAATGCTACATAAATACATACGTGTATAAGTATCTGATTACTAAATACGTAACTGGTTTTATGTCATGTCTTAGCTTATTTTATACGTTCATGTCATGTTTTACTGTTTTAAGCTATAAATTGTGTTTATCTTATATTCTGTCTATTCTGATTAAGTATCACTTGTATTTCAGGTATTATTATGCTTACTGTGTAATAATAAGTAACTTTCTAAAAAATAGCAGGTTTCCTAAAATAGAAAGTTTCCAAAAATAGAAAGTTACCAAAAATAGAAAGTTTCCAAAAATAGAAAGTTTCCAAAAATAGAAAGTTTCCAAAAATAGAATTACTGCTTAGAATAGATAAGTTTCTAAAAATAGAAAGTTTCCATAAATAGGTTAGCTGCCTTAATTAAATAAGTTTCTAAAAATAGAAAGTGTTTTCTGATTACTTTTCTAAGTCATATTGATATAAGGTATAGTTTATTAATTATTACATGTAATTCAAATAAACTATAGGTTAAAAGTATTTAATTAAATATATCATGTTTTTAATTAAATAAAGTTAAATACTTAGGTTAAAACATGTATTATTAATTATTAATAATATAACCTAAGTCATGTTAATTAATTAATTATAGCCATAGTTTTTACTAATTAATTAATTATAAAGTCTAGAAAATATAAATACTTAGGTTAAAAATCTATGATCTAATAATTAAATTATAACCTAAGTCATGTGAATTAAATTAATCATGTCATATTTTGTTAATTTAATTTTTAACATATAACTATTAAAATCATAATCTTAATATCAATGAACCGGATCGTGACTAGAAACCATGAACCGGACCCGTAATCAACACCATACCCCGAACCACTTCGGGGTTCTCCCCTGTTTGCTATTGTCGTGGGACCCACACCACCAAACCGAGACCATGAGGTCTCGGTGGTGGTTCACAAGCCAAACCGAGACCCCTTGGGGGTTCGGTTTAGGCGCCGGCCACATCAAACACCCCTAAATCCTTTGTTTTGATTTACCCCATAACCATTTACATGTTTAATTAATGTTTTTAATTAGCTTTTTAAAAACATCATGTTCTTATGTAATTTATTAAATCAAAACATAAAAGAAAAGGATTAAAAAGGTATACCGAATGCGTGGATCAAACGAGGATGAACACACACGAATGCTTGCACAAAATTCAAGATCAAAAATCAAACGAACACCCCCTTTTGTGTCTTTATATCCGGCGGCCAAATAGAGAGCAAGGAGAAGGAGAAAGTCTTTTTAGGGTTTTTGTTAATTTACTGTAAAGTGAAAAATGACTAAAGGTTTTTACCATAACCCCTTGTTAGTAAAAGTTTGATGGGCTTGGCCCATCCCTTTGGTGTAGCCGCGGGTAGGGGCCCCACATGGGGTACCCGTACCTTTTTCCGAGTCTAATTATTTTAGTGTTCGTTCGTGTTTTATCGTGTTCGTGTTTTATATGTTCTCGTTAATTATTAACCGTGACTTAATATATTTATTCGTGCTCATAATAAATATATATACGTAATTAATATTAGCTCGTGATTAATTTACGTTCATGATTTCATGATCGCATGTTCGTGATTAATTATTGTTTAAATAATTATTGTGCGTTCATACGTAATAAATACTTATCGTGTTCTAACACGTACGTAATACTTACAATTCTTATACGTGAACGTAATCATACTATAAAAGGAAAGTTCTAATCATATACGTACGATCTTAAGGGTACTATTCATGGTAAAAGTATGCGGGTTTTACAACTCTTCCCCCCTAAAAAGAATAATTCGTCCCCGAATTATAGATAACGTAACTGAAAGAGAAACATACCCGAATCAAACTGAGAGGGTATGTAAGATAAATGAACGTGCAGGTTTCCTGGCAGAAGGAACGCGGAACGTGACATGTCTTGAAAGGACATGGAACGTGATGTGACTGAAAGGACATATCTAAATGATAAGAGAAAAACGGATAAAAAGTCAGGATGAACTTGTCCGTTTCCAAGTGGTTTCCCTCTTGGAGCGGTTCCTTCACAGATCTTGACACAAATGATAAATCTTGGTCCTCCTGACCTTGACTTGAACTACGAAGAAGTTCTTGGTTATCAACTTAACGTAGATCCCCTAAATTTGATCGAGGGAATAAGAATTAACGTGTAAGGGCAACTAAAACGTTATCGTACAAAACACTTCTAACTTAACTGATAATTAGCAACGATGCGCGATACATAAGGAAACATAGTACGTGAAAAATTTTAAACGTAATACGTGAAAAATTTTGAACGTGATACGTGGAGTTATGATGAGTGTAATATGAGTAAACATATCGTGATCCATGATACGTGTAACATATCTTGATCATGATATGAGGAACGTGGAATCTACATGACATGTGAAACATATCGTGAACATAGAATATAATGGCGGTAACGCCAAACGCTACAAGGTGAGACATAGAATATGACGAGAAACGTCTATCTGAGGATAGGGAGTTATACTAAACTTGGGTCTGGTCTCTCAAGTTCTTGCAAAACTTCCCAGAATGAGAAAAATGAACATAAAATCGTAAGCCGAGATGCCATCATGAACGTGAATAGTGTCATGAACGCAAGCGCGAAAGCAAGACGTGAAATTAAAACAAGGACGTGAAGTAAATAAGGAGCATAATTATGAATATTTGTCTTTCTCGATAACTGAGGAATTTCCAAGTGATCGGATGAGCCTTGGCTGGAACATGTCTGATCAATCTGTTGGTTCTGAAATCCTTGCAGATGTAAGGATTCTGCAGACTTGATCAAACTGTTTGCAATAAACCAGATAGCATCATGCTTCTTCTGAGTTTGCGTTAAACTGGTAACCAAAATCCGTGGAGATCTTGTCCCATTTCAATTCACAATTTCAGATGATGAAAACATCCCAGTTTGTTGGTGTCCTATCTTAACCTGTTGGTATGTCAGGTACCTAGATATGAACGTAACTGTATCTTGCTTCGTAGAACTTGATACATAGGAGTTTGCGAAACTCTGAGTCTCTGAATCTAGACTTCTCCTAGCGTAGGATTTTCTAGAACACCTAATGTAGTGTATGGTTCTCTCCTTTACGCATAAGCTGAGTCATGGTAAGATTAACCGTAGAAAGCCATGTGTTTCAGCATGTCACTGTAATCAAACAGAACTGATATTGGAAAAATTTCCAGGGTAAAATTTCTCTTGTCATAGAATTTGCAACATAGTGCAGATATGGTCTTCCTGTTCTTCTCTAGGCTTAGAGGAAATTAGGTTATCCTCAATGAAAACACTGATGAATTTGCTATGAGTTCATGGAAACTCATTCTTATAATGTCGTTTGAGCATTGATGAGACTAATTCAAAATCATAAATCTAGCTTGATCGAGTCGTGTACGAATAGCAGTCATGGACATGTCCTGCTCTTTCCCTCGTCACTGTTGGCAGCATGATCATGAGTTCGATCTTGGAAAAGTGATTAACACTATAAGGTTCGATTGGACATGTTGTCAATACGTGGAGGAGAATAACGGTCATGAATGGTGATTTGTTTAAATCGACGGTAGTCGACACATAATCTCATGGTACCATCCTTCTCCTTGTAGGTTCTTCTGGAATGTATAGGAATATTTTGGAATAATCAACTGGCTATGCGTAAAAGACTTAAGTGGTCGTGTCTTACTGACTGCTAGAAAATTTTAGCGACCATGGCTGACAACGCACATGCTTGTAAGCATAGATAATTTGTACAGATTTTCCCGATGGAAAATCAAGCTGAATGTATTCAGGATCCTGAACATTACTGTACATAATTATGAATCATAGCATGGTGTGATGTTCATAGTCCATAATTAGGATAAAATTCAACTCGAGTCTGTCCGAGGAAATGCGTTTGCAGCTTGGATCTCATCATTAAGCTGAAGTAAAACCTTCGTATACGTGGGAATACGAAAGGCGTCCTTCATGGTCATGAATCTATGAGCTATGGTTACAAGAAATGAAAGTGTCATCAGGAAACGTGACAGTTCTCACTGATGCGCCGGTAATGGTACTGAAATTCTTGTGGCCTGATTCATACATGGCACAACAAAATGGATATACCCTTGGAGGGTACCCTGAATTTCTTAGAAATGTTCCATAATTAGAGGTGAGTCATGTGTCTTGACTCGTGTCTTGAGAAATGTAAGTGTGACATATGTCTTGACTGGTGTCTTGACATGTGTCTTCAGAAAGTATACGTGAGACATGTGTCTTGACTGATGTCTTGACATGTGTCTCGAGATGTGAAATAACTAGAACCACAATATTAGGGTATTATGCCAGAATTGGCGGATCGGATGGACCACTGATCTATCGTATGTCTTATCACGTCCGCGACTGGAGCCTTGGTTGCGATTTCTAGGATAGTTGTTGTCATAGTAGTGGTTACCATCATCCTGTCTGTCAGTTCCATGACGGTCATTCTCATGACTGTGATTCATGTAACTATTCAGCTGAGTGGCCGGCTGGTACCCGGTCTTCACTCATATGACTGAAACGACAACTGGATGACGTATGACATGTAACTAAGAATTAAGGATAATTATTGATGAAAATCGTCTGGTGGTGAAGCATCATCTCGTCCGATCGCTTTGATCTAACGCCTTTGTCTTCGTCTTGTATGAGCTCCAGGTTGTGAACAGCATCAGCATCTCGTAGCGTCTCCCAACATCAGCAGCATCAACCTTTAGTAACATCTCCAAGCTATGAGCGGCATCGGAAATCTTGTAGAATATCAGCAAGTGAACATACGCCTGAGATGATTTAGAATCGACTAGCGAATACTCGTGAAGTATTGCAAGTGAACTACACATGGATTAAGGTATGTGAAATACACATGGAATACGGTACATGGAGTACACACGGAATGCACATGAAATGATCGGTATGGGGTCGATCATTTGTCATGATTTAAGAGAGGTGTATCGGTTATGAGGTTAGGAAAAACCATCATGATAACCTGGCAGTATTAGCATAGACATCATTCTGGTTGTATCGAGAAACGTTAAAGTGTGGTTACAAAAAATTCAACGATGATTTGCCTGACAGCATGATCAATGAAAACCAACCATGACTATCATGAAAGCAAGATTCAATGAAATCCAACAGTTTCATACATGAAAGCATCAATAACAAAAGAGGCGTATGACGTAATCAACATGAAGACGGAATTATCATGAAGATACATGAAACAATCTATCATGAAGGAGTGTATAACATAATCAGCATGAAACTGAAGTTAACCATGACAACATGAAAACATATTTGACATAAAAACATAGTAACTTATGATGAGAAGGGACATGAAAAAAAAATTGTGCCAATAAATCATGAAAAAATTTTTATGCATGAATGCGTAATGTAGTTTATAAAAACCTTTATATGTGCGAGGGGACGCCTATGGGTCGGTCCCAAAACAAAAGACATGGTGAGGGGACGCCTATGGGTCGGTCCCAAAGTTAAAAGTTTCGATAAAAGCACATGCGACTAAATAGAGCCAGTCCTGTACCAACCATTACTTAGTCATAATTCCTGCAACAATGATACATGAAACATAAATAAATGAAACTCATCTGTCAAAACTTATCTGAAAAAAATTATGTGACTAATTATGAACTACTGGGGTTCAGTCCACATAGCCACAGTTCTCGAGGAACATTATGCATGAAACAATGACACATAACTAAATATGAATGACTGTTGTCCATCCATATTAGTAAAACAATATCGATGAAAACATCAAGGTTAAAACCTCAAGGTGCTGAAAACATCATGGTTAAAACAACAATGCATTGAAAACATCAATACGTGGTATAACAAAACGTTGGCTTAGGAAGCTCCTATTGACTACCCACTAGTCACAGGTCAAGTTTTAGAGCCTACAGGTCGAAGCCTTGGCTCTGATACCATAATTGTAACACCCTATTTTGATAATGGAATGTCACGTGTAATTATGGCGTGTCATCAAAGCATACAAGGATAAATGTCTAAAACATTACATGACCATAGGGATAACCGGAATCAAACATTGGTTCCCAAACATAAGCCCAAAACATAATAAAGCAAAAGAAATGAATGAAAGACTAAACAAGCATAAGTATATGAAGGCAAAAAGGAAAAGAAGTCTCTAGCAGCTTCCATCCTATGCACGTCCTCCAAATACTCGAGTCTTTCCTAGGGTACCTGCCATTTTGGGACATGGAAAGGAAAGTAACGGCTGAGCAAAACACTCAGTGCACGGATATAGACATAGTATAAATGACTAAAACATAATAGAGACTTTATAGCAGCGGAAATGTATAAGTCTTGTAAACCTGGAACATGTTCATAAAACTGGTTTTATAGTTTGAAAAAGCCTTATGTTTATCTTATGAAAACTATTTAACATATTTTACCATTAGCCAATATAGGTCATGAAAATCCACTGTGCATGAATACTTGGAGGGGTGACCTCATCATGCAAATTAGAGGGGCTGCCTCTAATTTAATATACTGGTTTTGGGTAGGAGGGATCAGCTCCTCGTGAAGGATGCAAGGCACACACCACATTCACACTGATTAATCTGCTGAAAACATGTAACTAGGATGCACCCATATGCCCCACATGATAAATATAATAATATGGCCAAAAGCTGAAGGGACGCCACGAGCAATCACTCCGCCGTGGGGAAGTCATAACACCAGTGCCTCTAGTGTTATGGTTATGGTACCTCCATAACTAGCTGAAACTGGTCATGCATGTATATGGCTATAGGTATTCTAAATTAAACATAAGAAAATCAAACATATAAACTTATACTACGGGAAAACAGTTGGCTGCATACGGGGAAATCCTAATAAGGAAGAATGTCCATACTGAAAGGACGGGAATCCGTACCTTATGTACAATGAACGAAGAAGACGAACTGAAGAGAGTCCTACTTCGGTACCACTAATTCTACATAAATACATACGTATATAAGTATCTGATTACTAAATACGTTAACTGGGTTTATGTCATGTCTTAGCTTATTTTATACGTTCATGTCATGTTTTACTGTTTTTAAGCTTTAAACTGTGTTTATCTTATATTTTGTCTATTCTGATTAAGTATCACTTGTATTTTAGGTATTATTATGCTTACTGTGTAATAATAAGTAACTTTCTAAAAAATAGCAGGTTTCCTAAAACAAAAAGTTTCCATAAACAGAAAGTTACCAAAAAATAGAAAGTTTCCAAAAAATATAAAGTTTCCAAAAACAGAAAGTTTCCAAAAATAGAATTACTGCTTAAAATAGATAAGTTTCTAAAAATAGAAAGTTTCCATAAATAGGTTAGTTGCCTTAATTAAATAAGTTTCTAAAAATAGAAAGTTTCCATTATTAGATATAAGCTGGTTAAATAAGCTAATTATACAAGCTTAAGTGTTTTCTGATTATTTTTCTAAGTCGTATTGATATAAGGTATAGTTTATTAATTATTACATGTAATTTAAATAAACAATAGGTTAAAAGTATTTAATTAAATATATCATGTTTTTAATTAAATAAAGTTAAATACTTAGGTTAAAACATGTATTATTAAATATTAATAATATAACCTAAGTCGTGTTAATTAATTAATTATAGCCATGGTTTTTAATAATTAATTAATTATAATGTCTAGAAAATATAAATACTTAGGTTAAAAATCCATGATCTAATAATTAAGTTATAACCTAAGTCATGTTAATTAAATTAATCATGTCATATTTTATTAATTTAATTTTTAACATATAACTTTTAAAATCATAATCTTAACATAATCAATGAACCGGATCGTGACTAGAAACCATGAACCGGACCCGTAATCAACACCATACCCCGAACCACTTCGGGGTTCTCCCCTGTTTGCTGCTGCCGTAGGACCCACACCACCAAACCGAGACCATGAGGTCTCGGTGGTGGTTCACAAGCCAAACCGAGACCCCTTGGGGGTTCGGTTTAGGCGTCGGCCACATCAAACACCCCTAAATCCTTTGTTTTGATTTACCCCATAACCATTTACATGTTTAATTAATGTTTTTAGATAGCTTTTTAAAAACATCATGTTCTTATGTAATTTATTAAATCGAAACATAAAAGAAATGGATTAAAAAGGTATACCGAATGCGTGGATCAAACGAGGATGAACATACACGAATGCTTGCACATAATTCAAGATCAAAAATCAAACGAACACCCCCTTTTGTGTCTTTATATCCTGCGGCCAAAGAGGAGAGCAAGGAGAAGGAGAAAATCTTTTTAGGGTTTTTGTTAATTTATTGTAAAGTGAAAAATGACTAAAGGTTTTTACCATAAGCCCTTGTTAGTAAAAGTTTGATGGGCTTGGCCCATCCTTTGGTGTAGCCGCGGGTAGGGGCCCCACATGGGGTACCCGTACCTTTTTCCGAGTCTAATTATTTTAGTGTTCGTTCGTGTTTTATCGTGTTCGTGTTTTATGTGTTCTCGTTAATTATTAACCGTGACTTAATATATTTATTCGTGTTCGTAATAAATATATATACGTAATTAATATTAGCTCGTGATTAATTTATGTTAATGATTTCATGATCGCATGTTCGTAATTAATTATTTTTTAAATAATTATTGTGCGTTCATACATAATAAATACTTATCGTGTTCTAACATGTACGTAATACTTACAATTCTTATACGTGAACGTAATCATACTATAAAAGGAAAGTTCTAATCATATACATACGATCTTAAGGGTACTATTCATGGTAAAAGTATGCGGGTTTTACAATCCTCATGGAATCTTGTCCCATTTCTGTTCCGAATTTATAATGGTTGTAATAACTCTATAGTATGACAGCGTTCTATCTTGAACCTGTGGTATGTCAGGATTCTAGATATGAACATAGCTGAATTTAAGTGTTATATTGATTTTATCAAAATTTTGTCTGGGATTATGGTACATTCTGGTGGAATCTGGGTGAATACTCATGGAAGAACTATGAGTTTTCGGTAAATTTAGACCTCTTGGTATTAGTGAGAATTGTCAACAATTTTCTGTGGTAGTGGTCAACTGAATTCTAGAAAACTTCGTACTTTAGTCACAGACGTCGGTCTTGACCATCTGGTGATGGCCTTCACCTTCGCAGGTTTATCTGAAATTTATTTCTGCTGAAATAGATTGGCTCAGAAACGCCACTTTTTTCAACTAGAATTTACATCTGGGAAGCTGCGTATATAATTTTCTCCTGTTGGAGAATCTGTACCATTGTGAGAAGATGATTCTCGTGTTCTTCTCTAGAGTTTAGTAGATCAAAATGTTATCAATGATTATACTGACGATTTTGTCTAAAAATTCATGGAAATTTTTATTCATCAATTTCATACTATAGTTGGAGCAATTGGGAGCTCAAGAGTATAACTCAAGAATTTAGAGAGACCACAAAGCGCGTAAAAGCAATATTGGAACATATTGTTCTTCCTCTCATGAATGATGGTAGCATGATCGGAATCCGTTTTGGAAAAATGTTTAAGACATCGTAGTAGATCAGATAGACCTTCTATACATGAGATGAACATTGATTACGAATCTTTGAAAGAATTGAACGAGGAGCCGTATGAGGTGAAAATCTCATGTACAGCTCTGTAGAGTGGCAGTAATGGTGACTTATATGTCCACTTTTCCACTATCACCCTAAAAAAAACCGTGATCCTGTAAAAATTTTCGATGGTCGATACATGATCTCATGTTACCATCCGGCCTTCTTCCTGATAGACAGAAAACGGTGCACCTTCTGGTGGTGTGCTAGGGCGACTAAAGCCTCGTGTCGGTAACTCTTGTAGCAAATGCTGCAACTCTTTTAACTCAATTGAAGCCCTGTAATAAAGAGTTTTGAAAACAGGTTATGTTCTTGAGACAAGCTCGATGTTAAATTTTGTCTCGTGATTAGGAAGGTATTTCGAGAAAACTTTCTGGAATGACATCTGGAAACTCTAGAATAATCTGCTGATCATGAATTTAAGGGACTTCAGAATTTGATATATAATCGGTAGCTA
>JANFOE010001401.1:0-215000 GCA_025667525.1 Glebionis coronaria
ATATATATATAGATATATAGATATATATATATATATATATATCTTTACATTATATATAAGAGGAGGGATATGCCACATAAGCATCCATTAATCTACGTCATCATTGTTTATTTTTTAATAAATTCGAAATTTAAAAAACATTAACATTGCCAGATTCGAACCTGGGTCGTGCAACCCACAACCAGAAGTCTTAACCACTGGACCAATCCAATAATTGCAACATTCCTCAGCCAAATTGATTGATATACTACTCATCATAACTATACCTGCCCAATTTTATTTAATAATGTCCTTTTCCCCCAAACCCTAAATATCATCTGCTTTTTCTCTTATATACGAGAATTGCATGGTGGCTTTTGGACAAGGACGACCTAAAGAGGATCAAAACACTGTTGCACATCTAATTAAAATGATGATTAAAAAGAGATGTTAAAAGGTAACTTTGTTTTACTCTTATATACGTTGATTATTTGATTGTCGTCATGTTTTTATTTGTTATTTTTCAAAAATACTTTTAGCTTACAATCTGCACATTTGGATTTACATAGTTTTCACGATGTTTCTACTCGAAATTCAGGCAACCTAAGAGCAATGTTAGTCCTAAAATTTGATCTCTTTTTATTTTATTTTTTATTTTTATTTTATTTTTTGGTAAATTCTTTATTTTTTTATAATACTGTTCCTCATACACGTTCTAATGGCTGTTATATGTTAATTGTTTTCATACACTTCTAATGTTTTTAATTTCTTCTGTAGAGATATCTGATACCAAACATCCCATGGTGATCGTGTGGCTGTGATTTCAGGGACACTTGAACTACAGTGTATAGCTGAAAGCTTGATTTAGGCTTTCAAAAAGGCTTTCGAGATACCAACCTGCTGAAGCATGAACATGTGCATTTTATGCTTTAGCTATTAGATTTGTGCGAGTGAAAAATGCACATCTTCATGCTTTAGCAGATTGGTATCTCGAAATGTTGCTACCGACTTAGATGTATAGGCCAGTAATGGGTTTTTAAAACAGACTTGCTATTAATATGGATATGTCTGACATTCCATGTTGTGCATTATGACTTAATATGTTTATATAAGCTTTTAATTTCGTACATCGTGTGAAACTGCATATAGTTGTAACCCACTGCACTAATAACCCAAAAAACACATTAGATTGTTCTAACCCAATGTGTCAACCACCCACAAAACTGCTTATAGAGCTGCCACACTCTGCCAAACACCCATAAAGCTGCAAAACATGGTGAAACTAAAGACCTAGGTAGCGTACACTCTTTTTCATGGTGTGGTATGAGTTTACTAATTTGTTTACTTGAGCAGCAATTGGTGATCCACTTGACAACTGCTGCATCCCACCTCTTGGAACCACATGCACAATCTCTTTAGTTTGGGTCTATCAGTCATGGTGTAATGAACGGAATACAGGTACTTTTTCAAACTTTATGCAAAATGAACTCTTTTGAATTGTAATGATCTAGATACGAGAGATATCAATATGGCATGGGTCATGGTTATCATAAGATACTGGAGTTGAGAAGGAGTATTGAATATTTGAAGTCCAAACTTGTGTTAATAGATTTGTTTGATGGTTTTATGCGGTATGGCATCAAAAATTTTGTTCTCACGTCATTTGAATTGTTTCGATTGAGCTTCTTCCGAAAGTGCAGGAGTCAAAATGGGGTACCGTTCAGATCTTTATCTGTGTAAATAACAAAGCTTATTGATAGTTTGTTGTGTTTGACACGCTTTCTAAATATTGGTTAACCTATTTTACACATCGGCTAACAAGTTATTTATTATTTGTGAAGCAGGATTTTGTAAATTCAGAATTGAAGTGTAGAATATCTATTTTATGACACCAGAAGCATTTCTGGCATTCTAAAGTAGCATAATAATAGCAACTAATGTTTGTTGTAGGAGAGTGTATGATTCAGTGTGATTTCTCCAATTGGATGTGGTTGTTATTGTCACTATATTAACAAACCTACAAAAGTTGCTGAACTTTTCTTCTCATGCATGAAGGTCAAACAAGTTAGACTTATTGCTGATGATGATGCGTCTTGCTTATGAAGCAACCTGGTGCTGCTGATGATGCCGACTTTGTATTAACTTAATTTTTCCATTTAGCTACTCATTATATCATTTTTGTTCTCTATTAGGTATAATTTATACGTGTAGGCGAACTCGGCATTTAAAAAGGTGTGTATATCCTATAAGTATGTGTGTATGTTCCTTTTTTTTGGCTTCTCTACTGGAAGCTCTGACTGTCGAGATTTTGCAACTACATAGATATTTATCTTGGATTTGCTCTTCCCCATTTTTCATTTGATTTTTTTGCATCAGATAATTATACAACTTCAAACCTTTGATTAGGGGTGGCAAAATAAGCAGCTCAGCTGGGTTGGTTTTATAGTTAGTCCCAGTTCAGATTAAAACAGGCCATGTTTTGGTGTAAGCTGTAAAGGGTTTTTTTGGTATTCAGATTTTTTTCCTGATTATGTTTATTTTTAACGTGTACACATTATCATGTCTCTTTTTATATATCAGTGCAGATGATGGTACTAATTTTGTGGTTCAGGAATCGATTCCATTCAGCTAAGTTTCTTTTGACTTCTGTGTATACGATGAAATGTTAAGTCACTTAATCGGGAATGGGACCATGGAACGGAGAGAGTTATGCAGGCTTTCCAATTTTTTCACAAAACCAAATTTCAACATTTAAGATGGAAAATTTTACCAATCAAGAGGGAAGTTATTTCGTGTACACATTCAGTAGTAGGAGTCATAATGTTCAACAAATGTGTAGGAATCCTGGTGGACTTGCTACTCAAGTTCAATCAACTGCTACTTTGAACACGTCCCGATAACAAAGTCATAATTAGTGAAGGTCTCACGGTAAGTTTTCATGGGCATATTTGTTAGAGTGTAACTGCCTTTATTATGCAATTTGGGATTTTATTTCTAAGCCTGTATGTAACTGTGATTAGGAGTACGTGGATACCAAATTTATATTTATCGAGTAGGAAAACATGGTTAATTATTTTTTCAATATTAAACACCACCTGACATTAAACATTCGTGTGCACTCAAACCACCTGGAATGGTTGTCTTTAAGAATTACATCAACATCACTAACCAGGTATATGTTTTGTTCTAACCCATGCTCATTTCGGTATTTTATCTAAGCTAATGCTATGTTTTGAGTATACTAAAACACTTTGCTTTCATTTCAATAAACCGGAAAAACATACTTTTCCCAAGAACTATAAAATAATTTCAGTTTTCTTATGAATGAATAAACTATCCATCCTGTCGAGATCAGACAATTGTCACGAGTGTTCAGTGCCAATTTGAGCAGCACTACCAAATCTTTGTATTACGTTATATAAGTTCTAATCAACGACAGGTAGAAAACCCTATTACTTGATGTATTTGGACGTCCCTTATTTTCTGTTCTTATAGACGGGATCACGACTGATGCTATAAAAGATGCCACTTGACATATATATAAGTTTTGACTAAATTACTTGATTAGGAGCTCACGAGAAGAATTTCTGTGAATTCAAATATGGATAAGATAACAGCTGCTGATTTGAAGTCAAAAGCGACACGGCTCAAAATAGTTCTTTTATACTGGAGTCTTTACATTACTTTACTTATAGTTTTATAATACATCTTACAGAATTTATAAATATTCTTGTTTTTGTGTTGAACTTCTAATAAAAACTGGGCTGCTAAAAACCTCATTATATTCAAGTTTTTTGTGTGTTTTTGTTTATAGGTTAGGTTTAATACTCATCTTCTGGATCAACAAATCAAATTTAACCATCTACGAGAAGAAAGTGAAGACTACGCGAAGCTGGTACTATTTTTTTTAGTCTAATCATATTTTCATTTTTTAGCTGGTTATGTTTTTTTGTCTTGTGAAGAATAGAGATGACTTTTATTATCTTGACCATGGTAGTTAAGGATCCAAAAGGGTATGCATCGTTAAAGTATATTACCGTCAATTCCCGTTATTAGAATGCAACGATTTTTTAAATCCACCTTTTATTTCGCATATGTAGAAAAATGTATCAACCATCTACTGTAACTGCTGCACTTTTAGGCTGCGTTGGCTTCATTTAACTTTTAAGTCAAAATTGCACCTTGGTGTGTTCCAGCTCAGGTTTGTGTAAATTTTAATAAAGTGGACACTTGATAATGAAAAGAAAATTTTCTCAACTTTATGACAATGGTCATACATAACTAAAAAATGATCTTAGACGAATCAATTTTCTTTGTTAATAAGAAAATTGATATTGATTCAAGTATAATGACAAATGAATATTCGGATTAGACTAAAGTTATAATTGTAACTTACTGGGATGACATTTTGGTATGGATTATGTAGACTGAACTTTGTTCAACACTTATATTGGGAATTTGTAGCCTCCCTAATACAACTTTTGATGTCAGAAGTTTCCTCCAAGTGAATAAGGATAAACTGCATTAGTTTGTAAAAAGTTTACTAATGTAGCAACAATCTTTTCTTCAGTTATTAAGGATGCGTTTAGTTGGATGGAAAATACCCTGTTTTCTACAAAATGTTTTCTAGAAAACAAGGAAAACAGAAAACGCGTTCAAATCATCGTTTTCTAAAAATATTTTCAAGAAAATGCAAAATCCCTGTTTTACCCTTTTGCACACAAAACAAAAAAACTCTTTTTTTTTGTTTTCTAAGTTTTCCTTTAGACATAGAAAATTCATTTTCCCTTTGTTTCCTTTATAGTTTTGAAAAATAGAAAACACAAATTTCTCCAACTAAACGTGTTTTCTAAATTTTTAAGTGTTTTGTGGAAAATGTTTTCCAACTAAACGCACCGGGTTCTATATTGACTTTTTGTTCTAGGGTGATGTGGATACTGCATTCGCACATAAGAAGTGAGCACATGCGTATAGATTGAGACCCATACATAAGTATGAAATTTACATGAGTATATAATTGTATGCATTTGTAGTATTATATTTTTTTAGATTTTGCGTGGTAATCAAAAAGGAAAAAAATAGACTATCAAGCGTTGTTTTTTACTTTAGATTCAAGATCTGCTTAAGATTTTCCCAAACAGATCAACAATTGGCATACTGGAACAACTTCGTATCAGCCAAAAAGTTGTGCCATTGATTAAATGATAATATTGACTGCTACACCCTCTTGATACTTGATTTTGAGATTTTCTTTTTTTTCTATATCTCTTGATACTTGATTTTTAGATTTCCGTTTGAGATATCCTTTGTATAGAGTCACAGTAACACCATTGAAAAATGATTGTATCATTGGAGCCAAGCGTTGTAATTTCGATATGGCTTTCTAATATTTTATTACTTCTGCCTCTTTTATAGTTGTATTTACGTCCGTTAATGATTTTTCTTGGTTCTCATGATAATCATATAGCAATGCAGAGCCCAAGATAATAACATATGTTCTTAAAGAGGAGGTCGCTTACTATGGTGATGTTGTTTTATCATTGTTTATGGACCACGCTTGGAGCTCTTGGTCCTTAAGACCTAAACCATAAATTTTTTGAGGTGAATACAGTTAGACCCTTCTTCTATAATTTATGGTACAGTTCGCTTATTGTGGTGATGTTTTTTTATCATCTAATGTCATTAACTCATTATCCTATCATGTTTAATATTAACTCTTTAATGAAAATGATTTTGTTACCGTCCTGTCATGTGGTTACCATTTTTCTTGGTGGATACTTGAACAATATTGATATGTTTATGATAATATTCATGAAACCGGATCCTCGGAAAAATTTACACCTTAAATGCGAGTAAATATAGTTTGGGTCAAAACTGGTGGACGGGTCGGAATTCATGTGGGTCACATAATCAATGTATTTTTTAAGTACTTTTGAATATGATATACACCCGTTCAAAAAAAACTGATATACACGTTAGACGAGTTTGGACCCGCTAACCCATTCAACGAAGTATTTAATCATCTTAGATATTGTAATAATTTGATTATCCATGAGGTTGTTATAACTATTTATGATGTGATTCCTTGCTTGAATGGCTAACTGTTCCCATGTAATTAATAAATTGATATTACATTATTTTAGTGTAATGTCGAGCAAACACTCCACTTAGAAAAGACAAATAGAACCAAGTAAGCTAATTAGATGGCACAAAGGGTACATATTATGCAAGTGATATGTTCTAATTTTGTCTATAAAAATACATATGATGTAAAGCATTGTTTACGACTTCAACTTCTATCTATCGTTACTCCAGAATGTGAATCATTAAAAGTCTCTGCATGTCAAAAAATGTTGCGAATATGTTAATTGTAGGATTACAATTTGATTATCACGGTGTCCTTTATATCATGGTTAAAGTAGTAATAGTGAGGTTCCTGATATGCAAGTAAAAAATGTGTGACATAAAAGTATTTGTAAACTAACCAAATTGAATTTGTGCGTCATTAATTTCTAGAGTTATAACAACATCGATAGTCAACCGAACATTTTATGCATTAGCTTGATAAGTGGACAATTACCACGAGGCCAACAATATTATGTTCCTACGTTATGTCTATTTGGTGGTAAGTAACTTATTTTATTTAATACGAGATTACATTAATACGAGATTACATTTGGAGCGGTTTGATTCTTCTTTTTGTTCAAAATATCACTACTCGTGTCGATGCGATTGAATGATCCGACAAATTATGACAGGTTACAAGTACTCCTAAGTCATAAAGACAATAGAAATAAAAAGTAACACTAATTGATAAAAGAGACCAAAAAGCTCAGACGGTAGTGAAGAGTAAACACTTTTGTTATAACTTTTTAGATTTTTAAGAAAAAGAAGTTATGATCATAATCAATTACAATAATAGTTAACTAGAAAACGCCAGTTTACTATTCAATTTTATTTCAAAAGTATTTATTTAGTTAAACTGCGACTTGATTATAATATATTTTTAATTGGATGTTCGTTTACTGTTTTGTATATCAAAATTATTTTGTTGTTGAAATCAAGGATAGAGGTAATTTTTCGATTGGACTTTCATAACTTATTTAAAAAAATAAAAATAAATACGTGTAAGATAGTTTCTTAACGTTATTTATTATGTACACACTTTTTATAAACTCGATATCTATAAAATATGTTATATAAATATAATTATTTTCAAATATTGTGACTTATACAACCACACTTTATTAAGGCAAAGACTTCGCATTCGCGGCTAATGCTTGAGGCTTGGTCATGCCATCACGTCACTTCTTATTGCGAATTTTCTCGCTTCATCTCACGCAACACCTAAAGCTGGCACTTTGGTCCATTTCGTAACGTGTAGGCCACATCTTGCGCCTTAACGATGCCTTGACACTGCCATACTATCCTTTTAAAACTCTTGTTAAAATAAGGGCCATTTAATTGTGTTAGTTTGCAGTAAAGATAGGTATTCCTTATATTTATAGTGTAAAATAATAGGATTATTGAAATAACAATTGTTTAATAACATCAAATAAATTGTTATAGTAAAATACAAAACAAAAAATATATTAAAATATTATTAAAAAATAATACCTAAGGTGTTCTCACAAAAACAGATAATTAAACAAATAATCAAACTATTCTTAATAAAACTACTTACAAACAGCTATTCACCTGACTACAAAATATAAAGAATAAATACAAGTCATATCAACAAATAATGTATTAAAAACAACTATACTAAAAGAAGCAACGAATAACTCATACTACCCTTTAAAAATAATAATTTAAAAATAATTATTTGCATAAATAAAACGTAAATGACAATTACAAGTCATACCCGCCCATCGAGCGGGTTTTGCAACTAGTATATATATATATATATATATATATATATATATATATATATATATATATATATATATATATATATATATATATATATATATATATATATATATATATATATATATATATATATATATATATATATATATATATATATATATATATATATATATATATATATATATATATGTATATATATATATATATATATATATATATATACTAGCGTCGTAACCCGTCCAACGGGCGGGGTCGTTTTTTTTCTTGTTCCGAAGAGTTTATGGTTCGTGTGTTTTTAGTTTCTTGAATTTGTAATTTTACCTTTAGTATATTTTAGTTATAATTTACACTTAAGTAACGTTTATTTGTGGTTAACGGGCAGGTTCGGTTCGTATATTTTTTTTAAGTACATTTGTATATTATTCATATCTGTTTGTAGTGAGACCCATTTTAGTTAAAAGGAAAACTAATATTTAATATTTTTAGGCCTTGGTCCACTCAACGAACGTCTTTTGTCCCATGTGAATCTTTGGTTCAAATATAAACGGGTTGGTTTTGATTTGTAAATATCTTTTTTAAACAATTTTTAGAATATTTGTTTGAAGTAGGAAATATAGATGTTTGTGTTATAAAACCTTTGATAGTGTTAGTCGTGTCTGGATAAATTATATTGGTTGGATTTAGACATATAATGTTCTGTGTGATTTAACCATTTTGGTTAAATGGATACCAAACGACGAGCCTCGACACCTCTTAGTAACTTGCTACCAAATGGTTTCATAGTGAGGTGTCACACACGTGGTTGTTTCTAATTTATTATTAATATGTTTTTATCTATAATAATTAGTTTGAATTTTGTTTTTGTTTTAACAATACTTCTTGATTTTGGTTTATACGTAGTAATTACGCTTTATGGATGTTATAAAGGTTTATACAATCTCTTATTTGTTTACTTTATATTTTTATTTGTGAATTTTTAACCCAATCATTATTATAATTATATTTGAACTCTAAAACCCTTTTGTCCTAGTTTATACATAATCAAACGATACACAATACCATAATAATGATTTTAGTGGTAACTTTTGAGCTATTCAAAATCAATATCTTCACACCATAGCTGTATAAGTCCATTTGTTTTAGCGGGTACTCAAACGTATTGTTTTAAACAATCCAGCAAAGTTGTTGTAACATGCCACCATTCAAAAAAGCATAAATGCCATTGAAAATAAAGACAGGCCATCTATTAGAGTCGGGAATAGACTGGGCTAATTGGCCCTATAAGTTGACGAAACCAAAGTCAGCGCAACTTTGGTCAAGTCTCGGAGACACTCTTCCTTTTAAATTTGGCACACACCATTCGAGTAGTTTCACAATCGAAAATGACTATTAACTTATTTGACCAAAGTCTGTTGACTTTACCTTTGACCGGTAAGAGGACTTGCAATGTCAATCATTTTAACATGAAAATCATTTGCAAAGTTAGTCAATTAATAAAAATTTGTAAAGTTAGTCCAAAAGCATAAAAATCATAAAAATTATAAAAAATATTATAAGATTTTGAAAATATATTTTCTTCAGAAAAAAACTTTTCAAAAAAAAATAACAAAATTGAACTTTTTTTCAAAAATAAACTATTACTTTCTTTAAACTTTTTAAAAAAATTCGAGGAAAGAAATAAATAATTTTTTTTATAAAAAATTGAAATTTTTTGGGAAAAAACGTTTAGTTTTTTTAACTTTCTTAAAAAATTCGAACAAAAAGTTATAAAAAATTGTAAAAAAATTCAGAAAAAACCTTTACATATTTATCTTTATTAAAATTTCTAAAAAAAATAATTTATCGGTTTTTTTATAAAAAAATAATTACTTTTTTATTTTTTTCTTCGAATTGTTTAAAAAAACAAAATGTTTCTCTTCTCAAATTTGTTTTTTCAGTTTTTTATAATTTTTTTTAAATTTTTTTATTTTTTTCTTCGAATTTTCAAAAAAGGTTAAAAATACGTAAGATTTTCTTTTCTAAAAAAAGTAATTTTTCAATTTTTAAAAAAATATTTTTTTAATTTTTTTTGAAAAGTTATTTTTCTGAAAAAGATAATTTTTCAAATTTTTATATTTTTTATAATTATTTTGATTTTTATGCATTTGAACTAACTTTGCAAATTTTTATTAGTTGACTGATTTTGCAAATGATTTTAATCGTTAAATGGACTGATATTGCAAGTCTTTGTCAAACATGTATACGGTCAAAGGTAAAGTCAAAGGTTTTGTTAAGTATATTGGATAAAAAAAGTTCGTTATATATAATTGTCCAGTTTTGAAACTACATCATATTTATAGCTTTTACTCTAATCTAAACAACCTTAACAATGCCTAACATTACCTAGCTAATTAACTTTAAGCCACAAGACCTCCTAACACTTTGTTGTCCATTTCTGAAAAAGTTACAAAAAATCAACGCCTTGGTAGGATTCTAAAAGTTACATAATTAATGAGATGGCATTTATACATGATCTCATCGTTCTTTTCGGGCTTTAAATACACAAAAATGTCATAAAATACCATATATATGCTTGTGTTTGTTTACTTGTGTATTTTAGGTATGGATATCGTGAAAAAGACAAAAGATCAAAAGTTACAAGGAAAAACGGACACGAGAAACGAAGCCGTGCAAAGAACCGGGCCTTAATCATGAAATTTTCAACAAATACCCTTAAAGATTTGAAGACAAACAAGATTGATCCTCCAAGAATGAAGAAATGACACTTAAAACCCTTGTATAATAATAATTACAAGTTTGGTCCCTTAAGTTTGTCAAAATTGCAAAAAGGTCCTTCAACTTTGAAGAAATGACAAGATTGGTCCCTCAACAAAATCAATTTGTCAATAATGGTCCCTCATGAAGATTAAGATACATTGAAGACCTTGGAAGATCAACAATGTTCAAAATCAGCCCTTGCAATATTCAAAAATGTCAAAAAGAACCCTTGAAAACCCTTTTTAAAAGTTTGGTGCCAAAATTGCCAAATGATGAAAGTTGATATAAGCTTAATTGGGCGCTGATGGGTTTTAAAAGAGAAAAGACAAAAGGAAGGAAGGATAAGGACTAATGTTGTGCACTTTGAAACTTTCAAACACAAACACGCGCTAAACATCCCCTTTTCCCCCAAAATCGGATCAACAGACTTACTGTTCACTTTCACCCCACCCAGAAATTACCCCACTTAAACTTGGGTTAAAAAACAATTCCTTGTGCACACGTGTGATTCACACACACAGGAACATTTCCCACACACAAAACCCTCACCCCATTCACTGTGGACCCTACCCCCAATTCCCCTTTCAACCAATCAGCATACAACTTGGTCCCCAAGTATTGTGACATGTCCTAAATCAACAACTGAGGTTTATTGCTTACTCCCAACGCATAAAGGAACGCCCAGGATCAAATGTGACAACTCATCACTCAAACACGTCAAGGGGCATTTTGGAGAATTTCTAGATTAGGGTTTGTGATTTTAAGCATTCTAGAATAGTCTTTAGGTAGTATAAAAGGAGACCCAAGCTTGTTGGTGATCCCTTGTTCCAATTTCTCTTCAAAAATTTTGTAATCCTTTTTAATTAAAATAAAAGTTTGGTATTTGTTTTTAAGCAATATAATTCCTTTTTATGTTTATTTAAAGTTGGTATTTACTGTTGAAGAGAGATTGAGTTCCATTTTTAAATTTCGTTAAGTAAATTTGAGGTTCAAAGTTATTTAAAGGTTTTGTGTTATTTTGAATCTTTTGGTGAGAATTTGTTTCAAGGAAAAATGTTAAGAGGTTTAAGTTTAATTGGTTATTTAGTGTTTTGAAAACGTATTAAGAAGGTTTGGAAGTTTTTGGATAGGTTTAAGAAAGAAAAAGTAAAAACAGAATATATTGCTTGTATTATGTTTTTTCTTTGATTTGTCTTAAACAGGAGTTGATTGTTTTTGATCCAAGGATCTGCATACACCCGGGTGTATAAGGAGGTGGATTTACATCCACTAGGACCTTGGATGTAAGGTTCTAAGGTAAACACTCTTTTCCCTTTTGAAAAGTTCAGAAAAATTGAGTATTGTGTGATTTGGTTGATTAAGTGTTGATTGTGTGTTTAAGCTGTTGGATATTAGTTCTCTTGGATTAGTATGCATGTTAGATGTCATATGAATCAGTTTGGATAGGTTTAAGAAGCTTTTGATTTGAAAAAGTGGGAAACTGAGTTTTAAAAGAGTGTTTGGATTCATGTTTTAGCAGGGCAAAAGTTTTGAGTTGTGATTTAAAAACGTGTTAGATAGTTCTTAAAGGTTGAGTTAGGTTATTAATTAGTTGGTAAGTAAGTTTGGAGAGTTTTGAAGCAAAGTTGTGAGTTTAAAAAGAAAAAAAAATAGCATAAATCTGCTTAGGCTATAATCTACTTGTTTTTCCTCATTTTGGTGCTAGATCTTGTTAAATCTGCTAAGATATAGGTTGATAAAGGATTGTAGTTGGTTTGCTAGGTGATTGGTGCTATTGTGTTCATAAATTGAGCCTTTGAAAGTCAATAGGGTGCTTGTAATCTGTCAAAATTACCACCAGACCTGCATACTTAGATCAGCAACCTTATTTGGCACTGTGTGTGCTTATTTTGTGTGCTAGGTGATTTCTTTCTGCTTACATTGACTCCTTGTGCTCCAAAGAGCACAAGGGTGCCCCCTTTGTCCAAAATCATCCACCAAAACAAGGTATCCAAGCTCCTCTTGGTGCCTTTTGTCACTTGTGAAGATAAGCAAGAACACAAGCAACCTGCTTGTGTTCAAAGTGAACCTGTCCACGTTTTTTAACTAAATCTGGTTTAATCATTGGCAAAAAGGAGTGATGGATTTGTGTTTCTAGCTTATTAAGGATCACTGATTTGTTGGAAAAAGAAAAAAATAAAAAAAGAAATAATTGGCAAAAAGCATACCCGTAACAGGACTCGAACCCCAGACCTCTCGTTGGAGGAGTAAGGGCTCTACCGTTAATCTAGATAGCTTTTTACGTTCTAGTTTCATTTCATTACCCTTTTAACACGTTTTTACTTTCTAGCTTAATAAATAAGCCGTAGCTTATTTTCGTCTTTTCCAGCTTATTTACTTTGTGTTTTTAGCTTATTTGATTTTTCCTAGGACCTTATTAGACTTAGGGATTTTTCTAGATTGGTTTTAAATTTTTCACTTTATTTAATTATTTTCTATGCATTTTTCTTTATCCGTATTTTAAAAAATCATTAAAAAATAGAAAAAAGAGTTTTAATTTTTAGGAAAAATTATTCTTAACTTTTAAAATAGTATTTTGAGGTTTACATTAGGTTTTGGTTTTATAAACTTTTATTTTTAATTTTATATTATTTTAAGGTTTTTTATAAACTTTAATTAATTTTATAAAATTATTAAAAAGGGTTTAGGAACTTTAATTTGCATTTTTCTCTTAGTTAGATTATTTTAAGATTTTAGAAATTTTTTAGAATTAATTTTATCAAGTTTTTATTTTTTTCATTATTTTAATATTATTTTATTATTAAAATTTCAAAGTTTTATTTTTATTTCTTTTTCATTTTTCTTAAGTTCTTTATCATTAATTAGGACTTTTCCCATTTTTATAATAATTTTATAGCTTTTAGATTTATTTTTATAATTATTTTAAGTTTAATTAGTTTTTAATCATTTTAAATCATTTTTAGAGTTTTAAAAATAGTTTTAATAGCTTTTAATTTTTAAAAAATTACTTTTTAGTCTTCTAATAATATAAGTTAAGTAATTATTCAATAAAATCATATTTTAGACATTTGTATTAGTTGTATTTAATTTTAGGGCTTTAATTAGCATTTAAAATTAAATATTAAATTAATAAAAGGTTTTAAAATATCTTTGTTGGATTTTTATCTTTATTTATATTATTTTAGACTTCTTTTTAACCTTTTGTTTATTTTGTTTTTGGTTTTAGTAAATTTTTCATTTTGGTAGTTTTTCACGACTTTACGTTTACGTCTTTTACGTCGTAGTGTAATTTTAACGTAACCGTCTTTTCATCCTTTCATCCCCATTCTTCTCAATATTAATCTCAAATAATTACAAGTTAGAACACACACATATACCTCCTTGGGAAACGAACTTTCTCTCTTTTATTTGATTGGGTCATTAGTGTTGATTTTTCCTAAAATCATCACTCGATACTTACCGCTATTTTTAGTTGCTTGTTTTTTTTCCTAAAGCAAGTTGACTAAATTTACTACAATCATTTTGGCGCCGCTGCCGGGGAGGTGTGTTGTGCTTTAATTTGGAAGCTTTTGTTTTTGATATTATCCATAATAAGTATTTGTGTTAAGTGGAACTCCCTTAACACGTATTATCGGTTTTCTTGGTTTTTTCTTGTATAAATATTACTATATTGTATTAAGTAATCAATATACGATATCTCCAAAAGTGTGAAAACACAACCTTAATTGGGATTTGATCTCCTAATTTTTGTATTCGAATCTCAAACAAAAAGAAAAGGCAAAAATAGATAAATACTTTCGTGAAGCTCGATTTTGAAAAATACAAACTATAAGGTGGGTATAAGGCGGGTATTATAAAATATACCCTAAGGAAAAAGGCTCTTAAGTGCTTCGCGCCGCCTCGTTTCCCCGCTTGCTTGTGAGTATTTTGACATTGAAGGCTAATCGAGGGTTTTGCCGCCCAAAGTATTATTACGTATACTATATTTGCTTGGTTTCTTTGTGATTAAACCCTCTTGAACAATTTGGTTTTCACCAAAGTTCTAAAGTCATTCGAAGGCATTCACTCCACGTGATCGTTTTCATTCCTTTGAGGCTTCTTTAATCAAGAGTTTGATTCGAGGAGAGATTTTTTAGATTGTTGTCTACGAAGATACACCAAAATCCAAAAAAATTAAATATCATCAAAAACACAAAAAAATTGAAAAATCCACAAAACAACCAAAAAGAATCTTCTTTGCTCACCTCCCATTCTTCGTGAAGTTTATGATCACTCGTAATCAAGCAAAACGAGCTCGTAAACGTCTTCAAAAGCAAGCAAATCAAGGATCGTTGATTGTTGAAGAACCTCCAATTGTTGAACCTATTGTAGAACAAGAAGTCGTCATGGCTAATCGTACTATGATGGAGTTGCTACAAGCACCCACCGAGGGTTTTGGAGAGGCTATTGTGATTCCCGCCATCCTTGCGGAGAATTTCGAGATTAAGACGGGTTTAATGTATATGTTGCAAGCAAACAAGTTTAGAGGTCACGAGAAAGACAACCCGCATTACCACATTAGGAATTTCAACCGTCTCACCGCCACTAGCAAATTTAAGGATGTTCCACATGACGCCATTAAGATGATGTTGTTTCCATACTCGTTGGATGGACCCGCAAAAATTTGGCTCGAGAAAGAACCGCCGAATTCGATTTTGACATGGGCCGATCTCGTTTCTAAGTTTGTGAACAAGTTTTTTCCACCATCTAAAACAACACACTTAAAAAATGAGATTTCACGATTTGTGCAACGAAATAATGAAAGTTTTTCAATGGCATGTGAACGATTTAAAGAGATGTTACATGAATGTCCACACCATGATTTCACGGAATTGCATCAAGTGGATACTTTTTATAATGGGCTTAATGATCATGAACGAGATTATTTGAATGCCGCCGCGGGTGGTAATTTTTTGTGCAAGAAGACAAATGAGGCTTTACAAATCATTGAAAATAGATCCAAGGTTTATAACCCTCGTAACACACCGAGTGTTGCCAATATGGGTTCGTCATCTTCGTCACAATCGTCTCGTAGCATTAACGCCTTACATGATGAAGCTAATGAGGAAAATCGGTTCTTTGATAGATTTGCTAATCTAATGTCCCATTGGAAGGCTCAAGAAGCTTCCAATTCCGCTTCGGTTAAAGCGGTTGCTAAGAGTTGTTTATCTTGTGGGGGAGCTCATGATCTTTCCGAGTGCATTACCGCGGATGGTAACACTTCGAGTGCTTATGTAGCAACGGGAACTTACAACCAAAACGGCCAAGGTTCCCGCCAAAATCAAGCTCAACCAAACCAAAATGCTAACAATTATCGAAACAACAACCAAGGTAATTACCAAGGCAACACACGCAATTACAACAAAGGGAATTATCAAAGTGGGAATGGACAAATCTCTAATCAAAACCAAAACCGTGATTTTCAAAACACTACACAAGGTTTTCAAAATGCTCACACTAAAAATTTGCAAGGAGAATTTTTGGATTATGCAAAAGCAAATGATGCTAAATTTGATAATATGCAACGTGAGATGATTAGCTTAAGATCCGAGTTGAAAAACGAGCTTAAAAATGAACTTGCTAATGAAATTAAAACTCATGCAAACAAAATGGAAGGAAATGTCCAACGTCTTCAACAAAACCAACAAAAGATGGAATTAGGACAACAAGAGATTAAGCAAGAGTTATTAAAAGCGGATGCTAGGCAATCAAAATTTGAGGACCGAATGGCTAAGATGTTTGAAGCAATCATGTGTAAACCCTCTTCTTCGGGTGGTCTTCCTAGTGATACCATTAACAACCCGAGGGGAGAATTGAAGGTTGTTGCTACACGAAGTGGTAAAACTTTCAAGGAACCAATCTCTCGTCCAAGTACTTCTAAGGAGAAGGAAATCGAGAAAGAACCCGAGGTGATGGTCGAAAAGGAGCATATTACAATCCCACGAAGTACCGCTCAAACCACACCTACGGTTACACCAATACCAATTGTGGAACCAGAGTTTCCAAGGCCGTTGCCTAATGACCAACCCACACCACCCTTACCTTACCCTTCGAGACGAAACAAAGAGAAGGCACAAGAACGGAACAATTATCAATTTGAGCTATTTATGAAAATGTTTCGTGATTTGCATTTTAACATAAGTTTTGCCGACGCTCTTATCATGATGCCTCAATTCGCCGCAAACTTCAAAAGTATGCTAAACAACAAAGAGAAGTTACAACAATCGTCTAATTGTTCATCGGTTTTTCTTAGCCGCATACCACAAAAAGTCGGTGATCCCGGTAAATTTTTGATTCCGTGTGCTATTCAAGATATGGAGGAATGCTACGCCTTGGCCGATCTTGGTGCTAGTATTAATTTAATGCCTCTTGAGATTTTCAAATCGCTTTCGCTTCCGGCTCTTATTCCTTCGAACATGTCTATCGAGATGGCCGATCATTCTACGATTTTATCATGTGGAGTAGCCGAGGACGTTTTCGTTAAAGTCGGAAAGTTTTACTATCCCGTTGACTTTATCGTTGTAGACATTCCTATCGATCGAAAAGTTCCTCTCATTTTGGGTCGTTCATTTTTGGATACATCAAGAGCACTTATCGATGTTCATGCTCGAAAAATCACCCTTCGTTTCAATGAAGAAGAACTTGTCATCAATGCAACACAAAACTCCAATCTTTCTCATGTCTATTCTATTGCAACTTTAAACCATGGTGACTCGACCAATGTCGTTTGCAAAGAATTTTCACCAAGAGTTTTAGGAAATGTCGCCAAAAACAATTTACCATTTCCTCCGCCGGTGGAGGTTATGAGTGTAAAGCCTACAAAGAAGAAACTATCAATACTTGAATCGAAAAATCCTTCGCCTCATCTCGAACATTCATTCTTGAAAAGTGTTGATAAGTTGCCGGTTTCTACGAAAGATCTTTCGGATGATGAATATGTAGACCCCGATGGGGAGGTTTTCTTCGTCGATAAACGTTTTGAGAACTTGCCACCACCAAAACCAAAACGGTTTCAAAATGTGAGAATTTTTAGTGTGACTAACATAGTCTTAGAAACACCGAATATTTTCGACATAATCAAAAAGGGTTTTCATAAGGAGAGTTTAAAAGATAAAAAAGAAAAAGATCTTAAATGTGATTTAATTGATTTTTCTACAAATCTAACTCCGTCATCACCGCGTGCTTTGAGTGCTACAAACTCGTCTACTCCTTTTGACGATGTTTTGTGTGGTTCTAGTATGGGGGAAGCCCCTTATGTTCCCTCATCCTTGTCCACCGAGGACGAGATATTCGATCCCGGAATTTCATATAAAGGGAAATCTCGGTCTTCCACCGATGCAATAAATGGAAAATCTTTCTATTTGCTTGGTGCGAGTCTACCTCGAGTAGCTCAAACGTTTGTCTTACCAATTGTCCCACCCTTCTACTTCTCATCTATTTTCTTCAAACTCTTTGAGTTTATGGCACATGTTGAAGTGGCGTTGAATTGTTTTTCCAATGGAAACGAGAACGCCATCTTCGACCCCGGTATTTTGCATCATCTAAGGACTTAGTCCTTTATACCGGTTGCTTTTTGGGCCTTGTTTATCATGTAAGCCCCATTAAAAATTGACCACACCATGATTTTCCCTAAATGTTCATATTTTGAGGGGATCGAGTCGAGCTCATGACTCGGTAATCAAAAACGAGGTGCCTCGTGGGGGAAATCCCATGCTTATCTTTTATATTCACTAATAAGGGGACTTGTACCCTTTCAACTCGTTGTCTCGTGGTTGTTTGTGATTGTGTTGAAGACTCTCGTGTTCGTTTACGTGAGCCTCCATCGTTCGTTTGAAGAAGTTTTTCACGATTCCATGACATATCCTTTATTGTTCTAACAATTATCTTTTAGCATAATTAATAAACGGCTTTAGATATATTGTTGATCACCCTTTCCATGCTAGATCCTAAGCATTCGATTCTTCGTCTCTAGTATGGGGGTGCTCCACCTTTAGACTCGAAACATTGAGGACAATGTTTACTTTTAGTATGGGGGGTGAATAGATACTTGCTTGGCTACGCCCTCACGTTCTCCAACTTTCAATGTTTTGTTTTGCTAATAAGGCTAAAAATGGCCAAATTTTAAAACTTCTTAGTTTTCATAAGTGTTTTTAAGACACGAATGTATATTTTCCGATGAGTAGAATAAGAGTTAATTTTTGACTTGATGGGCATTTGGAGCCATTTACATTCCTTAACCCGCTCAATTCAAGTTTTGCTAGACTTTTATATAGGGAGCTTTAAAACGCGAAAGTCTTAATTCATTCGGGTTAAGAACAAGAACTTTTCGCAAGTTCCTATAATTGATTCTAGAAAGTCACTTATCAAGGGAACTTTAAAACGCATTCTCTAAACTTGAAAAAGTCCAAGAAGGTGCAAGATCCAATAGGTGGCTTGAAAACCCAAAACTTTGATTTGATATAGTCTTAATGAAAGCTAATCCAAATTTGGCTTAATTTTGACTTGCATGGCTAAGTATTCACGAGTCTCTTTAATTAGAGGTCTTTATATAGTGAAGAACGAGAAATGATAGAGTTAGACAAGTGATCATGCTAAACGTAGAACATGAAAGTGTTCTTTCAAAAACTCATATGTTTTTAATTGTGGCTTTTTCTTCCCATAAGATCAATGCATTAGGAATAAATCATAATTGCAATAAGTAAGGTCGTACGATTTGAAAAGTTACTTAGCCTCTAGCGCAAGATCGTTTAAAAGTTGCTCGGGGTTGAATAGAGTTCATAGCCAAGGCATAACTTATTGAAGCGGGACGCGAAGATTGGCGATCATCCAAAAAGGCCCTAACAAGGCATGAGGAGCTCTATTTTTGCTAAAGATCCAAAGATGATGTGAAGTATCATTATTCCAAAATCAATATGAAGGATCGAGACACACGACGAGAAGCTATTACTCCCCTAAAGAATGGAGAAAGTCTATCCAAAAAGACCCTAACAAGGTATGAGGATAAATATATCCAAGTCTGAAAAGGAGGCGGATCGTTGTATATCAAAATCCAAAGTAAAGATTGAAGAAAAATGATGAAGTCGTGGTCCTATATGAAGAATCTCTCAAAAACGTCAAGTGAAGAAATTCCAAATATATGAAGAGAAGACCATTATTTCAAGAACGTCTTCCCAAGATTTGAAGTATGAAGTACATGCCAAATATCGGTCCGAGAAAGGTCTCAAATCGTGAAACGAGTTATGCCAAGATATGAACTTAAGGAGATACACGAGAAGCCGTTTTAAAAGATTTTGTCCTTCGGCTAACTATTGATCAAATCGTGCTACTTTTCTTTCGGACTAATAACTACTCAAATAAGTCAATATGTATCACTTGTGATCCATGACAAATAGATAAAAAATGCTAGTAACCCATTTCCTTTTATAATAACTAGGATTGAGGGGAGAAAAAGTATTACACAATTTGGACGTATGAGTAGTGTTAGCATTGTGACTTGTACCAACAATGATCTTGTTTTTGCACTTAGCATGGAATGTATGACAATCAAGGATGACGAAGTTTACTCTAAGGGACATTAACTTGTTTCTATTCTTTGACCCTAAAAGTCACCTTTTGGTGATGAAAATCATACATTATGTCTTTACACATTCTCGTAGTATGTTGCAAGTCTTTTACTCTTCAATAAAGGTTAATAAAATTGAACTTTGGTGATGCTTAGATACTTTATTCTAGCATTGCGTGAGGGCACGGCAATGGCTTAGTATGGGGGAGTGATGAGATGGCATTTATACATGATCTCATCGTTCTTTTCGGGCTTTAAATACACAAAAATGTCATAAAATACCATATATATGCTTGTGTTTGTTTACTTGTGTATTTTAGGTATGGATATCGTGAAAAAGACAAAAGATCAAAAGTTACAAGGAAAAACGGACACGAGAAACGAAGCCGTGCAAAGAACCGGGCCTTAATCATGAAATTTTCAACAAATACCCTTAAAGATTTGAAGACAAACAAGATTGATCCTCCAAGAATGAAGAAATGACACTTAAAACCCTTGTATAATAATAATTACAAGTTTGGTCCCTTAAGTTTGTCAAAATTGCAAAAAGGTCCTTCAACTTTGAAGAAATGACAAGATTGGTCCCTCAACAAAATCAATTTGTCAATAATGGTCCCTCATGAAGATTAAGATACATTGAAGACCTTGGAAGATCAACAATGTTCAAAATCAGCCCTTGCAATATTCAAAAATGTCAAAAAGAACCCTTGAAAACCCTTTTTAAAAGTTTGGTGCCAAAATTGCCAAATGATGAAAGTTGATATAAGCTTAATTGGGCGCTGATGGGTTTTAAAAGAGAAAAGACAAAAGGAAGGAAGGATAAGGACTAATGTTGTGCACTTTGAAACTTTCAAACACAAACACGCGCTAAACATCCCCTTTTCCCCCAAAATCGGATCAACAGACTTACTGTTCACTTTCACCCTACCCAGAAATTAACCCACTTAAACTTGGGTTAAAAAACAATTCCTTGTGCACACGTGTGATTCACACACACAGGAACATTTCCCACACACAAAACCCTCACCCCATTCACTGTGGACCCTACCCCCAATTCCCCTTTCAACCAATCAGCATACAACTTGGTCCCCAAGTATTGTGACATGTCCTAAATCAACAACTGAGGTTTATTGCTTACTCCCAACGCATAAAGGAACGCCCAGGATCAAATGTGACAACTCATCACTCAAACACGTCAAGGGGCATTTTGGAGAATTTCTAGATTAGGGTTTGTGATTTTAAGCATTCTAGAATAGTCTTTAGGTAGTATAAAAGGAGACCCAAGCTTGTTGGTGATCCCTTGTTCCAATTTCTCTTCAAAAATTTTGTAATCCTTTTTAATTAAAATAAAAGTTTGGTATTTGTTTTTAAGCAATATAATTCCTTTTTATGTTTATTTAAAGTTGGTATTTACTGTTGAAGAGAGATTGAGTTCCATTTTTAAATTTGGTTAAGTAACTTTGAGGTTCAAAGTTATTTAAAGGTTTTGTGTTATTTTGAATCTTTTGGTGAGAATTTGTTTCAAGGAAAAATGTTAAGAGGTTTAAGTTTAATTGGTTATTTAGTGTTTTGAAAACGTATTAAGAAGGTTTGGAAGTTTTTGGATAGGTTTAAGAAAGAAAAAGTAAAAACAGAATATATTGCTTGTATTATGTTTTTTCTTTGATTTTTCTTAAACAGGAGTTGATTGTTTTTGATCCAAGGATCTGCATACACCCGGGTGTATAAGGAGGTGGATTTACATCCACTAGGACCTTGGATGTAAGGTTCTAAGGTAAACACTCTTTTCCCTTTTGAAAAGTTCAGAAAAATTGAGTATTGTGTGATTTGGTTGATTAAGTGTTGATTGTGTGTTTAAGCTGTTGGATTTTAGTTCTCTTGGATTAGTATGCATGTTAGATGTCATATGAATCAGTTTGGATAGGTTTAAGAAGCTTTTGATTTGAAAAAGTGGGAAACTGAGTTTTAAAAGAGTGTTTGGATTCATGTTTTAGCAGGGCAAAAGTTTTGAGTTGTGATTTAAAAACGTGTTAGATAGTTCTTAAAGGTTGAGTTAGGTTATTAATTAGTTGGTAAGTAAGTTTGGAGAGTTTTGAAGCAAAGTTGTGAGTTTAAAAAGAAAAAAAAATAGCATAAATCTGCTTAGGCTATAATCTGCTTGTTTTTCCTCATTTTGGTGCTAGATCTTGTTAAATCTGCTAAGATATAGGTTGATAAAGGATTGTAGTTGGTTTGCTAGGTGATTGGTGCTATTGTGTTCATGAATTGAGCCTTTGAAAGTCAATAGGGTGCTTGTAATATGTCAAAATTACCACCAGACCTGCATACTTAGATCAGCAACCTTATTTGGCATTGTGTGTGCTTATTTTGTGTGCTAGGTGATTTCTTTCTGCTTACATTGACTCCTTGTGCTCCAAAGAGCACAAGGGTGCCCCCTTTGTCCAAAATCATCCACCAAAACAAGGTATCCAAGCTCCTCTTGGTGCCTTTTGTCACTTGTGAAGATAAGCAAGAACACAAGCAACCTGCTTGTGTTCAAAGTGAACCTGTCCATGTTTTTTTACTAAATCTGGTTTAATCATTGGCAAAAAGGAGTGATGGATTTGTGTTTCTAGCTTATTAAGGATCACTGATTTGTTGGAAAAAGAAAAAAATAAAAAAAGAAATAATTGGCAAAAAGCATACCCGTAACAGGACTCGAACCCCAGACCTCTCGTTGGAGGAGTAAGGGCTCTACCGTTAATCTAGATAGCTTTTTACGTTCTAGTTTCATTTCATTACCCTTTTAACACGTTTTTTCTTTCTAGCTTAATAAATAATCCGTAGCTTATTTTCGTCTTTTCCAGCTTATTTACTTTGTGTTTTTTGCTTATTTGATTTTTCCTAGGACCTTATTAGACTTAGGGATTTTTCTAGATTGGTTTTAAATTTTTCACTTTATTTAATTATTTTCTATGCATTTTTCTTTATCCGTATTTTAAAAAATCATTAAAAAATAGAAAAAAGAGTTTTAATTTTTAGGAAAAATTATTCTTAACTTTTAAAATAGTATTTTGAGGTTTACATTAGGTTTTGGTTTTATAAACTTTTATTTTTAATTTTATATTATTTTAAGGTTTTTTATAAACTTTAATTAATTTTATAAAATTATTAAAAAGGGTTTAGGAACTTTAGTTTGCATTTTTCTCTTAGTTAGATTATTTTAAGATTTTAGAAATTTTTTAGAATTAATTTTATCAACTTTTTATTTTTTTCATTATTTTAATATTATTTTATTATTAAAATTTAAAAGTTTTATTTTTATTTCTTTTTCATTTTTCTTAAGTTCTTTATCATTAATTAGGACTTTTCCCATTTTTAGAATAATTTTATAGCTTTTAGATTTATTTAAATAATTATTTTAAGTTTAATTAGTTTTTAATCATTTTAAATCATTTTTAGAGTTTTAAAAATAGTTTTAATAGCTTTTAATTTTTAGAAAATTACTTTTTAGTCTTCTAATAATATAAGTTAAGTAATTATTCAATAAAATCATATTTTAGACATTTGTATTAGTTGTATTTAATTTTAGGGCTTTAATTAGCATTTAAAATTAAATATTAAATTAATAAAAGGTTTTAAAATATCTTTGTTGGATTTTTATCTTTATTTATATTATTTTAGACTTCTTTTTAACCTTTTGTTTATTTTGTTTTTGGTTTTAGTAAATTTTTCATTTTGGTAGTTTTTCACGACTTTACGTTTACGTCTTTTACGTCGTAGTGTAATTTTAACGTAACCGTCTTTTCATCCTTTCATCCCCATTCTTCTCAATATTAATCTCAAATAATTACAAGTTAGAACACACACATATACCTCCTTGGGAAACGAACTTTCTCTCTTTTATTTGATTGGGTCATTAGTGTTGATTTTTCCTAAAATCATCACTCGATACTTACCGCTATTTTTAGTTGCTTGTTTTTTTTCCTAAAGCAAGTTGACTAAATTTACTACAATCACTAATTAACTTTAAGCCACAAGACCTCCTAACACTTTGTTGTCCATTTCTGAAAAAGTTACAAAAAATCAACGCCTTGGTAGGATTCTAAAAGTTACATAATGAATGACTACTATTTTTTGATAAAAGTGAGTTAGGAGGATGTACCACGTATGCATTAGATTATCAGAATCCACTTTGGTGACTGTCAGCCAATTTAGCCTGTCCGACCCACTTTTTAGCTAATTTTTATTTGACCCATTTTGCAAATGACATAAAAATTGACCCATTAGTAAATGCATATCTGTAAAAGATTAACGAATTTTTAAGTACATGGAAATTTATGTTGAATGTTATTGACCTTGTAGACTCTTAACAGCTCACAAAATAAGTTCAGCTGATATTATTCTATTGTTCAATGAAGGTGCTACACCATTATGGTTACTGACGTGTGTTATGTTCAGGCTTCCTATACTGATGAAGTAATACAGAACTTAACAGATGTTCGATGTGAGATATTTGAGACTTAAAAATCTTTATTCAGAATGATTTCCGATTTTATATGAAAAGTTTTTCTCAATTGAACTGTGGAAGTGAACAAATTTTTGTTCTGGCAGAACAACCAGGTGTCCTTCACGTGGTGAGGAGTGGGACTACACAGTTACATTCAGGACCTGTAGAGACTCACAACTTGTAAAATTGAGACCACTGGCTTGGTTGTACCAAGTTTGGTGTAATAAGTCATGACTCTTGACTAGCATTAATTGCAAAAATACGCTAGATAGTATGCAAAGTAACAGAACAATCATTTTATTATATGGATGGTAAAAACATTATTAATGATATTTGCCGAGCGATCCGCAGCTGGACTAAAAAAACTATTAACGATGTTTGTCTTGCTCTTTCTGGACCTTAAATTTTTTCTTATGGCATGTGTTGTTTTATATAATACTCCTGAGAGTTAAAGTTTTAAGTGGGCCAGCGTTTGCAAATGTAGTAATTCGGCATTAGCATAAACGACTTACTTCTATACAGTGTGTGTCGGTGGAGGGGGGAAGACTTTAGAACAAAGGTATGAACTGGAAGAGGAACCTACAATAGCTAAAATAATTACATATAAGTTGGAGAACAGAAGCGACAAACAAGAAAGGGAAAAAAAGCATTTACAAACAAAAGTTGAATGGATAATCTTTTAATTACTTATTATTATCAATACCAAGAGCTTCTGCCAATTCAAAGTTCAAACTCCCTTCATCGTTCTGCTTTTGACCTCTTCATCATCTTTTCTCATCATTGCTGTAAATTCTTCATAATCTATATGTCCGTCCTATGGAACAAAAAAAAACATAAGTATAAAAGCGCGATAAGTGAACAGTGAAAGCTGAAACAAAAATAAAATGAAATAACTAAGTAAAGGACAAACATTATCTTGATCAACTTCTTTGATCATATCTTCCAACTGATCATCGTGTAGACAAAAATCTTTCCAAGCTTGTTGTAGCTCGTCCTTGGTTATGTACCCGATGCCATTAATAAGTGTGTAAACACTTATCCTTTTGCCACTAAAATCAAGGAAAAATAAGACCGAATCATGTGTTTATTATCATAAATGTCAGAATTACACGTGGTTTTGTGTTTTGTGTGTTAAATAGGTACAAATGATCAAAAGAAGAGAAAACACGGGATGTCACGGTCAAATATCGAAGAAAAGTCAAGAAAGAGTCGAAGACAAGATCAAAATACCAAAAGTGTGCCAAGATCACGAAAACCGGCTAAGTCCACTTAAATTTGAAGAAATGATCAAGAAAGTCGGAATCAAGCTCGTTTTAGTGGAATTAATTATTTTCGAAGTTATTTGAGCCAAGTGGGTCCCACATCGGATAAATGGGCTCAAAAGCCCATTTAAGAGAAAAAAGTTGTTTAACTTTTCACCTAAGCCCAATTTGAGAAGAAGAGATATTGGACGGATAAAACTTGGGCTTCTAATTCGGATTAAAAGGCCAAATTTGGCCAAGCCCACACCAAGAAATGGAACGGTTATACACAAACGAAATAAGTAAATGTGAATTTACTTTGATGAGTTGGTCAACTCTCCAATCCAGTCAACTACACAAAGAAACGTAAGGGAGTAAATGATTATTTACTTTTCTTATTTTAAACTCACCCCTCACAACCTTCACACGTTTTAACCCTCCACGTGTATTCCACTTACTTTTACTCCCCCAACTAAATAAATAAATAAACCTAATATTTATCCTCTCCCCACTTTATTTCGATACAAACACACACATTTGTTTTTTTACTGCTCACCTTTCTTCTCCAAAGAAAACGCACCATCTCCCAAAAAACCCTAATTTTACTGTGGAAAATTGACACACCCAAATTTGGGGCTTTTACCCTCAATGGGTAATTAACACCCAAGGGAATTAATTCCCCCAAAAAATCGCATCATCCAGTCACATCCTTGATCCTACATGGCCATATCATTGGATGTGATTGGCTCATCCACCTCACCATACACCCATCAACCAGTTACATATTGCCACATCACCTATCAAGAAGCACAACAAACACATCCTTGTGCCACGGTGGCAATCCGTGTGCACAAGGATGATTCTTAGCCGCATGATCAAGAGAGAAAGAAGAAAAAAAGATATGGAGGGCTAGGATTGCAAGCCGTGGTCACCAAGAGAACCTAGAAGGTTCGGGGTTCCCCTATAAAACCCCCATCTATCATGTAATCTAGGGTGCCTTTTTCTTTATTTTTTTATTTTCAGTAATTAGATTAATAGGTGAAATCTTGTAATTTTTAATTCCAGAAATTGTAATATTTTATGATTAATGAAAAATTTTATTTAGTTAAATTATCGTCTCATTTTAATTTTTCTGTCTAATTTGAATCTATCTCTCTTTTTATATAACTGTTTATTCGATTTATATATATAAAAGAATATATATATATATATATATATATATATATATATATATATATATATATATATATATATATATATATATATATATATAAATATAAAGGAAAGTGATAAGATCTTCCCCTACTGGGAAGATTATTAAAGGTTACTGTTCAATTCATTGGGTTCGAAGATTTTGGATCGAGGTTTGTGTAAATCGAAGGTGGTGTTTGTTTGATTCGTTACGGTTCATAGGGGGTACAACGCCCTTCCTACTTCTCAAAGGACTCCTCCAATTGGTTTGATTTCCTTTTAGATTTAATGTTAAGTTTTATTTATTGATAATCTGCTATAAGTTTGAATTTACTTGTTATTCGGTTTAAGGATTTGGTATTTTCTGTTTAGTTTGGTTCGAATGCAATATCTGTTTATGATTTTGTTTTGTTATTGTGGAATATATGGTTGTGTTTGGATTCTGCTTATTTAAGATTAGCTTTTGTTAAACTGCTTAATTGGTTCAGCTTATTATTAGTTTCAGCTTATTTATTCGTTTTAGCGCTGCGTATTGTAACTGCTTAGATTATTTAGCTTGTTTGGTTTATTCAGTTATTGGATCTTTTTTTTATTTGCCTATTATAAGTGTTCGATTGTTTTGATTCAGCTTATTATATTTGTACTGCTTATTTTGTTTAGATTTATGCTGCTTATTTATCTAAGTTTTAATCTGGCTATTTGATTCCTGCTTATTTGGATTATCAGCTTATTGTTTGTTTGGTTGTTTGCTTATTGTTTACTGCTTAAACTCAGACTCAATTAGTCTGAGTTTTATCTGTCCAAATAAAAATTTCAAAAAGTTCCAAAGAGTATTAAAAATATTAAGCTAATTTCAATTCTGCTGGGATTCGAACCCAGGACCTCTCGATTGATAGCCAACGTCCCTCCCAACTCGTCTAGCACTTTTTTTTGTTTAATACATTGCTCAGTGTGATTATTATAGGATAGCAACTTGTGGCAGTTTAGTTTAAATTAAAATTAGTTTAATTAAAGTTTAGTTTTATTTATATTAATTAAAAAGTTTAATTTAAATTCAGTTTTCTTTATAAAATATAAAAAGGATATAAAAAAAAGAGATTTTAATTTTATTTACTTTTATAAATTTACTTTAGTTTTATATTTTTTTTATAATTTTAAATAGTTTTTTTTAGAATTAAAAGTAGTTTTCAATTATAAATTAAATTTTAGATTTAAAATAAGTTTTCAATTTATTAAGTTTTGTTTAAAAATAGATTTTCATTAAAAGTTTTTAGGTTTTATTAATTAGTTAAAGTTTATTTTCAAATTAATTGTTTAAAATAGTTAATTAAAATAGTTTTCATTTAATTAAATAGATTTAAGTTAGTTTAAAAAATTCCAAAAATAGATTCTACCAAAAACAAGTTAAGTCAAAACGTTAAACCGGAAATCAAATTCGAGTCGAATCGAGGAAAAACGAACTTTAATTGCTTAAATTTGGATTAAAAAAATCCTAGTTTCAAATTGGCGCCGCTGCCGCTTCGCTCGTACGATTGACGATTTTTTCGTGAAGACGTTTGGATTTTGGGATCCGTTCTTCTTGAACGTTAATTTTCTTGTGCAGAAAAATCAAAAATACAAAAAAATCAAAAGCTTAAAAATACAAAAAAAAATTAAAAAAATCACAAAAGCAATTTCTTTCCTAAGATTTGCACCAAAAAAATAATAAAAAATCAAAAGTAATACTTTTTCCTAAAAGTATTACACCAAAAATATTACGTATTAGTGTTAATTTTTATTTCGATTTCTTTCGATTTTTCTTGTGAATATATATTTTTCTAAAAAATACAAAAAGATTTTTCCTTTTACTATAATATATTACGTAGCACAATAAAATTACCTACTTTTCAAATAAGCCTTAGTTGGGATTTCATCACCTAGCTATTGTAGTCGAATCCATAACGAGAAAAAAAGGGAAAAATAGATAAATACTAGTAAGACGTTTGAACTTGACATATACAAACTATAAAGTGGGTATAAGGCGACGCGCTATAAAAGACCGTCTAAGGAAAAAGGTTTTTAAGTGCTTTGTGCCACCTCGTTTCCCCGCTTGCTTGTGCGTATATTGAGAGGGACGATCGATTATTGGTTTGCCAACTCAAGTAGTATTTACGTATATATTTTTGTAGATTTTTCATATTGCTCCTCGAGAGGGAAAATCCTTTTCCTCTCAAAGTCGACCGAGGTCACCTACCTCATTCCAAAGTTTTAATTGTATGCGCACTCGCGCGCATACATACATACCGATTGGTGTACCAAATACTTCTAATTCTTTTAAAAAGAAGAAGAAGAAAAACAAAAAGACCGTCATTAAAGCCGACCCCGAGAATCGAGCTTTCGACAATACGATGGCAACGGATAATCGACCAATGATTGAGATTCTACAATCTCACGTTGAAGGAAACGATGACGCGATTGTGGTGCCGAATATTGGAGCTAATCATTTCGAACTTAAATCGGGTTTTATTCAAACGGTTTCCGCTACACCATTTTTAGGCCGTACTAATGATGACCCACACACTCATATCAAACGTTTCATCCAATTAGCTAATACCGTCAAATACAATGGGGTGCCCCAAGAGGCCGTTCGCCTCCAACTTTTTCCTTTTTCCCTCGAGGGACAAGCCCGGATTTGGCTTGATAAGGAACCACCCCAAAGTATTACAACATGGATCGACTTAGAGACCAAGTTCATTAACTACTTTTTCCCACCATCACGGACCACTTCCTTAAGGAATGAAATAATCAACTTTGAGCAAAAATATGGGGAAACGTTTAGTGAGTCTTGGGATCGTTTTAAAGATCTTTTGAGAAAATGTCCACAACACGGTTTTACTAAAGTTCATCAAATCAACACGTTTTATAATGGTTTAACTCTAAACGACCAAGACTCACTTAATAGTGCCGCGGGGGGTAATATTCTTGTGAAAACAATGAACGAGGCTTGGGCCATTATTGAGAACAAGGCAAAAGTGCAAACCAAGAGTGTTAGGGCTAATATGGCAAGTGATAGTACGAGTAATAATGAGAGTGACAAAAGAATCGATAAACTTACTTCGCTTGTTGAAACACTCGCTCTAAAAACCGACGCCCTCACTACACATGTGCATGCCGTGAAAGAAAAACGTGAAACGTGTGAGACTTGTGGTGGACCACATTCATACTTTAATTGTGACAAGGTTTACAATGATCAACAAGAAGTTTATGCTTATAATAACAATGAAATTGATTGGATTCAATTCAAACCAAATGTTGATGTTAACCATTTGTCTTACAAGTCTAATAACTATTTGGCTCCCCTGGGTTTTGTAGCACCACAAAGACCACCCCACCCGCCCAAAATAGAAACCAAGGTCCTCAACGGGGTAATTTTCAAGGAAATACTAATCAACGGGGTTTTAATCAAAATCAAGGGAATTTTCAAGGGCAAAACCAAGGGTTAAATAATCAAGGATATAATAACCAAAGTTTTCAAAATCAAGGATTTAATCAAGGTTCTAATCAATATCAAAACCAAGGTTTTCCTAATCAAGGTTATAATCAAATGAACATGCATAATCCTCAAATGGACTTGGTTTTACAAAAATTATCCGACCATGAACGAATGATGAGAGAGATGCAAGAATCGACCGATAAGAAATTTTTGACTATGATTCAAACCTTTAGTCCCCAAGGTACCCTTCCCTCGAACACCGTGATCAATCCTAGGGCTAATGTTAATGCTATCACTACTAGGAGCGGTAAGACCACCGTAGAACCTTCCCCACCTAACCAAGGACCCGAGATTCCTTCTTCTTCGACACAACCTCCTTCTTCTTCCACTTGTGACATACCTCTCGTTATGCATTCGTCTACACCTTATGTCCCACCGATACCCAAATTTTCTACCACACCTTCAATTCCAAAACCGGTTCCTTCACCTTCTATTTCTATTCCGCCTCCTCCTCCAAAGGATGTGAGTGAGCAATCCACTCCAAAGCCTTCATCTCAACCCAATATACCTTATCCCTCAAGGTTGCGGAAAGAGAAATTGAAGAATAAGGATGATATTCAAGTTTCGAACTTCCTAAAAATGTTCAAACAATTGAATTTTAATATCACCTTTTCCGAGGCGCTCGCTCACATGCCTAAGTACGCTAAAATGTTTAAGGATCTTTTAAGTGATAAAGAAAAGTTGCTTGATATCGCCAATACCCAATTGAATGAGAATTGTTCCGCGGTTCTTTTGAGAAAATTACCGGTTAAGTTAGGAGATCCCGGTCGATTCCTTATTCCTTGTAATTTTCCGTGTGTTGAGAATTGTATGGCCTTGGCGGATCTCGGAGCGAGTATCAATCTTATGCCATTGTCCGTGTGGAAACAATTATCTTTACCCGAGCTAGTCCCCACTCGTATGACATTGGAATTAGCTAACCGTACGGTTGCTTATCCGGTGGGGATAGCCGAGGATGTTTTCGTAGGAGTCGACAAATTCACTTTTCCTGCCGATTTCGTCGTCGTCGACTATGAAATGGATCCCCTTGTTCCCTTAATTGTGGGACGACCCTTCTTGAGAACCGGGCGTACATTAATTGATGTAGCCGCGGGTGAACTTATCATGAGGGTCGGGGATGACAAAATCGTCTTTAACATGGGTAAACTTTACAAACTTCCCGATGAGCCCGAATCCGTGAATTTCATCGATGTGCTCGACGAAGCATGCGAAGAACATTTTCACGAGGCTTGTAAGAGCGGGATTTCTCCTTTACCTCATGTTGAGACCGTAGCTTCTATTGCTCCTTCATTGACTCCATTTGGAGAAAGTGACTTAGATGAGTTTGAAGCTAGCTTGGGTCCTCTCGAGATTAACTATGATAATTCTCCCACCAATTGGGATGAAGACATTCGTACCATTGAGAGACTTCTCAATGAGGACAATATTTCTCCACCTACTCCTAAAGAAGTTACAAATGATGATCCTACTTTGACTAAGCCTTCCATTGACAATCCGCCGGATTTAGAGCTTAAGGATTTGCCGTCTCATCTAGAGTACGTTTTCTTAGAGGAGGATAATAAGTTTCCCGTCATTATTGCTAAGGACTTAAAAGAAGATGAAAAATCCCGACTTGTCGATGTGCTTAAGAATCATAAGAAAGCAATTGCTTGGAAAATCTCCGACATTCGCGGAATTGATCCTAATTTTTGTACTCATAAAATTCTCATGGAAGATGACTTTAAACCCGCAATCCAAAATCAAAGAAGGGTTAATCCAAAAATTCATGAAGTCATTAAGAAAGAAGTTATCAAACTTCTCGATGCCGGAATGATTTACCCTATCTCGGATTCGCCATGGGTTAGTCCCGTCCATTGTGTGCCTAAGAAAGGCGGAATCACCGTTGTTCCCAACGAAAACAACGAGTTGATTCCTACTCGACTCGTAACGGGTTGGCGAGTTTGCATCGATTATCGTAAGCTCAATGATGCCACTCGTAAGGATCATTTCCCTCTTCCTTTCATGGATCAAATGCTCGAGCGTTTAGCGGGTAATGATTTCTATTGTTTCTTAGATGGCTTTTCCGGATATTTTCAAATCCCTATCGATCCAAAAGACCAAGAGAAAACCACATTCACTTGTCCCTATGGAACATTTTCTTACAAAAGAATGCCTTTCGGCTTGTGCAATGCTCCTGGGACTTTCCAAAGGTGTATGATGGCGATATTTCATGACATGGTTGAAGAAACTATGGAAGTCTTTATGGACGATTTCTCGGTCTATGGTGATTCTTTCTCTTCTTGCCTTGCTAATTTAGAACGTATGCTCCAACGGTGTGAAGACACTCGTCTCGTTCTTAATTGGGAAAAATGCCATTTCATGGTAAAAGAAGGCATCGTCCTTGGTCATAAAATTTCCAAAGCCGGTATCGAAGTCGACCGTGCTAAAGTTGACGTCATTGCTAAGTTACCTCCGCCTACCACCGTCAAAGGAGTTAGAAGTTTTTTAGGCCATGCGGGATTTTATCGACGTTTCATCCAAGATTTCTCCAAAATAGCTCGTCCAATGAATCATCTCTTAGAAAAGGATGCTCCTTTCATCTTCTCTCAAGAATGTCTTGACTCTTTCGAACTTCTTAAAGGTAAATTAACTAAGGCACCGGTCTTAGTCTCCCCAAATTGGGAGTTACCTTTCGAGCTCATGTGCGATGCTAGTGATTTCGCGGTAGGAGCGGTTTTAGTTCAACGAGTTAACAAACATTTCCAACTCATTCATTATGCTATTAAGACAATGACGGGGGCTCAATTGCATTATACCACTACCGAAAAAGAGCTTTTAGCCGTAGTGTATGCTTTTGAGAAATTCCGCCCCTATCTTGTGCTTTCCACCACCATCGTTTACACCGACCATTCCGCCTTGAAATACTTGTTGACCAAGCAAGATGCTAAACCGAGACTCCTTCGTTGGGTTTTGCTCCTACAAGAATTTAAAATCGAAATTCGTGATAAAAAAGGAGCGAAAAACCTAGCCGCGGATCACCTTAGTAGACTTGAGGATCCTTATCAAGGGGAATCTCCAAATCAAGAGATTAATGAATCATTCCTCCTTGAGACCTTAATGTCTATTAATTCCAATCTTGATGATACCCCATGGTTTGCCGACATTACAAACTATTTGGCGGGTGGTGTTCTTATCGTAGGGTTATCGTCCCAACAAAAGAAAAAATTCTTCAAGGATGTTAAAACGTACTATTGGGACGACCCTTATATTTTCAAGCAATGTGCGGGTTTAATCATTCGTAGATGTGTTGATGGGCCGACGGCTTTACAAATCCTTGAAGCTTGCCATAAAGGACCTACCGGTGGTCACTTTGGTCCTAATTACACCGCTAAAAAAGTGTTTGACTCCGGATTCTATTGGCCCTCCATTTATCATGATGCACATGAAATGGTTAAACATTGTGATGCTTGCCAAAGGCAAGGCAAGATCACACATAAAGATGAGATGCATCAAAATTTCATCCAAGAATGTGAAATCTTTGACGTATGGGGCATCGACTTTATGGGGCCGTTTCCATCATCGAAGGGAAACAAGTACATCCTCGTAGCCGTTGACTACGTATCCAAATGGGTTGAAGCAAAGGCTTTACCTACTAACGATGCGAGGGTGGTTGATAACTTCTTGAAACAATTGTTTGCTCGATTCGGTGTGCCTCGTGCTATTATTAGTGATCGCGGGACTCATTTTTGCAATGATCAATTCGCACGAGTCATGGCTAAGTATGGTGTCAATCACCGACTTTCCACCGCGTATCATCCTCAAACTAATGGAGAAGACGAGGTTTCTAACCGTGGTCTTAAGAGAATCTTAGAGCGAACCGTGGGAGAGCATCGTGCCTCATGGGCCGATAAATTAGATGATGCTTTGTGGGCTTTCCGTACCGCTTATAAGACACCTATAGGTTGTACCCCTTATCGCCTTGTGTACGGAAAGGCATGCCACCTCCCCATTGAGTTGGAGCATAAGGCTTATTGGGCCTTGAAATGGGCTAGTTTTGATCTTAACAAAGCCGGTGATCATAGGAAAATCCAACTCAATGAACTTAATGAACTTAGGAATGAGGCTTATGAAAATTCATTAATCTACAAAGAGAAGACTAAGCTCATTCATGATTCCAAGATTAAAAACCGAGAGTTCCATGTTGGTGATCAAGTTTTACTATTTAACTCTCGGTTGAAAATCTTTTCGGATAAACTTAAGAGCCATTGGTCCGGTCCATTCACCGTGGCCCAAGTTTTTCCTTATGGCACCATTGAGTTATCCCAACCAAATGGGCCCAACTTTAAGGTGAATGGCCAACGGGTTAAGTTGTACTATGGAGAGGACATCTCTCATGAGATGATTTCATCCCTCTCCACATTTCCCTTGAATTAATTCGGGAAATCGAGTCGAGCTAGAGACTCGTGATAAATAAATCAAGCATCGTATAACTAGGTTAGATTTTTACCTTTACCATCCTTTCTACCCTTTTTCACCTTCATCCATTGTCCACCAATAAGTGTAGGGGGGAGCCAAGTAGGTTGTTTGTGTGTGGTGATTGTGTGCAGGGACATGTGCTTTGATGATCCACTTTTGGTACTTTTGACGCGACCCGTGATCCCGTGTTCCCGTGTACCTGGTTCTATCAAAACTATTGTGATTCATACTTGTATATAAATAAAACGAATAAATGTAATCACTTTAGTTGTCCCTTCCTTAGCTCGATTTTAAACAATGTACTCAATGTCCTAAGTGTAGGGGAGTTTATTCGCCCACATGCTTAAACATTAAGGACAATGTTTATATTAAGTGTAGGGGGGCCTTCTATCGAATTTTAGTGGGCTTTTCCATGAATTTGACCCCATTTAACCGGAAAATTTTAAAATTTTTCAACGTTTTTCAAATTTTTGATCTATTTTGGCCTAGTAGTGTTTTTATTTAATTTCTTTCCTTTTATTATCGCATCGTAATAATTTCCATTTCAAGAATAAAGTCATAAATAGATAAATAAATAAAATGGTTTTAACAAGTTTAGATATCTTTGATATATTAGGCCCGTTGTGAATATTTTGACTCAACCCGAGTTTACTTATCTAAGTTTACTCTAGCTAGTATCCTTAACCATATGGACCTTAATTGGTTTATTAGGCTAAGCATCCACGAGTCACATTCCTTGAGATTTTAAATTGTGGAGAACAAGAGATGATAGAGTTAATTATAAGTTCGGTATTCTTTCATTAACTTATGTGAGTTAGTTATGAGCTTTTTTCTCCCATCACTTGTTAATAAATATATTTGCAATAAATAAGGTTGTACGATTTAAAAGGTTACTTAGCTTCTAGCACAAGATCGTTTAAAAGTTGCTCGGTATTAATTAGAGTTCATAGCCAAGGCATAACTTATTGAAGTGGGACGCGAAGATTGGCTTATCCAAAAAGGCCCTAACAAGGCATGAGGATACCCGAGTCCAAAAAGGCCCTCACAAGGCATGAGGATTCACTTTTTTCTAAAGATCCTAAGATGATGTGAAGATCATTAATCCAAATCAATATGAAGGATCAAGACACACGACGAGAAGCAATTACTCCCCTAAAGATCATGGAGAAGTCTATCCAAAAAGACCCTAACAAGGTATGAGGATAAATAGATCCAAGTCCGAAAAGGAGGCGGATCGTTGTATATCAAAATCCTAAATAAAGAAGAGGATAAATGAAGAATTCGTGGTCAACGTTTGAAGCATCTTTCACTCCTTATGAAGATGTATACCAAAATGAAGAGAAGACCATAATTTCAAGATCGTCTCTCAAGATTTGAAGTTTGAAGTACAAGCCAAATATCGGTCCAAGAAAGGTCTCAAATCGTGAAACGAGTTATGCCAAGATATGAACTTTTTGAGGTTTCGAGAAGCAGTTTTAAAAGATTTTGTCCTTTAGCTAACTATTGATTAAATCGTCCCACTTTATTTTCGGCCTTAATAAATTATCGAAATAAGTCAAAAATGCATCCTAGTGATCATTCAAGACAAAAATAAAATACAAGAGATACACCGTAGGAATAAGGGGGTCTAAGTGATTAATTAAACCACATGAGTAAGTGTTAGTAGTGCTAACTTGTAATAACAATGATCTCGTTTTTTAGCTTGGTATGGGGAACGTGAAACTTGAGGGTGATTAATATTCATGACACCAAAGCCCTAATTTAAGTCTTAGATTTCTTTACGAGTTTCTTCCATCTAATAATTTCCAAGTTAATAAATGATTATAACTTTTGTCTCTTTATTAAGTTCTAGTAGTGGTAATAGTAATAAAGGCCAAGATGGGTTAATAATGAGAAAAATGTAACTTATGCTTTAGAACTATGCATTGCATGGGGTCATTGCAATGGTCAAGTGTAGGGGATTTAATAAGTGTGTAAACACTTATCCTTTTGCCACTAAAATCAAGGAAAAACAAGACCGAATCATGTGTTTATTATCATAAATGTCAGAATTACGCGTGGTTTTGTGTTTTGTGTGTTAAATAGGTACAAATGATCAAAAGAAGAGAAAACACGGGATGTCACGGTCAAATATCGAAGAAAAGTCAAGAAAGAGTCGAAGACAAGATCAAAAGACCAAAAGTGTGCCAAGATCACGAAAACCGGCTAAGTCCACTTAAATTTGAAGAAATGATCAAGAAAGTCGGAATCAAGATCGTTTTAGTGGAATTAATTATTTTCGAAGTTATTTGAGCCAAGTGGGTCCCACATCGGATAAATGGGCTCAAAAGCCCATTTAAGAGAAAAAAGTTGTTTAACTTTTCACCTAAGCCCAATATGAGAAGAAGAGATATTGGACGGATAAAACTTGGGCTTCTAATTCGAATTAAAAGGCCAAATTGGGCCAAGCCCACACCAAGAAATGGAACGGTTATACACAAACGAAATAAGTAAATGTGAATTTACTTTGATGAGTTGGTCAACTCTCCAATCCAGTCAACTACACAAAGAAACGTAAGGGAGTAAATGATTATTTACTTTTCTTATTTTAAACTCACCCCTCACAACCTTCACACGTTTTAACCCTCCACGTGTATTCCACCTACTTTTACTCCCTCCAACTAAATAAATAAATAAACCTAATATTTATCCTCTCCCCACTTTATTTCGATACAAACACACACATTTGTTTTTTTTACTGCTCACCTTTCTTCTCCAAAGAAAACGCACCATCTCCCAAAAAACCCTAATTTTACTGTGGAAAATTGACACACCCAAATTTGGGGCTTTTACCCTCAATGGGTAATTAACACCCAAGGGAATTAATTCCCCCAAAAAATCGCATCATCCACTCACATCCTTGATCCTACATGGCCATATCATTGGATGTGATTGGCTCATCCACGTCACCATACACCCATCAACCAGTTACATATTGCCACATCACCTATCAAGAAGCACAACAAACACATCCTTGTGCCACGGTGGCAATCCGTGTGCACAAGGATGATTCTTAGCCGCATGATCAAGAGAGAAAGAAGAAAAAAAGATATGGAGGGCTAGGATTGCAAGCCGTGGTCACCAAGAGAACCTAGAAGGTTCGGGGTTTCCCTATAAAACCCCCATCTATCATGTAATCTAGGGTGCCTTTTTCTTTATTTTTTTATTTTCAGTAATTAGATTAATAGGTGAAATCTTGTAATTTTTAATTCCAGAAATTGTAATATTTTATGATTAATGAAAAATTTTATTTAGTTAAATTATCGTCTCATTTTAATTTTTCTGTCTAATTTGAATCTATCTCTCTTTTTATATAACTGTTTATTCGATTTATATATATAAAAGAAAAAAAATATATATATATAAAAAAAAATATAAAGGAAAGTGATAAGATCTTCCCCTACTGGGAAGATTATTAAAGGTTACTGTTCAATTCATTGGGTTCGAAGATTTTGGATCGAGGTTTGTGTAAATCGAAGGTGGTGTTTGTTTGATTCGTTACGGTTCATAGGGGGTACAGCGCCCTTCCTACTTCTCAAAGGACTCCTCCAATTGGTTTGATTTCCTTTTAGATTTAATGTTAAGTTTTATTTATTGATAATCTGCTATAAGTTTGAATTTACTTGTTATTCGGTTTAAGGATTTGGTATTTTCTGTTTAGTTTGGTTCGAATACAATATCTGTTTATGATTTTGTTTTGTTATTGTGGAATATATGGTTGTGTTTGGATTCTGCTTATTTAAGATTAGCTTTTGTTAAACTATTTAATTGGTTCAGCTTATTATTAGTTTTAGCTTATTTATTCATTTAAGTGCTGCTTATTGTAACTGCTTAGATTATTTAGCTTGTTTGGTTTATTCAGTTATTGGATCTGTTTTTTTTATTTGCCTATTATAAGTGTTCGATTGTTTTGATTCAGCTTATTATATTTGTACTGCTTATTTTGTTTAGATTTATGCTGCTTATCTATCTAAGTTTTAATCTGGCTATTTGATTCCTGCTTATTTGGATTATCAGCTTATTGTTTGTTTGGTTGTTTGCTTATTGTTTACTGCTTAAACTCAGACTCAATTAGTCTGAGTTTTATCTGTCCAAATAAAAATTTCAAAAAGTTCCAAAGAGTATTAAAAATATTAAGCTAATTTCAGGTCTGCTGGGGTTCGAACCCAGGACCTCTCGATTGATAGCCAACGTCCCTCCCAACTCGTCTAGCACTTTTTTTTGTTTAATACATTGCTCAGTGTGATTATTATAGGATAGCAACTTGTGACAGTTTAGTTTAAATTAAAATTAGTTTAATTAAAGTTTAGTTTTATTTATATTAATTAAAAAGTTTAATTTAAATTCAGTTTTCTTTATAAAATATAAAAAGGATATAAAAAAAGAGATTTTAATTTTATTTACTTTTATAAATATACTTTAGTTTTATATTTCTTTTATAATTTCAAGTAGTTTTTTTTAGAATTAAAAGTAGTTTTCAATTATAAACTAAATTTTAGATTTAAAATAAGTTTTCAATTTATTAAGTTTTGTTTAAAAATAGATTTTCATTAAAAGTTTTTAGGTTTTATTAATTAGTTAAAGTTTATTTTCAAATTAATAGTTTAAAATAGTTAATTAAAATAGTTTTCATTTAATTTAATAGATTTAAGTTAGTTTAAAAAATTCGAAAAATAGATTCTACCAAAAACAAGTTAAGTCAAAACGTTAAACCGGAAATCAAATTCGAGTCGAATCGAGGAAAAACGAACTTTAATTGCTTAAATTTGGATTAAAAAAAATCCTAGTTTCAACCATCTTTGTCAAAAAGCTAAAGCCGTAAACAAATTCTCCTCTCGCTCTATTTTGTTCATGTGCAAAGTCGCTGCCAGAAATTCACCGTATTCTAGTGTCCCACTACAGTTAGTAGTATCAGCCTATCAAGATTTATTAGTGCAAGTTCTCATATAAGCTTTTTGAACTTACAAATTTGGACGACTCATGTACATGAACTCTCGGCGGCTTCAGAAGTTGAGTCAGGTTAAATTCACGTATACATCATTTATCAGGTTACCCGATTTACGTGGTCTACCTGTCGATCTTGTGCTTTTAGATTTTGGTTCATATTCATGATATTTTCTATAAATCATTATGTTTCAGTTATAGAAGGAATAATCAGTTTTTCAACATGGAGTGAAGACAATGCGAGTAAAGCAACACCAGTTGAGATTATAAGTAAATACTTTTGGAATTTGTAATATTTGCAAGAGTCGATACAAAACTCACTTGCTGATTTAATAGCAGATAACAACCGTCGGCACATGCAGTTATGTTGAATGGAAACTTGATATCCTTTTTCTTCAACTTCAAACGACGTGAAGGTTCACTTGCACCATTTTGCACACATTCCTTCAGAAGTAATAAATGGAGTCTGGAGTATTTCAAATGAAAGGAAGTTAATGCCGAAACTAAACATGGATAATCTTTATCTACTTGTTTGATCACCCCCATGTTTTAACATCTATAAAGAATATATACCATCGCATCATTTAATTGTGAGTCAGGAACTAAAACTCCTGGAGAATTTATCGTCTTTTACAGTACATGTGTTTTTGTTGACCTAATTCAACTTCCTGTTTATAGTAAGGGTATTTTTTCTAACTTTCGCAATCTACATAGAAAAAAATGATGTTATCTGCTGCACAAAGCACTCAATTGAATCATAAAGATCTAAAAATATGGTACAGAAGGCAGATAGCATGTCCAATTAGTTTTCTTTGTTTATTTGATATATATGTTGAGCTACATGGTTTCACAGAGACTAACCTTTCGAGTACAGAAATTTTTAGAGAAGGATTAACCTTTATCACATATGGTAGGGAACAAGTTGTGGATTGGCCTCCTATAGAGTTGGTGTTTATGAAGTACTCAATTGTTTCGGGGCTGAAAGCAGCAGTGGCCCGAGCTCTTTTTGTGAAAGTCAGTATGGATGGTGCAACATATTGTTTTGTGAATTTCTGTTGCAGTGGCTCCTTCAAGACAACCTTTCAGCGACTACTCTTGCGACAGTCAACTTGCTATGCTTCCCTGTGCAATGACAACATCGTGTATTTGACAAAGACACCTTAATACTGAGATGTTGTATTGCGCCTTCTGTATATCTGGAAAATCATGCATGGTTTGTCAAGGGCTTGTGTTGAATCAACCATAGCTATTGCTAAAGGTGAGAAATTAGGCAGGTTGTCGGGCCACCTAATGGGTCAGATTAGGGGAAAAACTAAATATGGAATATATTACCAACATCAACATGCCTAATTTCATATTAAACTAAATATGGAATATATTACCAACATCAACATGCCTAATTTCATATTTGTGGATTACACATTAAAGTTGAGCTTTTTATGCAGAAACAAACCAACCACATCTGATCGGTTACCCAACCTGCCCATCTCTTCTTTCTGCGCAGCGCAACACGGTTTGAGCGAACCATTGCTTCATTCACCGTATTGTAACAAACTATCAAAAATTAGGTGAAAACATTATTTTGCCAACCTTAAAGTCATAATGCAATGCAAGCTGAACTACGTGGAATCACATGCTAACCTTTTTAAAAAGGGTTTCGCTGCATGTCCCTTTTCTGTCGCCATCTTTCTGAAGGTGACACCTGACAAAGCCATCATTACCTACGTGCAGAGAATCAAGTCACGCCTATTTATCATGTGGCCATAGATACAGAAATTTCATAATCATAAACGTAAGTCCAAGTCGAATTGTCTTTATATAGATATGTTACCTAACTTGTTATGATATTGGATATATGGCCACCTATTTGAGGCACCTACAGAAACCATATTATATAATCATCACTTTGTGTATTGCAAAACATTACTACATAGTGCATAATATTGACTTATTACAATAAATACCTTACACATGTTCATAGATTAACATAATTTATCAAGTAAAAGTTCATTTGAGTCATGAATACAGACTGCCTTGATTAATGACTTTAGCTTACCATGAACACGTCCAGCTCAGTGCAGTTTGTAATAGACATTAAACACTAGACTATACATGTACTCAAATGACTCAGCCATTTACTTTGAGAAACGTACCAGTACATCTGCTCATCGCTTTTACAGACTTTTTCGGTTGCACATCCGATAAAGAAATTTTTGTTCAAAAAGATACACACGGGAAAAATATTTAAACTATGAAGGATCGCAACAAAACTTGGTTCCCCACTTGTACCTTAAGGAAAATATCTAAGTGGTGTTCAGATCTGCGTTTTAAAACTAATTGCCAGCTTATTAATGCTTTCCTAAGGATTTATAAAACTGATGCCTATTATGTATACACATCCTGACTCATTAAAGCAATAAGATGGAACATTACTTTTTTGGACAAATGAAACTATTAGCTCAAAGATCACCTGGTGTTGATTACCAGCTGACAACTTTGATCACAACTTCCAAGATGCATATCCTGGATATTACCATTCAGTGTTTGAAGTAAAAGTAAAATGCTTCGAGAGTTCTTTGGATCAAGAACTCGGTTTTCACAGATGGTCTGTGATGGCAGAATTTGCAGCTTTTTGGCAGATGTTTCGTTTGCTGCAGCTGGATAATGACAGAAATATACATATAATACAACAAAATTAGTTCCATTCCTCTCAACAAACCTCAAACGTCCGACATGACACAAATAATCAACTGAACACATGCCAAACAATTATTGTTCACATTAGCATAAAAGTAGTAATCTAAACCATCATGTGATCTAGATTAGCTGGATGTCAATACTGGTTACTATGTTATGTTTACTATATTCCGTACCAACACCACATTGTCGACGGATCATCACAACCAAGAAAAACACAATTACAACTCATTTTATAAATACTTTTAGGGGATCAGCTACTGTGGCATTAGAAGTAATAAAACACATCGAAGTTAAGACGAAAAAAGGCGAATTAGTGCTTGTACTTGAGAGTTAACCTTAGAATTCTTGGTTTCCAAATCTCTCAGCATTTTGGCTTTTTTATGCCAGCATAATCTCTAACACTCCTTTCTGTTGACACAACAGAACCCCCTACAGAACACAAAAATCCCATACACTCGCACTATTAGCCAGCAAGCATGACATCATAAATGGATGAAAATAGATGATGATTACAGTTAACAATAACCACGATACCTTATGAAAAGTAATGTTCCCAACACTTTCAAGCGTAGCAGGTTCGGAAATACCAAACTTATGGCGTATGGTTTAAGCTCCAATCTAAGAATCCAAATTAAAGATTATATAACCACAACTAATAAAACCTTCAACCAATATCCTGAAATTTATAAACATCTCTTAAACACGTACCAAAAATAATAAAATCCCTACTCAGGTTTTATAAACTTATCAATGTTCAGTTACCCAATCAAAAATTACTAAAACCCATGCTAGTGAAGTGATAATTGTCCAATACCAACTGCTCCCGAAAATAAAAATGAAAACAATAATACTTGGGATATTTCAACCATATTCAATAAAATCAACTCACTTGCATATTGTTTTTCGTACCAGCTTTTTCCTTTTGCTACTCCCACCCCATTAGCATCCTCCCACATCACATCCGCACCTCAAATCTCATACGACACACATACCTTATCATTCTAATGAATACCGCGTCATAAAATTATCTTAATTGCATAAGGAAGTAAAATATTAAAAGAAACACAATTTTTATAAACCCTAAACTACCACTACATGTTCTTCGGTTACCACCATGTGGACCATGAGACGGAGGGGCCTGTATTACACCAGAAGGACTGAAATGTGTATAGTTAAGTTCGTTTTTCTCAGTTCTTGTCAAATTGAAAGTCCTAACAATATCGGGTTTTTAACTGTTTTTGGTTGTTAATATTTTTTGGATATTCTATTGCTAATTTAAATAATGCCTTGCAAAAATGAAAAATAACGTCTACTTATATGTAAAACATAGTGCAAATTCCAAGAATTTATTCAATTAAAATGTAAAATGTAAATGCTATAAACTATAAGGACTAGAAATGTAAATTCTATGAAATTTAAATGCTAAAAATATAAACTTGAAAAGTATGAGGACTAAATGTGCACAAACAGTAAACTAGGAGGACTGAAAATGCAAACTATCAAAACAAGTAACCAATTTCCCAACAAACTCCAAACTTCCTAACTGAATTTTAACAACTTTGAAAGTGTAAGGACTTGATTAAAGCAAACCCTAAAAAGATGCAAGTTTAGCCAAAATTACAACCAGATTAATACATGAAGGACCTAAATGCAATTTTTGAAAATTTTTAACTAAAAACGGGTTACAAACTCAAATAAGCTCGTTTGAGCTTATTTTTCAACCAAACCACTTGCAAACGTCTTAAAATCAGAAATAAGCTAGACTTGTCCAAGGATTTAAACTGAAAGTGACTAAAAAGCTGATAAGCAAATATCAATAAGCACAAAATAAGCTACAAAGAAATCTAGACTTGCACAACTAAATTTTGTTGATGAAAATGATTAATGAGCTCAAAATAAGAATGGGAAATCAAGTCTCATGAAAAAGCATCCAGTAATAAGCTCAGAAACTTCAAATAAGCAAAATGAGTGCTTATGTTGACTTTTGTTGACCAAGATTTTTCAATAAGCTCAAAATCTCAAAAATCAACCAGGAGTACTTACTAAATGAATTTGTGAAAGAAAATAGACCAGTTAATGAAGTAGATAATGAGATATGAAAAAACAGTTTACACTTTACAGAAACTTGAGTTTGCTTATTGGTTCATACTTTTGCTTATTCCTACTTGAAAACTGAATACTGTACACTTTCCTTATAGAATTTGAAACTTCATATTATGAGTGAGATTTGAGAGCTGGTTTGATTGAATTTAATTAAGAAACAAGAGAATGCTAGGCAAATCAAAATGACCACTTTTTGAACCAATACTTGTAGAAAACTGACCCACACTTTTAGACTGCCATTTGCCTCTTTGACCTGAAGTCTGACTTAAAAATGACTGAAAACTACCTTTTATCACAAGTTAACTGGAAATGAACTCAAGTTTACCAATCATCAATACTTGAAAACTACTTTTAATCTAATGCCAAACACCACTTTTACTGATCTTTTGGAATTTTAATGAAGTCTTTTTTAGTAAAGGTTTAAACTGAGTGAAAAGCAACACTAAATTTGACAGCCAAAATGAAGTATGTGAGACAAAGTAACAAGCTATGAACACAACAAGAACTCAAAATGATAAACCAAGCTAAAGTGACTGAGATAAAGCTGAAAACAGGACAATTATCAGAACTATAAAGCAGATTTAAGCTACAATGAAACTACCAATCACTGAAATCAAATCAATAACAGACTATAACAACTTTGATCATGCAACAAACAAGATTATCTAAGAATTTAGCAGGCATCAACTGTTTAGAGGAATTGAAAATCAGAAACATGTAAACCTTGAGCATAGGCCTCCTTTGGGGAGTAGAGGAGCGCTGAGCTCTCTATTCTAGTGCTAACCACCACCTTAGCACTAGATAACACTATCAACAATCAATTCAACAGCTACAATCATCAAGAATCACCATTGATGAACTGGAACTCATCAGAAACTGCTAAAACTGGAAATGATGATCAAACAACAACAATCTTCTCAATTAGTTCACTATGATCAAATTATGATCATAACAAACCAAAATTCAGCAACAAGTATGATCAAGGGAGCAGGAGATGAACAGTAGAGTAGAGTTAGAGTTTTGAAGGGAAAAATGAAATTTGAATTTTATTGAATAAGGAAAGTTGTTACAAGGGTAGTTAAGCTGTTACAACTACTATAACAGACTCAAGAGTGTGTCAAGCTCTTGAGTTGTTAAGCTAAGAACTAAAAATGAGATGAGAGGAAAACTAAGTGTGTGAAATTTTCACACTTTCTACCACTCTGAAAATGAAAGCTAAACATGGTATTTATAGGCTTCAGGAGAAGAGCAGTTGGGGTTGGTGACGTGTTGGAACCAATCCTAGACTTCCACGTGTCACAAATCTGCATAATGAATTTTGTTGATGAAGAACAGATTTGGGGGTTTTGACTTGAGTTGATTTCATCTTAATTGGTTGTGACCAATGGATTCGTCCTTCCAAAATAAGCAAGTTTGATGTTTAATTCATCTTCTAAAATCCACTCTAGCTCAAAATCGTCCCTGGCAATGTGTTGTGATGAAGATGACACGTGTCAAAATATTACTGGCTCTCAGAATAAGTTGCGGATCATTATCCAAAAGTGGATATGTTGAATATTGCATGGCACAAGCTGATTGGCTGAAAAGAGTCTCAGTGGGAGTTACTGTTAGGATTTTGGCCAATAAATGGGTGGCGGCTAAGTGCAATTAATGCAGCTTAATTGGCAATCCTTGTATCACTTTTCTTGCATTCTTATTGGCTGAGAGCTTGTCACACGGATCAAACTCATATCAACTTTCAAAAAATGGCAGAATTGATCCCTTGACTTTGGCAGATTATATATTTGAGCTAGTAACTACATTTCTTTGGCATATTTGGTCCTTCAAACTTCATTCTTGAACAAATTTGATCCTTTGACTGAGTTGACTTGAGAGTTGACCAGATTTGACTTTGATCTTGACTTTATCATATTTACACTTTTAGTCCTTCATCTTTGGCAGATTGTCAAGATAGGTTCTTTGTCTTCAAAGTCTTGTCACTTGTGATCCTCTTTTGTCTTTTTCATTAAATTAAGTTTGATTTTCCTTTGTTTGCTTGAAAATGTATCCTTCTTACCTATTTGAGCACAAACACAAAACATACCACATAATTCCGCTTTATAGCACAAAGTTTAGGTATTTTTATTGAGTTTTAGGGTGATTTGTTGATAAATTGATATGAGTTTTTGCTCATATCAAATCCCCTACACTTGAACATTGTCATGTCCTCATGCAATGCTATACATTTTAAAGCACACATTTACATTCTCCTCATAATTAATCCACCTTGGCCATTATGAAATGCATCTACACTACTCTAAACTAAATGATGCATGATTTTGATTTTAAATAATGCAGTGAACAAAATACAAATCTATCTATATCTTTTTGGTTTTTCTTGAAATAATTTTGATGGAAATAACTCATAAAGAATTCAATGACTTTGATTAGGGCTTGGGTACCATGGACATTTATCACCCTCAAGTTTCACTTTCCCCTTACCAAGCTTAAAAATAGGATCATTGTATTCACAAGTAAAAAGTGCATCAACTTATTCATGACAATTAAATGTGGAACCGGTTATTATTTGAGCAAATTGCTTGTGGGCAAATTTTTCATTTATTCAAGTGTGAAGTATAAGAAGTGTAAAATCCAAAAATAAGGAAGCACGGTTTTAATCCTAAGTAATCCTCTCATCCATTACTTGAAAAACCGCTCACAATTAATACAAGTCCGTTTCAAGAGTAATAAGTCATTCGCCTTATGTGTAAAATCCTCATGTCATGCTTTCATAAGTAGCTACATACTCGCTAAGGAAAGAAAATAAAACTCACGCAATAATTTACATCCGCCATCTTTTTGAGACTTTGGATCTTCAACCCCGCAACCCGTCAAGGTAATATTGGATTGGAGCAATCTATTGAATCCCCGCAACCCGTCAAGGTAATATTGGAACTCAATAGTCACTATAATTAACACCACATTGCCCCTCTTGGGAGTCTTGTATATATATATTTTTTTCTTTTTCTTTTTTTCTCTTTTTTTTCTAGCCACTCATTTTTTTTCATAAGCCGCTCTTATTTTTCTTTATTCCTCACTAAGAAAATTCAAAAGAATAAAAGGAAAAACACCCGCTAACTATTGAGCATGACATAAGTCTAGTACACATAAACCGTTCTAACTTAGAATCTTAAGACGTACTCATACCAACCATGAATGATTAGTCAAAAATGCATAAGAGATTACAAATCAATTAAAACCGTTCTTGATTATTTGTTAACAATATATACATACGAAGAAAATAGAGGTTAAGAAGAGAAGGGTTTAGCCACAAGTAATTATCATGAAGTTTATCTAGCCCTTTTATACTTGCTTCAACTCTATCATTTCCCATTCTCCACAAATTTAAAATCTCAAATAATGAGATTGGTGGATGCTTAGCCTAATAGACCAATGAAGGACTACATGGTTAAGGATACTAGCTAGAGAGTGCTAAGATAAGCAAACTCGGGTTGAGTCAAAATATCCATAGCGGGCCTAATTTGTCAAAGAAGTCTAAATTTGTTAAACCATGTTTTTATTATTTTTTTTTCTTTTTATATATCTTTGAAGAAAAATAAAAGAAGAAATATATACAATGAAAATGTGATATGAAAATGAAAAATGATTGATGCAAAAATTATGTATGCATATTTTTGGTGGCCAAAGTAGACCAAAAATTTGAAAAATGTTTGAAAAATTAATTTTCCCAATTATCATGAAAGACAATGACAAGTTCTAGGTAAGGTCACTTCGATAGAAGACCCCCCTACACTTAAGCTAACCATTGTCCTTAATGTTTAAGAGCATGGAAGTATAGAAACTTCCCCTACACTTATGACAATGAATAGACTTTGCTTAACCCAAGTTAAGGAAAGGACAACTATTAGTGAATTCATGTTTAAGCACAAGGTGTCAATGAAAGATCACAATAGTAACGAAGTGAACCGGATACAAGGGCCTCCGCCATAAGCTCCAAAGCATGAAATGAGTGAGCAACCATACAAACATCATTAAGACAAAAGAAGGTCTCCCCTACACTTACCTCCAAGTCTATACCTTTATTACTAACCTACAACACTCTAAACCTAGTTATATGATGCTTGAGTTAATGAGTCTCTAGCTCGACTCGTCCCTCAATGAATTAATTCATGGGGAAAATGGGGATCTCTTGGACCATTTCAACGGAAATGTCCTCCCTAAAATAATGCTTCACACGGTGACCATTCACTTTAAAGTTTGGACCATCGAGTTGTGACAACTCAATAGTTCCATATGGAAACACTTGAGCAACAGTGAATGGACCGGACCATCTCGACTTAAGCTTGCCCGCAAAAAGTTTCAACCTTGAGTTAAAGAGGAGAACCGGCTCTCCAACTTTAAACTCACGATTCTTGATCTTAGCATCATGCAATTTCTTAGTCTTTTCCTTGTAAAGCAAAGATTTTTCATAGGCATTGGCTCTCAATTCATCCATCTCATTGAGTTGATCTTTCCTATGTGAACCGGCTTGGTTTAAATCAAAGTTAGCCCACTTGAGAGCCCAAGATGCCTTGTGTTCTAACTCGAATGGGAGGTGGCACGCTTTTCCATAGACAAGCCTATAAGGAGTACAACCAATTGGTGTTTTAAAAGCCGTCCTAAAGGCCCACAAAGCATCATCAAGCTTATCCGACCAAGAAGCTCGATGCTCTCCCACCGTTCTCTCTAAAATTCTCTTTAAACCACGATTTGTGACCTCGGTTTGACCATTGGTTTGAGGGTGATACGCGGTAGAAAGTCTATGATTAACTCCATATTTCTTCATAACTCTCGTGAATTGATCATTACAAAAGTGCGTACCACGATCACTTATGATGGCCCGAGGTACACCAAATCTAGCAAACAATTGCTTTAAAAACTTCACAACAACTCTAGCATCATTGGTAGGTAAGGCTTTAGCCTCCACCCATTTGGACACATAATCCACCGCCACAAGTATATACTTGTTTCCCTTAGAGGATGGAAAAGGTCTGATGAGACTGCTTTTATACATAGTCTCATCTTCCAAATAGGGCTTAAATTGCATTAAATATCATCAAAATACCCAAATATATGTTTGTGTTTGTTGCTTGTGTATTTTAGGTACGGATATTGAGATAATGACAAAAGATCACAAGAATCATGCAAAAACGAACACGGGAAACGAAGCCGCACAATGAACCAAGCCCTAGTGAAGACTTTCCCAAGATTAACCCTTGAAGATTTGAAGAATTATGATAAAGGGTCCTCCAATTATGAAGAATTGACACTTTATACCCTTGTATCCTCATAATTACAAGTTTGGTCCCTAAAGTTTGTCAAAATTACCAAAAGGGCCCTTAACTTTGAAGAATTGACAAGTTTAGCCCCTCAACAAAGCTAAATTGTCAATCAATATCATCCACAAAGTCAAATATATCATGAAGTCCTTCAAAGTACAAGAAATGACAAGTTTGGTCCTTTGAAAAATCCAAAATTACAAAAAGGACCCTCAACTTTCAACAATTGGCAAAAATGGTCCCTCATTTATCAAGACTTGGCAATTTCAGTCCTCCAAGATGACAATCATACAAGTCAAGACCATTACCTTTGAAGAAAATACCAAACCATCCCTTGAAGAATTCAATTATGGCAAGAAATACCCCTGAATTCATGTTACAAAAGTTTATGGGCCAAAAATGTAAAAAGTCCAAAGTTGATACGGCTTAAATGGGCGCTGATAGAGTTTGCAAATGACAAGAAGAAAGGAAGTGAGGGGTTAAAAAGGGCCAGACAATAAACTTACCTAGACCAACCAATGGGTGACACGTATCCCACTCAATCTTCACAACCAATCAAAACCCACCATTTCTCCACCTCATTTCCCACTCACCGTTTATATTAACTAACTTTTCAAATCAGTTAATTAATATTAAATCACGCGCTAAACACCTTTTTTTAAACTTCAAAACAAATCAAACAACCTGTTCTTCATGTTCTTGATAAAATTAGGCATTCCTTAATTACTTGTAATTAAGCCCTAATTGTTTCCAGATTTATGATTAACCATCCCATAAACACATCCCAAACCTTAAACATGACACCCCACCAACCCACATGCTACATGGGGCCTCCCCTGCTACGTCTAAGAGGAAGAAGACAAAGAAGAGCCAGTCATCCAACGTCCCACAATTGTGCTTACATCCTAAGCTTATTACAAGCCCTTGGATCACTTTTTCACTTGCCAACTCATGCTACAAGCCAAGAAGAGTCACATGATCTTCAAAAGATGCCAAAGCTGCAAGGGCAAAATGGGGACTTCTACACATTAGGGTTTACGTTTTTTCTTGCTTAACTAGTTCACTTGTAGCCTATATAAAGGCATCTAGGTCTCTCATTTATAGCTGCTTTTGGTTTTTCCTTTGTTCAAACACTTGTAAATCCTTTTTCAGTTTTATGAATTTGAGTTAAGTGATTTGAAGAAAGACCAAGTGCCACCTTTATTCTGTTGTTTATGTTCTTAGTTTACTGCTTTTGAATTTAAAAACCTGTTTTCAAAAGAGGAGTGTGCACAAGTTTGCATATTTTCCTCATTTTCTTGATATTTTGCTAAGTCTTGTTCCAATCTTGGAATTCTTGGGCTATAGGGCTGATCATAGCATCCTAACTGAGTTGGTTAAGGTGTGGTGAGGCTTATAACTTGGGGATAATCAAGTGTGGGGTAACAAGTTTGCATCAATCAAGATTTTTCCAAGTTTCTGATTTTACATGTTATTGTGCTTAACCCTTGTTGAATCTTAGCAGGCTTTTGTGGAAGCTTGTGCTTGTTCTTGCTAGCACATAAGCTCAAAATTCGTGGGTGTGGATGTACATCCATGAGGTTTGCTTACTTAATCTCCAAATCTGCATAAATTGTGATTTTTGGTGATATTTGTATGAAACTGTTGTTCTTGTGAATTTTGTGGCTTGTTCTTGCTTGAATCTGTTATTTAGACTTGTTAGAGTGTTAATTGATGCTTGGTTGGCCTGAAATCTTGTTTTGCTTTTGAAAATCTTGATTTGAAAAAGTTAAAGGGGTGTTTGGGTCTACTGATTTATGCTTGAAATCTGATTTTGTGTTAAGAGAAAGTGTTGTTTATGCTTTGTATCTGATATACCTTTGTTTGAGAGTGTTTTGCTGCAAGTTATTGGGTTTGAACACTTGAATTGATCAATCTGCTATTAAGACCTTGTTTCTGCTTTTTTTGACCTAGGATTTTGGGAACACTTAGTGTGTATGCATGCTTAGGGATAAAAGTGGTTTAAACAAAGTTAACATAACCTGTTTGAAAGATTTGAGGTGTTGAAATTGGCTTGTGTGTCAAATACATCAGCAAAAGTAGAAACCTGCATGTGTAGTGTTCATCAGTAACTTTTATAGCTTGGATCTTGCTTAATTCTTTGAACCAGTGCATGAAACCTGTTTAGACTTGCTTATTGGAGTTTATTATAGCTTGTGTGTGCATTTGGTTGAATTTGGTTGGCTGATTTGTGCTAAAACTGCTCTTGAATGCTAAACTTCTCATTGTTCATGTCTGTGCTATATCTGGTGATAAATTGATTAAACTGTATCAATTGGCTGTTTGTGATTGTGTTATTTTGCTTGTTATTGACTCCTTTTGATCCAAAGATCAATTGGGTGCCTTTGTGAAAACTGAATCCAAGAAAAAGTCACTAAAGACAACAAGTCAAAATAGTCAAGCAGTGGGAAAAGTTCCCACTGCTCAACATCCAAAACTAGCCCCTGCTAGTGCAATTTTATCATCAGCTTATCAATAAGCTATTCTAGCTTATTCTGACTTGCAACAACTTATTTTTTGTAATAGATCTTCATTATTTGACCCATTTAAGTGAACTGGAGCTTATCAGACTTTGACTTTGACTTTTCACTAGAAAACCAACTTGTTTGACTTTTAAGATAAGTGCTTATTTGATTTTCCAGCTTATTGAGTGTGCTTATTTGAAAGTTCTTTGGTTTTTAAGCTTAGTTTTGTCAAAAGAAACATTTTGCAACTTGAATCAGCTTCTGAGGTGGTCTAGATCATAAAAACGACTATTTTGTCGTTTTGTGAATAAGTTGTTGACTTGTTTCTGGCTTATTGAGTGGTCTTATTTGAAATTTCTTTTTACAGAAGTCTTTGTTAGGTCAAAAGAAGGTTGTGTGTTAAATTTTAGCTTATGGCATCAGCTTATAGCTTAATGGGCCAAAAAGCCCATTAAGAATAAGCTGCTTATTATAAGTTAGCTTATTTCACATTTTCAGCTTTTGGGCCTTTGGAAAAAGTTGTTTAAAATCAAATTTTGAGTCAACCTATGCTTTTTGGGCTTATTTTGAGCACTTTTTCTTATTGGGCCTTAATTGAGCCCAATAAGGGACTGTTTAGGGTTTGGCCCATTTTCTAGGCCCAATAGGGGTATTTAGGTAATTTCACTTTCATTTCTGAGTTATTTAGGTTAAATTAAGCTAGTTTGCAAGTTTTTAGAATTTTTTATAATTTTTGGATTTTTAATATTATTTTAATATTATTTTATTATTAAAAATTAAAAGTCTGATTTTCTAGGTTTTTATATTTTTCCTAGGTTCTAAATACTTAATTAGGATTTTTGCAACTTTCCCAATATTTTTTAGGTTTTTTAATTATTTGTTATAATTAATTTAAGATTTAATTGATTTTAGGAGTTTTTAATTATTTAAAAATAGTTTTAATTGGTTTTAAAATTTTGAAAAATAGTTTTTAGCTTAATTAGAGTATTTTTGAGGTTTACAAACTTGAAAATCTTGTTTAGGGCTTTTTAATAATTAATTTTGATTTTTAGGGCTTTAATTAGCATTAAAAAGTCATTATCTAATTAATTAAAAGGTTTTTGCAAGTTTTGATTTTTTGTAAACTCTTAGAATATTATTAAGGATTTTTGGTGATTTTTAGGAATTTTTAGGAATTAATTTTAATTTTGGTGGTTTTTACGACTTTACGTGTACGCTTTTTTTAGACTTAGTTTAATCCGTCTTCATAACCGTCATTCTTTTCTAATCCCTTTTCTATTTTTCTTTTCTCAAATATAATCACAAATTAATCCAAGTCATTACACACATAACACACTAGCCTCCTTGAGAACGAACTTAATTGGGTCATTCACACACGGTTTTCCTAAATCGTCGTGCTCACTTGCCCTTTTGATTGCATCCTTTTCCTAAAGGTGTAGTAAAAGCTTCAACATCATTTTGGCGCCGCTGCCGGGGAGGCGTGTTGTGTTTTGATTTGGCATTGTTGTTTTTATACTAACCATAATTAGTATTTGTATTAGTAGCACTCTACTAATACGTATTATCGTTTTTCGGTTTTTGTGTGAATATTATTACTATATTGTATACGTAGAACAATAAATACACAAGTACTCCAAATACGTGAGCAATCACAACCTTGATTTGGGAGGTCATTACCCAATCATTGTATTCGAATCTCAAACCAAAGAAAAAAGGCAAAAATAGATAAATACTTTCGTGAAGCTTAATCTTGAAAATACAAACTATAAGGTGGGTATAAGGCGGATATTATAAAATATATCCTAAGGAAAAAGGCTCTTAAGTGCTTCGCGCCGCCTCGTTTCCCCGCTTGCTTGTGAGTATTTGATTGTGAGAGTGAATCGAGGGTTTTGCCGCCCAAAGTATTACTAAGTATCATATATATTTTCTTGGTTTCAATTTGATTAAACCCTCTTGAACGATTTGGTGTTCCACCATCGTTCTAAAGTCATCGAAGGCGTTCACTCCACGTGTTCGTTTTCATTCCTTGAGGCTTCGTTAATCAAGAGATTTGATTAGTGAGGAGATTTGTGGACTCATTGTCTACTTAATACATTTCACCAAGTTCCAAAAAAGGTTAATACAATCAAAAACCAAAAAAAAAAATTGAAAAAATACAAAACACCAAAAAGAATCTTCTTTGCTCATCCCCTCGTTGTACGTGACGTTTATGCTAACTCGAAATCAAGCAAGACGTGCTCGTAAACGAAAAAACAAATCCATCACTCCAAACAATTCTAGTGAGGAGTCTCCTATTGACGAACCCATTGTAAGAGAAGCACCAACCATGGCGAATCGAACTATGATGGAGTTACTTCAAGCACCCACCGAGGGTTATGGAGAGGCTATTGTGATTCCCGCTATCCTTGCGGAGAATTTTGAGGTTAAGACGGGTTTGTTGTCCATGATTCAAAACAACAAATTCCGTGGTGATGAGAAGGACAATCCTCACAACCATATCCGCCAATTCAATCGTCTTACCGCTACTTGCAAGTTTAAGGATGTTTCAAACGACTCGATTAAGATGATGCTTTTTCCGTATTCCTTAGCGGGGCCCGCAAAAATTTGGTTAGAAAAAGAGCCACCCAATTCTATATTGACGTGGAAGGATCTCGTGTCTAAGTTTGTGAACCAATTTTTTCCGCCCTCTAAGACTACGCACTTGAAAAACGAGATTTCAAAGTTTTCACAAGAATTTAATGAAAGTTTTTCAACGGCTTGGAATAGGTTTAAGGAAATGTTACATGAATGTCCTCATCACGGTTTTTCCGATTTGCATCAAATTGACACGTTTTACAATGGACTTAATGATCATGAAAGGGATTATTTGAATGCCGCCGCGGGTGGTAATTTTTTGTGTAAAACGGTTGAGGAAGCTTTGGTGATAATGGAAAATAGATCTAAGGTGTATAGTCCTCGTAGCACGTCTAGTGTTCGTAAGGCTTCGTCTTCGGCTTCACCTTCTTTGTCTAATACCATCGATGCTTGCCAAATTGAGGCGAACTTGGAAAACAAGATTTTTGATAAGTTGAAAGGACTTTTGATTGAGTTTAAAGTTGGTGAACCAAGTGCTCCCGCTACGGTCAAAGCGGTTGAGGTTTCTTGCATGTATTGTGGTGGAGGTCATGATTTCTCCGAGTGCATTACCAACGGTGGTAACACTTCGAGTGCCTTTGCGGCCACGGGAAATTACAACCAAAACGGTCAAGTTTCCCGCTCTAATCAAATGACTCCACCGGGTTTTGGATCAAATCAAAATGCTAACAACTATCGCAACAATCAAGTTGGTTTTAAGAACAATTACAACAAGGGAAATTATGGGAATCAAGGGGCTAATAATCAAGTTTCAAACAAAAATGATTTTCAAAATAACAACAAGAGTTTGCAAACATTGAAAGATCTTCCAAGTGAGTTTGTTGAATATGCTAGTGGTAATGATGCTAGGTTTGACAACATTCAAAGAGAAATAATTAGCCTAAGATCCGAGTTCAAAAACGACTTGAAGAAAGAGTTGAAAAATGAGTTAGCTAATGAACTTAAAATCCACACCAACAAGATGGAAGGAAATGTCACTAGGTTACAACAAAACCAACAAAAGATGGAACAAGGGCAACATGAGATTAAACAAGAGATGCTTAAGGCCGAGAAAAGGCAAACCGAAGCCGTATTGAGGCAATCTAATTTTGAAGATAAAATCTCGTCTATGTTTGAGGCAATAATGTGTAAACCGTCGTCAAGTGGTCTTCCTAGTAACACCATATCCAACCCTAAGGGTGAGATGAAAGTGATTACCACACGTAGTGGTAAGACACTAAAGGAGCCGATTCCTCAACCAATTGCTCCTACGGAGGAAGCAATTGAGGAAGAACCCGAGGTGGTGGTCGAAAAGGAGCATATTTCAAGCCCACAAAGTACCGCTCATGCCACACCTACGGTTGACCCATTACCATCATTGGAACCCGAGATTCCAAAGGCTATGCCTATGCCTCAACCCACACCACCCTTGCCTTACCCATCGAGACTTAGGAAGGAGAAACGACAAGAGCGCGACAACTATCAATTTGAGCTTTTTATGAAAATGTTTCGTGATTTGCACTTTAATGTGAGTTTCGCCGATGCCTTGGTCATGATGCCTCGATTTGCCGCTAACTTTAAGAGTATGTTGAACAACAAGGAAAAATTACACCAAAAGTCTAGTTGTTCGTCGGTTTATCTTAATCGCATACCTCAAAAAGTCGGTGATCCCGGTAAATTTTTGATCCCTTGTGCAATCCAAGACATGGAAGAATGCTTCGCCTTGGCCGATCTTGGTGCTAGCATTAACTTGATGCCACTTGCAATCTACAAGTCGCTCAATCTTCCTAATCTTACTCCTTCACGAATGTCTATTGAGTTGGCCGATCATTCCACGATTCTTGCATGTGGTTTGGCGGAAGACGTTTTTGTGAAAGTGGGGAAGTTCTACTATCCCGTAGACTTCATTGTTGTTGACATCCCCACGGATCCTCAAGTTCCTCTCATTTTAGGTCGTTCGTTTTTAGATACGTCTATGGCTTTGATCGATGTGCATGCTAGAAAGATCACCTTACGTTTCAACGACGAGGAACTTGTTATAAACGCAACTCAAAACTCTCAAATTTCTCATGTTTATTCCGTTGCAACCATAAACCTCGTTGATATGATCGACGTGGTTTGCGAGGAATTTTCACAAGAAGTTCTAGGTTTTGGTGATGAAGAAACTAGTGGCAATCCCACTATGTTAGATCCAATTCTTGATAATTCGACACCAACCTTCACTCCTTTCGAAGGTGGTGGTTTTACGTTGGAAGAATTCGATGTTCCACGTACTTGTGACGAAGACCTCGACAACTATGAGGACTTCTCGATTATCAAGGATTTTCTCAACGATTTCCCATTTCCTCCACCCGAGGAGGTTATGAGTATCGAGCCCAAATCTTCACTTGAGGAACCACCTATCCTCGAGTTGAAAGATTTACCTCCTCACCTCGAGTATGTCTATTTGGAGGAGGACGACAAGTTGCCGGTTATTATTGCGAAGGAACTTTCGAATGATGAAAAAACCGCACTTGTCGATGTTCTTAAGGACCACAAAGGGGCGATTGCGTGGAAGTTATCCGACATTAAGGGGATTGATCCCAAATTTTGTACCCACAAAATCTTAATGGAGGAAGATTTCAAGCCAACAATCCAAAGTCAAAGGAGGGTGAACCCCAAAATTCACGACGTCATCAAAAAGGAGGTCCTTAAACTCCTTGACGCGGGAATGATTTACCCTATTTCCGATAGCCCTTGGGTGAGTCCTATTCATTGTGTCCCTAAAAAGGGAGGGATGACCGTTGTGCCAAACGATGCCAACGAGTTGATTCCCACAAGACTCGTGACCGGATGGAGAGTGTGCATTGACTATCGTAAGTTGAATGAAGCCACTCGAAAAGACCATTTTCCCTTGCCCTTCATGGACCAAATGTTGGAGCGTCTTGCGGGAAACGATTTCTATTGCTTTCTAGATGGTTTTTCCGGTTACTTCCAAATTCCCATCGATCCTCGTGATCAAGAAAAAACTACGTTTACGTGTCCATATGGAACGTTTGCCTATCGTAGAATGCCATTCGGACTTTGCAATGCACCGGGAACTTTTCAACGATGCATGATGGCTATTTTTCATGATATGATCGAGAAGACGATGGAAGTCTTCATGGATGACTTTTCCGTGTTTGGTGATTCCTTTACTTCGTGTTTGTCGAACCTTGAGAGAATGTTAAAACGTTGTGAGGAAACCAACCTTGTGCTCAATTGGGAAAAGTGTCATTTTATGGTTAAGAGTGGAATCGTCTTAGGGCACAAGGTCTCGAAAGCGAGGATTGAGGTAGATCAAGCTAAGGTAGACGTCATCGCCAAATTACCTCATCCCAAAACCGTTAAGGGAGTTAGGAGTTTCCTAGGCCACGCGGGCTTTTATCGACGATTCATCAAGGATTTCTCGAAGATTTCTCGACCCATTACACATCTTCTTGAAAAAGAGGCACGTTTTGTATTTGACGAAGATTGTGTACGAGCCTTTGAGATCCTTAAGAGGAAACTTACCAAAGCTCCCATTCTTGTTGCTCCAAATTGGAACCTCCCCTTTGAACTTATGTGTGATGCAAGTGATTACGCTATTGGGGCCGTTTTAGGGCAACGTCATGAAAAGCACTTCTTGCCTATCCACTATGCTAGCAAGACGATGACCGAGGCTCAACTTAAATACACTACAACGGAAAAGGAGTTCCTTGCCGTGGTGTATGCATTTGAGAAATTCCGACCTTATCTCGTCTTGACGAAATGCATAGTGTATACGGACCATTCGGCTATCAAGTATCTCATGGCTAAACAAGATGCAAAGCCGAGATTACTTCGTTGGATTCTCCTCCTTCAAGAATTTGATCACACCATTGTTGACAAAAAAGGAGCCGAGAATCTAGCGGCCGATCATCTCTCTCGTTTGGAAGATCCTCACCAAAGTGTTTACGAGCCCAAGGAAATCACCGAAACATTTCCGCTCGAGACACTTGGTTTAGTGAATTCCAAACTTGATTCTTCTACCCCATGGTTTGCGGATTTTGCAAATTACCATGCGGGTAACTTCATCGTTAAGGGTATGACAACTCAAGAAAAACGAAAATTCTTTCGTGATGTCAAGTTCTACTTTTGGAACGACCCTTACTTGTTTCGAACTTGTGCGGATCAAATCATCCGCCGTTGTGTATTTGGCACCGAAGCTTCTAACATCCTTAGAGCTTGCCATGAGGGACCCACGGGTGGTCACCACGGTGCTAATCTCACGGCTAAAAAGGTGTTTGATGCCGGGTTCTTTTGGCCTACTATTTACCGAGATGCACAAATCCTTGTGAAGTCTTGTGATGCATGCCAACGACAAGGAAAAGCCTCACAAAAAGATGAAATGCCATAAAATATCATTCAAGTATGTGAGATCTTTGACGTTTGTGGCATAGACTTTATGGGGCCGTTCCCATCATCTCGTGGTAATAAGTACATCCTTGTTGCGGTTGACTACCTATCTAAGTGGGTGGAGGCGAAGGCCTTGCCCACTAATGATGCTCGTGTGGTAGTTAAGTTCTTGAAAAGTTTGTTTGCTAGGTTTGGAACCCCTCGTGCGATCATAAGCGATCGTGGAACCCATTTTTGTAATGACCAATTTGAAAGGGTTCTAAGGAAATATGGGGTTACACATCGTCTTTCTACGGCTTATCACCCACAAACGAGTGGGCAAGTCGAGGTTTCAAACCGAGCATTAAAGAGGATCTTGGAGAGATCCGTGGGGGAAAACCGACAATCTTGGTCGGATAAGTTAGACGATGCTTTATGGGCCTTTAGGACCGCTCATAAGACGCCCATTGGGTGCACTCCCTATAAGCTTGTGTATGGAAAGAATTGTCATTTGCCTATCGAGTTAGAATACAAGGCTTATTGGGCCCTAAAGCATTGTAATGATGACATGGAGACCGCGGGGAAACACCGGAAAATGCAATTAAATGAATTGGATGAATTGAGAGACATTGCTTATGAAAATTCATTGATTTACAAAGAGAAAACTAAAAAGTTGCATGATTCAAAAATTAAAAACCGGGTTTTTAACATTGGGGATCAAGTTTTACTTTTTAATTCAAGACTTAAAATATTTTCCGGTAAATTGAAATCCCGTTGGTCCGGTCCATTCACCGTGACTCAAGTGTTTCCGTATGGGACCATCGAGCTAGCTCAAGATGATGGTCCTAACTTCAAGGTGAATGGACATAGGTTGAAGCACTACTTCGGTGGGGAAGTTCCATCCTTGAATTACCTCGACCAAGTCACCTTCCCCAATGATAATTAGTGTTGAGGGGATCGAGTCGAGCTCATGACTCGGTAATCAAAAACGAGGAGCCTCGTGGGGGAGTCCCATGCTTATCCTATGTAAATATTATCGCTTTCTTAGTCTAACGTAGCTTACGTGTGGGGATTTGTGCCCTTCCAACCTTTGTTCCGTGGTTGTTTGTGATATGTGGTTTTTAGATCTTCACGATTGGAGCCTCTCGTGTTCGTTTTATGGGAGCACTCGATCGTTTGCTTTGGAGACATTTCTCAATATCCATGATGTATCCTTTGATGTTCTAACCTTAGGTTTTTAGCACACTTCATAAACGGCTATTACTTAATGGTTACACCCTTTCCATGCTAGATTAGGCATTCGACTACGTCTCTAGTATGGGGGTGTTTGCACCCCTAGACTCGAAACATTGAGGACAATGTTTAACTTTAGTATGGGGGGGTGAATAGATACTTGCCTTGCCAAACCTTCACGCTTTCCAAAGTTTATCGTTTTGTTTATCATTTTTGTTGCAAAATAAGGCTAAAAATGGCCAAATTTTAAATTTTTCTCATGTTTTATAAGTGTTTGAAGACACGAATGTAGATTTTCCGATGGCGAGAATAAGAGTAATTTTTGACTCGACCGTGCGTGTTGAGCACTTAGCTTTGATTCCTTAACTACACATTAGGCTAAGTCTCTTAAATGAGGACGAGAAATGATAGGGTTAATTATAAGTTACTATGCTAAACGTAGAGTACTCGTATTCTTTCAAAAACTCATGTGTTCTCGTTGCTTGCTTATTCTCCCTTCGCATGTAAATATTTTTTGCTTAATAAATATTGACTTAGCGGTTTAGTTGGGATTGTTGGGTTTCTAGTCTTTTCTAGTAGCTTCCGTGTAATTAAATTGGGAAGACATTAAGATATCGCCAGCGTCACGGTTTTGAAGTATTGGCACCCTAATAATCGAAAGCTTCACCCAATAATAAGATTTCAAGTGCTCACCTAAATCAAGCAAACAATTTGAAGCCCCACAAGGCCTAAAATCTATGCAAAATTGAAAGTGAATCAAGCCTTAATCTTCGAAGCTTTAAAGATCCAAAATTCGCCTTAGCGTGAGGATATACGTCTTTGGCTAATAAAACCACCGATGAGGCGGATAATAAAAGGCAAGGCAAGACCGAAGTCATAATAAAAGCTTCATGGCGAAGTTGAATAAAAGATGGAGGTAAACCATAGATAATAAGGCCCTTCCGTTAGGGGGCGTATAAAAGTCTTGGTAATAAGTCTCATGTTCAAAACCGTTATAAAACCGTGTTTATCGATTCTTCTTATCAACTTAATTTTTTAACATCGTCGTCTATTAGGAGGGGTTATTGATTTGATGGTCTTAGTTACACCGTTAGGACTCTATTTTTAGACCTAAATCTCTATTATCGCATAAGTCAAACAATGTATCCTCGTGAAACATTCAAGACATCATAAAATATAAGAGATACAACTTAGGAATAATGGGAGGATAAGTACGTGATTAGGGCATATGAGTAGTGTTAGCATTACTAACTTATAATGACAATGATCTCGTTGCACGCTTAGCATGGAATTGGAGTGAAAATCGAGGATGACGAAATTATTTCTAACGAAGCATTCACGTGTTCTTATTCTATGAACCTAAACGTCCCATTTTGCGATGAAAATCATACATTATGTCTATAACACAAGTAGTAGTAGTAATAGTGTAGCTAGTTTATCATTCAAATAAAGTGAATAAAATGAATTTTGGAGATGCTTTGATACTTTATTCTAGCATTGCGTGAGGGCACGGCAATGGTTTAGTATGGGGGAGTGATGAGACTGCTTTTATACATAGTCTCATCTTCCAAATAGGGCTTAAATTGCATTAAATATCATCAAAATACCCAAATATATGCTTGTGTTTGTTGCTTGTGTATTTTAGGTACGGATATTGAGATAATGACAAAAGATCACAAGAATCATGCAAAAACGAACACGGGAAACGAAGCCGCACAATGAACCAAGCCCTAGTGAAGACTTTCCCAAGATCAACCCTTGAAGATTTGAAGAATTATGATAAAGGGTCCTCCAATTATGAAGAATTGACACTTTATACCCTTGTATCCTCATAATTACAAGTTTGGTCCCTAAAGTTTGTCAAAATTACCAAAAGGGCCCTTAACTTTGAAGAATTGACAAGTTTAGCCCCTCAACAAAGCTAAATTGTCAACCAATATCATCCACAAAGTCAAATATATCATGAAGTCCTTCAAAGTACAAGAAATGACAAGTTTGGTCCTTTGAAAAATCCAAAATTACAAAAAGGACCCTCAACTTTCAACAATTGGCAAAAATGGTCCCTCATTTATCAAGACTTGGCAATTTCAGTCCTCCAAGATGACAATCATACAAGTCAAGACCATTACCTTTGAAGAAAATACCAAACCAGCCCTTGAAGAATTCAATTATGGCAAGAAATACCCCTGAATTCATGTTACAAAAGTTTATGGGCCAAAAATGTAAAAAGTCCAAAGTTGATACCGCTTAAATGGGCGCTGATAGAGTTTTGTTTGCAAATGACAAGAAGAAAGGAAGTGAGGGGTTAAAAAGGGCCAGACAATAAACTTACCTAGACCAACCAATGGGTGACACGTATCCCACTCAATCTTCACAACCAATCAAAACCCACCATTTCTCCACCTCATTTCCCACTCACCGTTTATATTAACTAACTTTTCAAATCAGTTAATTAATATTAAATCACGCGCTAAACACCTTTTTTTAAACTTCAAAACAAATCAAACAACCTGTTCTTCATGTTCTTGATAAAATTAGGCATTCCTTAATTACTTGTAATTAAGCCCTAATTGTTTCCAGATTTATGATTAACCATCCCATAAACACATCCCAAACCTTAAACATGACACCCCACCAACCCACATGCTACATGGGGCCTCCCCTGCTACGTCTAAGAGGAAGAAGACAAAGAAGAGCCAGTCATCCAACGTCCCACAATTGTGCTTACATCCTAAGCTTATTACAAGCCCTTGGATCACTTTTTCACTTGCCAACTCATGCTACAAGCCAAGAAGAGTCACATGATCTTCAAAAGATGCCAAAGCTGCAAGGGCAAAATGGGGACTTCTACACATTAGGGTTTACGTTTTTTCTTGCTTAACTAGTTCACTTGTAGCCTATATAAAGGCATCTAGGTCTCTCATTTATAGCTGCTTTTGGTTTTTCCTTTGTTCAAACACTTGTAAATCCTTTTTTAGTTTTATGAATTTGAGTTAAGTGATTTGAAGAAAGACCAAGTGCCACCTTTATTCTGTTGTTTATGTTCTTAGTTTACTGCTTTTGAATTTAAAAACCTATTTTCAAAAGAGGAGTGTGCACAAGTTTGCATATTTTCCTCATTTTCTTGATATTTTGCTAAGTCTTGTTCCAATCTTGGAATTCTTGGGCTATAGGGCTGATCATAGCATCCTAACTGAGTTGGTTAAGGTGTGGTGAGGCTTATAACTTGGGGATAATCAAGTGTGGGGTAACAAGTTTGCATCAATCAAGATTTTTCCAAGTTTCTGATTTTACATGTTATTGTGCTTAACCCTTGTTGAATCTTAGCAGGCTTTTGTGGAAGCTTGTGCTTGTTCTTGCTAGCACATAAGCTCAAAATTCGTGGGTGTGGATGTACATCCATGAGGTTTGCTTACTTAATCTCCAAATCTGCATAAATTGTGATTTTTGGTGATATTTGTATGAAACTGTTGTTCTTGTGAATTTTGTGGCTTGTTCTTGCTTGAATCTGTTATTTAGACTTGTTAGAGTGTTAATTGATGCTTGGTTGGCCTGAAATCTTGTTTTGCTTTTGAAAATCTTGATTTGAAAAAGTTAAAGGGGTGTTTGGGTCTACTGATTTATGCTTGAAATCTGATTTTGTGTTAAGAGAAAGTGTTGTTTATGCTTTGTATCTGATATACCTTTGTTTGAGAGTGTTTTGCTGCAAGTTATTGGGTTTGAACACTTGAATTGATCAATCTGCTATTAAGACCTTGTTTCTGCTTGTTTTGACCTAGGATTTTGGGAACACTTAGTGTGTATGCATGCTTAGGGATAAAAGTGGTTTAAACAAAGTTAACATAACCTGTTTGAAAGATTTGAGGTGTTGAAATTGGCTTGTGTGTCAAATACATCAGCAAAAGTAGAAACCTGCATGTGTAGTGTTCATCAGTAACTTTTATAGCTTGGATCTTGCTTAATTCTTTGAACCAGTGCATGAAACCTGTTTAGACTTGCTTATTGGAGTTTATTATAGCTTGTGTGTGCATTTGGTTGAATTTGGTTGGCTGATTTGTGCTAAAACTGCTCTTGAATGCTAAACTGCTCATTGTTCATGTCTGTGCTATATCTGGTGATAAATTGATTAAACTGTATCAATTGGCTGTTTGTGATTGTGTTATTTTGCTTGTTATTGACTCCTTTTGATCCAAAGATCAATTGGGTGCCTTTGTGAAAACTGAATCCAAGAAAAAGTCACTAAAGACAACAAGTCAAAATAGTCAAGCAGTGGGAAAAGTTCCCACTACTCAACATCCAAAACTAGCCCCTGCTAGTGCAATTTTATCATCAGCTTATCAATAAGCTATTCTAGCTTATTCTGACTTGCAACAACTTATTTTTTGTAATAGATCTTCATTATTTGACCCATTTAAGTGAACTGGAGCTTATCAAACTTTGACTTTGACTTTTCACTAGAAAACCAACTTGTTTGACTTTTAAGATAAGTGCTTATTTGATTTTCCAGCTTATTGAGTGTGCTTATTTGAAAGTTCTTTGGTTTTTAAGCTTAGTTTTGTCAAAAGAAACATTTTGCAACTTGAATCAGCTTCTGAGGTGGTCTAGATCATAAAAACGACTATTTTGTCGTTTTGTGAATAAGTTGTTGACTTGTTTCTGGCTTATTGAGTGGTCTTATTTGAAATTTCTTTTTACAGAAGTCTTTGTTAGGTCAAAATAAGGTTGTGTGTTAAATTTTAGCTTATGGCATCAGCTTATAGCTTAATGGGCCAAAAAGCCCATTAAGAATAAGCTGCTTATTATAAGTTAGCTTATTTCACATTTTCAGCTTTTGGGCCTTTGGAAAAAGTTGTTTAAAATCAAATTTTGAGTCAACCTGTGCTTTTTGGGCTTATTTTGAGCACTTTTTCTTATTGGGCCTTAATTGAGCCCAATAAGGGACTGTTTAGGGTTTGGCCCATTTTCTAGGCCCAATAGGGGTATTTAGGTAATTTCACTTTCATTTTTGAGTTATTTAGGTTAAATTAAGCTAGTTTGCAAGTTTTTAGAATTTTTTATAATTTTTGGATTTTTAATATTATTTTAATATTATTTTATTATTAAAAATTAAAAGTCTGATTTTCTAGGTTTTTATATTTTTCCTAGGTTCTAAATACTTAATTAGGATTTTTGCAACTTTCCCAATATTTTTTAGGTTTTTTAATTATTTGTTATAATTAATTTAAGATTTAATTGATTTTAGGAGTTTTTAATTATTTAAAAATAGTTTTAATTGGTTTTAAAATTTTGAAAAATAGTTTTTAGCTTAATTAGAGTATTTTTGAGGTTTACAAACTTGAAAATCTTGTTTAGGGCTTTTTAATAATTAATTTTGATTTTTAGGGCTTTAATTAGCATTAAAAAGTCATTATCTAATTAATTAAAAGGTTTTTGCAAGTTTTGATTTTTTGTAAACTCTTAGAATATTATTAAGGATTTTTGGTGATTTTTAGGAATTTTTAGGAATTAATTTTAATTTTGGTGGTTTTTACGACTTTACGTGTACGCTTTTTTTAGACTTAGTTTAATCCGTCTTCATAACCGTCATTCTTTTCTAATCCCGTTTCTATTTTTCTTTTCTCAAATATAATCACAAATTAATCCAAGTCATTACACACATAACACACTAGCCTCCTTGAGAACGAACTTAATTGGGTCATTCACACACGGTTTTCCTAAATCGTCGTGCTCACTTGCCCTTTTGATTGCATCCTTTTCCTAAAGGTGTAGTAAAAGCTTCAACATCAAGGTCCCATGAAATCTATGCCCCACACATCAAATATCTCACACTCTTGGATAAAATGTTGTGGCATCTTATCACGTTGCGTAATTTTTCCTTGTCTTTGACACACATCACAAAATTTCACCATTTCATGGGCATCTTTGTAAATGGAAGGCCAATAATAACCCGAATCAAAGACTTTCTTGGCGGTATAGTTGGGCCCAAAATGTCCACCCGTAGGTCCTTTATGACACGCTTCTAACATCTTAAATGCCTCGGGCCCATCTACACACCGTCTAATGATTTGGTCCGCACATTGCCTAAAAAGATAAGGATCATCCCAAAAGTAGTACTTAACTTCCTTAAGAAATTTCTTCTTTTGTTGATAAGTAAGACCCTCAATAGGCACATTGCCCACAAGATAGTTTGCTATATCCGCAAACCAAGGAGTGGCATCCTATTGGGAAGAGATAGACATGAGCTCCTCTAATGGAAAGGATTCATTGATTTCTTGATTTGGAAAATCTCCTTGAAAAGGATGCTCAAGTCTACTCAAGTGATCCGCCGCTAAATTCTCGGCCCCTTTCTTATCACGAATTTCTATCTTAAACTCTTGAAGCAACAAAACCCATCTCAAAAGCCTAGGCTTAGCATCTTGTTTTGTCATAAGATATTTGAGAGCGGAATGATCCGTATACACTATGGTTTTGGAGAGCACAAGGTATGGTCTAAATTTCTCGAAAGTATAGACTATAGCAAGCAACTCTTTTTCCGTGGTGGTGTAATGAAGTTGTGCATCGGTCATGGTTTTACTCGCATAGTGTATAGGTTGAAAATGCTTATTCACTCTTTGTCCTAAGACGGCCCCCACCGCATAATCACTAGCGTCACACATAAGCTCAAAAGGTAATTCCCAATTTGGAGAAACCAAAACGGGAGCCTTTGTCAATTTCTCCTTAAGAGTCTCAAAAGAGTCCAAACAATCTTGGTTAAAAATGAAAGGAGCCTCTTTTTCCAAGAGGTGAGTCATCGGTCTAGCTATCTTAGAAAAATCTTGTATAAAGCGCCTATAAAATCCCGCATGACCTAAGAAACTCCTCACACCTTTAACCGAGGTGGGTGGGGGAAGCTTAGCAATCACATCAAATTTAGCTCGATCCACTTCTAATCCCTTGTTGGATATTTTGTGTCCTAAAACAATTCCCTCTTTCACCATAAAGTGACATTTCTCCCAATTAAGCACTAAACGGGTTTCCTCACAACGCTTAAGCATTCTCTCTAGATTGGTGAGACATGAGGTAAATGAATTTCCAAAGACGGAAAAATCATCCATAAAAACCTCCATAGTTTGCTCTATCATGTCATGGAAAATCGCCATCATGCACCTTTGAAACGTCCCCGGTGCATTACATAAGCCAAAAGGCATCCTCTTGTAAGCAAATGTACCGTAGGGACAAGTGAATGTGGTCTTTTCTTGATCCTTAGGGTCAATGGGTATTTGGAAATAACCCGAAAAGCCATCAAGAAAGCAATAGTACTCATTTCCCGCTAAGCGTTCAAGCATTTGATCCATAAAAGGTAATGGGAAATGGTCTTTCCTAGTAGCCTCATTGAGTTTCCTATAATCAATACAAACTCTCCAACCAGTGACAAGTCTTGTAGGAATAAGCTCATTGTTCTCATTAGGCACTACGGTAATTCCACCCTTTTTTGGAACACAATGTACCGGGCTAACCCATGGAGAGTCAGAAATGGGGTAAATCATACCCGCATCAAGGAGTTTAATCACCTCCTTCTTAATGACCTCATGGATTTTTGGGTTAACTCTTCTTTGACTGTGAATGGCGGGTTTGTAGTCATCCTCCATAAGGATTTTGTGTGTACAAAAATGTGGATCAATTCCCCTTATGTCGGATATTTTCCATGCTAAGGCTTTCTTGTGTTTCTTAAGGACTTCAATAAGTTGATCCTTCTCATTCTCTTTTAACTCTTTAGCAATGATCACAGGTAGTTGGTATTTACCCTCTAAGAAAGCATACTCTAGGTGGGATGGAAGGTCCTTAAGTTTAATTGGAGGTGGACTCTCTATGGAAGGTTTTACTATGGAAGGATCCTCAATGGTAACTTCTTGTGGAATAAAAGGAATAGGGTCCTCATTGAGCAACTTTTGGATAGTAAATCTTCTTCCCAATTAATGGGAGAATCATCATCACCAAGAAAGTTTGACTCATATTCCTCCAAGAGGAAATCACTCTCTCCAAAAGGTGTTAAAGAGGGAGCAATTGAGGCCACGGTTTCAACATGGGGCATCTCATCACTAGTACTCTTACAAGCATCATGAAAGTGTTCATCACACACCTCATCTAGCACATCAACTATGTTAATAGTCTCACAAGGTCTAGACTCCTTAACCTCTTTCCTATCACAAACTTTCCCTAACTTAAACACCACTTTCTCATCCTCTACTCTCATAATTAGTTCTCCTTCCACCACATCTATCAAGGTACGACCCGTTCTCAAAAACGGTCTACCAACAATCAAAGGAACTCTAGGATCCATGTCATAATCAACCACTACAAAGTCGGCCGGAAATGTAAACTTATCCACACATACAAACACATCCTCCGCTATACCTACGGGGTAAGCTATGGTTCGGTTGGCTAACTCAAGGGTCATCCTAGTGGGAGTGAGCTCGGGAAGAGAGAGTTTTTTCCAAACCGATAAAGGCATGAGGTTAATGCTTTCCCCTAAATCTGCCAAAGCCATGCAATTTTCTACACCGGAAAAATTACAAGGAATCAAGAAGCGCCCCGGATCTCCAAGTTTTGTTGGTAAGGTTTTAAGTAGCACGGCGGAACAGTTTTCATTAAGGGATGTGTTGGGCAAATCAACCAATTTTTCTTTGTTTGAGAGTAAATCCTTGAACATCTTAGCAAACTTTGGCATATAAGCAAGAGCTTCCGCAAAGGATATGTTGATGTTAAGTTGCTTGAACATCCTTAAGAAATTTGAGACTTAGATGTCATCCTTGTTCTTTAACTTGTCCTTTTTCAACCTTGAAGGATATGGAAGAGTAGGTTTTGGTGTAGGTGGAATAGGTGTTGTAGTGGAAGATTTGTCTTTGTTAGCTTCTTCATTGGAAGGTGTGGAAGGTAAAGGAGAAGTAGGAATAGGTTGAGAAGGTGTGTTTGAGTGAATGGGAGCATTTTGTGGTGGTGAAGGAGAGGTAGAAGGCTTGTCACAAGTAGGAGCAAAAGTGGGTGGAACAATAGGAGGTTTAGGAGATGAAGGATTCTTTGTTGTCTTTCCACTTCTTGTTGTAATAGCATTGACATTTGCCCTTGGATTTGTTTGTGTGTTGGAAGGTAAAGCCCCTTGTGGTCTTTGATTTAATGCCATTAAAAGCCTATTGGTTTGTTCGTCCGATATACGTTTCATTTGGTCATTCATTCTCTTCTCAATTTCACGCATTTTCTTGTCAACATACTCTTGAGTCTCTTGCATCCCATATCCTTGATTTTGAAGTTGAGGGTAAGCTTGATTTGGTATTTGAGCATATCCTTGATTTGGGAAAGGTGGAATGGGTTGATAAATCCTTGATGTGGTGGGTAAACGTTATTTCCTTGATGTGGTGCCTTGTAATTATTTCCTTGGTAAGGTGGTCTTTGTCCTTGATTCCTTTGTAAAACTTGGGGAGTATTTTGTTGAATTTGGGTGGGTGGTTGGGGTGGGAATCCCGGTGGAGTAAGGTAATTTTGGGACTTGTAAGAAAGGTTATTTGGATTGATATTTGGCTTGAAGTGTTCACGATGTTCCTCTTGGTAAGCATAGCATTCCCCTTGATAAACTTGCACCTTATCACATTGTTCATAAGAATGGGGGCCTCCACAAGTTACACAAGAAAGAGTAATGGCATTCACATCATTTGAAGAATTGTTCAATGAAATGTTCTTAATGGCTTGAATCATCTCTTGTTGACCTTTACTCATTTGTTGAAGGATCTCTTGTTGATATTTGAGGAATTGGTCATCACAAGGTGGTTGAGAAGTGTTTTGGATAACATGAACCCTTTCTTCAAATTGAGAATTTGTTTGAACCATTGCTTTAGTCTCAATGATGTCCAAGGCCTCTTGAATGGATTTAAGAAGAATATTCCCTCCCGCGGAAGCATTGAGTGAATCTTGGTGATGAGGTTTAAGGCCATCATAGAAAGTATTGATTTGGTGAACTTCATCCAATCCATGGTTAGGGCATCGCCTCAATAACTCTCTATACTCCTCCCAAGCATCACTAAAGGATTGACTAGGTTTTTGTTGAAAGCCTATAATTAAGTTCCTCAAAGCCGTGGTCTTAGATGGAGGAAAGAACTTGTTCAAAAACTTAGTGGTGAAACCATCCCATGTGGTGATACTATCGGGTGGTTGGGTGTCTAACCAATGCTTAGCTTGTCCCTCTAGTGAAAATGGCACTAATATCAACTTGATAGCATCATGTGGAACTCCATTGTACTTAAGGGTATTGCAAAGAGCAAGGAATCTCTTAAGGTGATCATGAGGATCATCATTCTTGTGACCATAGAAAGGTTTTTGTGAAACCAAGGTAATCATAGCCGTTTTTAGCTCAAATGTATTTGCGGGAATGTCGGGAATCCTAATAGCACTAGCATATCCATTAACATTGGATTGCAAACGCTCCATCAAAGAACGATTATCAACTGCCATGGCTTCTTGTTGTGGATGTATCAAAGCACGATTCTCGTGATCGGCTTGATGGACGGTAGTGGTCTTACTCTTTCTATTTTTCTTCCTTTTCGGAGGAAGAGGTTGTACACCAATCGGTATTTGTGCACGCCCGCGAGTGAGCATGCAACTCAATACGAGGAATGAGAGAGAAGCTCTCGTGTGACTTTGAAGAGAAAAGGATTATCCTCTTCGAGTTTCAATATGAAATATCCACAAGAAATTAATATATATGTATGTACTACTTGGGTGCAAGACCCCAATGAAGCCTTCCTTCTTAGAATACTCACAAGTGAACGGGGGGTTAGGTGGCGCGAAGCACTTAAGTACCTATTGACCCTTAGATGGCATTTTATAGCACATCGCCTTTCTATTCACTTAATTGTTTGTATTCTTCGAATTATTGCTTATTGAGAGTATTTATCTATTCTTGCTTTATTTTGTTTGATCGATACACGTGTCAAGGACCGGAACGCCCCTCAACACGGTGTATTGCCTTGGCAATACTTATGGAGAATATGTAGATTGGTTGTTCTTATACGTATACGTATTTACTTATAATAATATATGGAAAATATTTTTGTATTTATGAGTTATTAAGAGAAAATACTATATGTACATAAAAACCGAGAGAATCCAATAATATATATTTTTGGGTGCAATCTCTTAGGAAAAATATTGCTTTTTGGAGTTTTTTAATTTGTTTGGTCAATTCTTTAGGAAAAGAATTGTTTTGTTAATTTTTAGTTTTTATATATTTTTATATTTTTGATTTTTTATTTATTTTTGATTTATGATACGTAAAAATAACGTTCACAAGGTGAACGGATCCCAAATGCCAATGAAAACCGTCAATCGATAGTCTCTCGTAAAGTCAAAGAACCGGCAGCGGCGCCATTTGAAATGTGTATAGTTAAGTTCGTTTTTCTCAGTTCTTGTCAAATTGAAAGTCCTAACAATATCGGGTTTTTAACTGTTTTTGGTTGTTAATATTTTTTGGATATTCTATTGCTAATTCAAATAATGCCTTGCAAAAATGAAAAATAACGTCTACTTATATGTAAAACATAGTGCAAATTCCAAGAATTTATTCAATTAAAATGTAAAATGTAAATGCTATAAACTATAAGGACTAGAAATGTAAATTCTATGAAATTTAAATGCTAAAAATATAAACTTGAAAAGTATGAGGACTAAATGTGCACAAACAGTAAACTAGGAGGAATGAAAATGCAAACTATCAAAACAAGTAACCAATTTCCCAACAAACTCCAAACTTCCTAACTGAATTTTAACAACTTTGAAAGTGTAAGGACTTGATTAAAGCAAACCCTAAAAAGATGCAAGTTTAGCCAAAACTACAACCAGATTAATACATGAAGGACCTAAATGCAATTTTTGAAAATTTTTAACTAAAAACGGGTTACAAACTCAAATAACCTCGTTTGAGCTTATTTTTCAACCAAACCACTTGCAAACGTCTTAAAATCAGAAATAAGCTAGACTTGTCCAAGGATTTAAACTGAAAGTGACTAAAAAGCTGATAAGCAAATATCAATAAGTACGAAATAAGCTACAAAGAAATCTAGACTTGCACAACTAAATTTTGTTGATGAAAATGATTAATGAGCTCAAAATAAGAATGGGAAATCAAGTCTCATGAAAAAGCCTCCAGTAATAAGCTCAGAAACTTCAAATAAGCAAAATGAGTGCTTATGTTGACTTTTGTTGACCAAGATTTTTCAATAAGCTCAAAATCTCAAAAATCAACCAGGAGTACTTACTGAATGAATTTGTGAAAGAAAATAGACCAGTTAATGAAGTAGATAATGAGATATGAAAAAGCAGTTTACACTTTATAGAAACTTGAGTTTGCTTATTGGTTCATACTTTTGCTTATTCCTACTTGAAAACTGAATACTGTACACTTTCCTTATAGAATCTGAAACTTCATATTATGAGTGAGATTTGAGAGCTGGTTTGATTGAATTTCATCAAGAAACAAGAGAATGCTAGGCAAATCAAAATGACCACTTTTTGAACCAATACTTGTAGAAAACTGACCCACACTTTTAGACTGCCATTTGCCTCTTTGACCTGAAGTTTGACTTAAAAATGACTGAAAACTACCTTTTATCACTAGTTAACTGGAAATGAACTCAAGTTTACCAATCATCAGTACTTGAAAACTACTTTTAATCTAATGCCAAGCACCACTTTTACTGATCTTTTGGAATTTTAATGAAGTCTTTTTGAGTAAAGGTTTTAACTAAGTGAAAAGCTTAAGCACACTAAATTTGTCAGCCAAAATGAAGTATGTGAGACAAAGTAACAAGCTATGAACACAACAAGAACTCAAAATGATAAACCAAGCTAAAGTGACTGAGATAAAGCTAAAAACAGGACAATTATCAGAACTATAAAGCAGATTTAAGCTACAATGAAACTACCAATCACTGAAATCAAATCAATAACAGACTATAACAACTTTGATCATGCAACAAACAAGATTATCTAAGAATTTAGCAGGCATCAACTGTTTAGAGGAATTGAAAATCAGAAACATGTAAACCTTGAGCATAGGCCTCCTTTGGGGAGTAGAGGAGCGCTGAGCTCTCTATTCTAGTGCTAACCACCACCTTAGCACTAGATAACACTATCAACAATCAATTCAACAACTAGAATCATCAAGAATCACCATTGATGAACTGGAACTCATCAGAAACTGCTAAAACTGGAAATGATGATCAAACAGCAACAATCTTATCAATTAGTTCACTATGATCAAATTATGATCATAACAAACCAAAATTCAGCAACAAGTATGATCAAGGGAGCAGGAGATGAACAGTAGAGTAGAATTAGAGTTTTGGAGGGAAAATGAAATTTGAATTTTATTGAATAAGGAAAGTTGTTACAAGGGTAGTTAAGCTGTTACAACTACTATAACAGAATCAAGAGTGTGTCAAGCTCTTGAGTTGTTAAGCTAAGAACTAAAAATGAGATGAGAGGAAAACTAAGTGTGTGAAATTTTCACACTTTCTACCACTCTGAAAATGAAAGCTAAACATGGTATTTATAGGCTTCAGGAGAAGAGCAGTTAGGGTTGGTGACGTGTTGGAACCAATCTTAGGCTTCCACGTGTCACAAATCTGCATAATGAATTTTGTTGATGAAGAACAGATTTGGGGGTTTTGACTTGAGTTGATTTCATCTTAATTGGTTGTGACCAATGGATTCGTCCTTCAAAAATAAGCAAGTTTGATGTTTAATTCATCTTCTGAAATCCACTCTAGCTCAAAATCGTCCCTGGCAATGTATTGTGATGAAGATGACACGTGTCAAAATATTACTGGCTCTCAGCATAAGTTGCGGATCATTATCCAAAAGTGGATATATTGAATATTGCATGGCACAAGCTGATTGGCTGAAAAGAGTCTCAGTGGGAGTTACTGTTAGGATTTTGGCCAATAAATGGGTGGCGACTGAGTGCAATTAATGCAGCTTAATTGGCAATCCTTGTATCACTTTTCTTGCATTCTTATTGGCTGAGAGCTTGTCACACGGATCAAACTCATATCAACTTTCCAAAAATGGCAGAATTGATCCCTTGACTTTGGCAGATTATATATTTAAGCTAGTAACTTCATTTCTTTGGCATATTTGGTCCTTCAAACTTCATTCTTGAACATATTTGATCCTTTGACTGAGTTGACTTGAGAGTTGACCAGATTTGACTTTGATCTTGACTTTATCATATTTACACTTTTAGTCCTTCATCTTTGGCAGATTGTCAAGATAGGTCCTTTGTCTTCAAAGTCTTGTCACTTTTGATCCTCTTTTGTCTTTTTCATTAAATTAAGCTTGATTTTCCTTTGTTTGCTTGAAAATGTATCCTTCTTAACTATTTGAGCACAAACACAAAACATACCACATAATTCCGCTTTATAGCACAAAGTTTAGGTATTTTTATTGAGTTTTAGGGTGATTTGTTGATAAATTGATATGAGTTTTTGCTCATATCAAGGACCATCTTTTCCTATATAAACTTTTATTACGACCACAAAGTACATATATATAGATTAATGAATCCCTAAATCAAAACCTTGATGGTTTCATATAATTGCAAAATCATCCAAGAAATCCGCTTCTAGAGGAAGCTGACATAGATAAAGATGGAAAAGTTACCCTGTTGGAGTTACACGTAGCCTGTTAAGAACTGCAAGCATGAGCTGAATGAATCATCAGAAGATTAATTGCACAGTCTGTACATAGACGACCAGAAAAAAAGAGTAAATTCTAACTGAAAGAGAGAGCCACATTTTTGAGAAAGTTGCAATCTTTTTCGCTGTGGTATGCCTTGCAGCTACATAATCATGAGGCTCAAGTAAAATCTGTAGTAAACAGTGGCAAGGAAATCCGGAGGACAATCATGAACGACATATGTTAATCTAAGAACATGTATAAATCTAAGGGTTCTAATTTTAATCTCTGAGTTTAAATAAATTTACAATTTTGGGTTTTTGTGTTTGGCGAAGGGCATAATTTGCCACTAAGGTGTACAAAACACCAACTTTGCTAAAGTTCTGACTCTGTACGCTACAACAACACACTAACTTATCCACCAACATGAAGTGCCTCATTGCACCGTAACTTTATTTTTTTCTTATGACTGATCAGTTATTTTTGTAAGATCATTTGTAAAGCAGAAAAATGCTGCAACTATGCATTTACATGTCACTATATAAACACGTTAAGCATATAAACATTAAGACACGCTTCAAAACACAAACTATCTTTGAACCCTTTTTCAGAGAATTGAATGTTTGGTTGTTTATTTTGCATCCTTTTTGTAAAATAGGTCCGCATAGAAGGCGATTGTGGATTCCTAGCTGGCAATCTATACACAAAGACTGTTTTCGGGGAGGAAGCCTTGGTAAATATGAGCATTAAGAAGCAGGGAGATAAGGCAGCTGAATATCTAAATGATGCTAGAAGATATAGATTGGAATAAATAGAATGTCACACGCCAAATACATCATTCCTCGAGCACCAAAGACACTTGATCCTGCTTGTTATGTTTCAAGAATGCTGGTCATGAGAGAGCCAACTGTATACAACAATCCACTATTTTCATCAATAACGTGACTCCTCACGAATGGTTAGGGTATTAGCTACCTAAAAACCTAACCCCTTACAGATAATGAAAATGTTAATGAAAAAAATATAGCATGTAGATAACACCTTTTATAGAAAAACCTCTCTTGTAGCCTTCACTATGAATTGTGGTTTCAAATACAAATCACAGCAACTAAGCAGCATGATCCTACAGCAGCTAATTGTGGTTTCACGGACTACTGTTTAGGAATAATCGATAAAATAAGATTACATCAGTGTGTCACATCAGCGGGTCATAAGGAAAAATAGGTTGATTTGTACACGTTGGGCCACTTTCGACTGGAATTCATTTAAGTTTCTTATGTAGCCAATTATGTTTTATTGGCAAAGTTGCAGGTACAATAAAAGCGTGACAAACATTGAATTATTAAATCGGAAAAACTCGGTGTTTGGAAAGTTTATTAAAGGCACAAAAAATAGCGCAAACCTTCTGCCTGATTTAACACTTGGTCTCTATCTGCATTGGAACTGGGAAAATCGATCCCTGCATGTCTGCGAACGCTGTGCTGACCCAATTACTATCGTAAGCTCACATAACAATAAAGTCTTCATCACAAAAACTGCATACAACACAAAATCATATACAAAAATTTGAATATTAGGAATAAGCAACACTCTTTGAATTCAAACTCACCGGTTGAGCAATCAATCCTAGTGAATCAATTTCCACAATACCAATTCCTGTTTATAGGGCATTTATAAATAATAAACCCATAAAAAATGAGTAATGACTAAAAAAAGATATAGAATTATACACATTCAACTGAAAACAAAATTTTAAATAAACCATAGATCTGACCTTATTTTTTATATCACGATTTTTGTCTATAAAAAATAAAAAATTAGATGTAATCATCTTAATCAAACCCAAGATTCAACAGAGTGTTAAAGATTAAAGAATTTATTTAGATGAAGAGGTCGGCGGGAAGGAGGTTCGGGTAGGGTAACTTTGAGATCGATTTACATGGATTTTATTACCAAGATCATGGATTTGAAATCATTGAATTATTATATTCAATGATTCAATGATTTACGAATATATTGAGTATTGATGGTTTAGGAATGTAGAGGTGACGACTGGGTTTTTTTTTAGTTAGGGTTTTTTGTGTGTTTTTTAAGCAGGTGTGTGTGTTTTCGGGTTGTTAGGAATAAAGAAAAAATGAAGAAAAATTGGTTTTAACCTATTATATAGGTGCGGTATGAAAACGCAACTTTTGGCAAATTGCGGCCCGGTTTTTACAAATTGCGTTTTCGTAGTCTAATTTTGGTAGGTTTTTGAGAATTTTTAGCTAACAAACAAATTTTATTGGTTTAGAGGTGCCATGTCACATATGACTGGGAATAGAGGTGTGGTATCAAGTCATAATTATACATATATATAATATAGAGATATATATACATACATATATATATATACATACATATACATATATATAGATCAAGATGTGTTGTCATTATCATCTCCCTCATTGAAAACCCTAGCCTCCTCGAAATCTTAAAATCTCAAACCAAGATCACCACAAATCAAAACACACATCTTTTATCTCCATTCCTTTAGACCCGAATTATTTTATACTTTGATTTTCGTAGTAGTTTATAGATCGAGATGTGTTGTGGTGAATGGCGACGACAGTAATGAGGCGGCGACTGACGGATCTAAGTCGTTAACCACCACCATCTGATGAGGTCGCGGCCACGGATCTGACGAATCTATACCGTAAACCACCACCATCGTGGTAACCACGCAAGACGACGGATATGATTCATCTGATAAAGTAGTGTTGCTGCTAGCAAAAGTTGGGGTCCCATGTGATGTGTTTTCTGGATTTTAAGAAGAAATGGTATCAAGATCGGACAACCCGCGTCTTTTAGACTACACTGACAAATGTGTCCATAACTATCCGACTGCCGGAGATTGTACTAAACGGGTGGCTTGGTGGCGATTGTACTACAAGAAAGAACTAATGTTCCTTGATTCGATTTTCGCGGATTCAAGGTTTGTATTTATTTTGATAATCAAGTCGAATTTATGTACATATATATATATATATATATATATATATATATATATATATATATATATATATATATATATATATATATATATATATATATATATATATATATATATATATATATAAAGATGAATATATTTTTTTTTCAGGATAACAACGAACAATTCTTAACAGGTATAATAATTAGTAATTTTTTTAACTTTTGTTCAACATATCATTATTAATTTTATCTGCTTTGGCATTCATAAAAAATAATGATATATTCCCAATTTAAGCATGTCTTGGATGTCGCAGTTGTTGTTCATGATTTATTAACCAGTTTGAAAAAGATATATACAAGTGTCTGGTAAGAATGAATAAGCATACCTTGATTATTCCAATATACTTTTTCAAACAATGGTAACACCTTCCCTTTTTTCTAGGTTGAAACATGGGTGTATTAATTACGGGCTGCAAGTTTTTTTGCTATCTATGTCTTCCCCACTATTACTGGCTCCTTTTTACATGATTCAAGTTTAAAGCATACAATAGGACACAATAGATTCTGTAATATTTCTTTTTGGTGCAGGTCAATAGAGGGTGGGCTGAGGCGTTTTGCAACTCCATATGTCCTAAAAGATAAGGTGAATACACTCCTTTGGTGGTGAATAGGAAGTTATAATTTTTTTCTTCAATATCCTCACATGCTCCAATCTTTATAATCTCCAAATACAGTTTATATTTTGACCTTTCTATATCACGAATCCAGTATTCATGCAGACAAAGTGATTGATTGAACTATATGGGCTTAAGGTGAACTCAAGTTTAGTAATTATTGCCTTCTCTTACTTTCTTTTGTATATAAGATTTTTTACATAATTACAGTGGTTGAGACAAACTGTTTGATTGAAAATATCTTGGTCTTTAAGTAATGAGGTGTATAGTACCTACTGTTATGAATGCATGAAAATATCTTGGTCTTTAAATAACATCTACGTATGAAATCAAAGCATGTAGAGGAGTGCGGATGCCTAAAGTGACGGATATTGTTGTTGCCCCAAATGGAGAAAACAAAAAAGATATATGGCAGCCTTTTTCATCTCAATAATTATGATTAATAAATTTCTTACATTTGGTCTATAGGGTCTTCCTGATATGGTTGCTAATGCTCTTGCTGGTGGCTCAGGCAACCTTGATTTTCCTCGCAACAGTCCACAAGTATTCACACATTAGCACATATGATGGCCATCGGTAACTTAATCAATAATCAACTGGCTTTAAATTTAGGACATTTTGTACAACTTCTTTCTGTATGTTTTAAATTCTGTATGTTTTAAGGGTATATGTTTTTTCTGAATAGATGTGTGCAGATGAGATGAAGATGTATGAAGATTCTGTGTTAAGAAGATCGTATATACAACAGGTCTTCCTATTATCTTATACTTAATGTTTGTTTGGTTAAATCATTCAAGACACTGATTTAGTTCTAACACGTTTCAATCACGGGCACTGGTCATGTATTCTTATTGTTCATAGTATACGATCATCAGGTGACTGAATTACTTTTACGTGCAGGCTTAGTCTTCCAGCCTTATCTCAGCCAGATTAAACATGCCTATAAAGTAAACCATGTTTTATATTATTTAATACTAAAGAAAAAAACCTTTATATTCTTTGATCGAATCAACCGAAACCCGAAATCCTTGCAACAAGATGGTACAGTTGGCAAGTCTTTCTACAATGGTCTCTAGGTAGTCTGCAGCAGGCTACGACTTATTTTCATAAACTATCATCAATAGGTAATGCCATGTGTATCTCAGCGTGTGTTTTTTTAAATCCTGATTCTGTTACCTTTTTTTCTTACCAGATCGTAGTTGATAGAATAACGTTAGCATCAACACGCACGTTGCAATGTAGGATCAATCCAACTTCTTGTTTACCAAACAATCAAAAGTAAGTAGTTCTTGGATCAACATTCAGCTTATCATGTTGACTATAGATCCCTTTGTAGAGGTCAGTGGACAATATATGTCACTATATTATTCATATGCTGCATTTAACTATGAATAATCAGACCCTCTTGTGAAAGCTTTTGTGTTCTAGACATATATTTGATAGCCTGCTTAGGTATGTTTCATTGACGATTCCTAAAGTGGTCAAAGTATCGAACGGGTAATAAAATTGCTTGACACATCTGGTGTTTTGTTTTTTACAAGGTCAAACATGATGTGGTAAATTCCTTGGCTCAAGTAATGACTTGGAACAAGTTAAAAATATTGTTTCCCAAACCGCCCCTGCGGAATTCTATTCATCAACTATTTTCATGGTGAGTTCGTATCTAATGATCATAAACTGGTATCAAATAGTCTGGAAACTGATATTACACCCAACGGCATAATTGTTCATGATAAACCAGTTGAAGATCATAACGACTGATAGGTGTGAAAACACCCATCCTTTTACCACTTATTTCTTGCTAAAACAAGACCAAAACGCGTATTTAATGTCATTTGTTTGGAATTATGCGTGTTTTGTGTGTTTGTTGTGTTTTCAGAGCCAACCAGATAAATATTGAAGAAAACATGGGATTGCACGGGTTTTATCGAAGAAAAAGACGAAAAGACGAAGTCTATAGTCCAAGAGATGCAAAAGATTTGAAGTCAATGGGCCTATTTGAAGATTTATCGAAGAAAAGGACCAAAGATGGAAGATTTACATATGTCGAAGAACTCAAGTCTATTAAATGAAGAAATTAAAAGACGAGTTAAATTTATTCGTCGACAAATCCCGAATCGAAATAAAAAACGTCAAATTTTCTGAAAAGACGAGAAGACAAAAAGAAAGGGAGAAAGCTCACTCACCAACCAAAGACAAGGCCTATATATAGAGATCCCTTCACAACTTGGAGACTAGTTTTTATTTTTTTCAGTTTTCTTCTTTTCTTGTTTCGTAGGGTAACCAACACCATTAAGGTGTTGGGGATTTTCATTTTTGCTTATTCACAAATCTTGTAAGTTTTAATCTTCTCTTTTGTTTACTTAACCTTAATCTTTCAATATAATCTTTCCTTTAATCTTGTTCATCTTTCTCTTTTTGATTCAAAGTCTCAAGTTCTTATTTGGTTGATTTTAATCTTCAAAAGTAAGTGGGTTTTGTGTTTTTTATTGTTTTGGTTTGATGATTATGATTAATAGATGATTAGTGGTTAAATTGGTTTAAGTTTTGGTTAAAAACTTGCTGATTTTGGTTAAATTCGTTCTTGGTTGTCCTTACTGTTCTTCGAGTTCTTCATCTACCCAGATTCCGGATCAACAGCAAGTATTCGGAACCAACGTTTTCCTTAAATTGTTCCAAATCAGTTTGTTCATCCAGAATGATCAATATTCCGGATGAGTCTTTATATTCCGAATCAAAGTTCTTAAAAAAATATTCCGAATCAGTTCTTATTGTTCCGAATGAAGGTTTTTGATTAAATATTCCGAGTCAAAGTTTTTATAATATTCCAAATCAGTTTTTTTAAAATGTTCCGAACGAGCTTTCCTTAAATATTTCGGATGAGTAGTATATTCCGAATCAAAGGTTTTTAGTGTTTTGTTCTGAATCAGTGTTATTCCGGATCAGTTTTATTCCGAATCAATTTTGTTCCGAATCAGTGTTATTCCGAATCAGTTTTATTCCGAATCAATTTTATTCCGAATCAGTGATATTCCGGATCAAGCAAAATGTTCCAGATGAACATATATTCCGAATGAAGGAAATCTTCCGAATGAAGCTTTTGTCCAAATATTCCGAATGAAGGAAATCTTCCGAATGAAGCTTTTGTCCAAATGTTCCGAATGAAGGTTTGTTATTCCGAATGAAGCATATGTTCCGAATAAAGGTTTCTGTTTAGTATATTCTGGATCAAGCATAAACATTCCGAATCAGTGACTTTAGGTATTTAACTGTTTTATTTTAATTCAAGTTTTATTTTTGTTAATTGCTTTTAATTAATTGTTCTTAGTTTATCTTTATTTGCTTCACGCATTTGCCTTTTTAGTAGCATAAAAAACCAAACCCCTTTTTAGTAACCAAGAACAACTATTCCACTTTGAACCGTGATCGATTCGAGAAGATACCGAGAACTTAAATTGAACCCCATTCAAATACCTTGTATCAAATGGCGCCGCTGCCGGCTCTTTTCGTAAAGATAAACGGTTTTTTGTGAGAAATTGGATTTTGGGATCCGTTCACCGTGAACGTTACTTTTTTCACAAAAATTTTCAAAAACCCTAAAAAATATAAAATTTTCAAAAATACAAAAAAAATTAAAAAAACATAAAAAAAACCAAAAATATTTTTTGCTTTTTTAGTTCTTTTGCAGGTGTATGCGCACTCGATCAACGTCTTATCAAGAGCCCGAGACTCTCGATAACTTAGACATGGCCGGTGTACACAACAACAATAATAATCCACCTCAAAACAACATGAATAATAACAACAATGAACCTCTACCAGATAATCGTCCTATGATTGAACTTTTGCAAGCACATGTAGAGGGCAACAACGATCCAATTGTCATACCCGCGATTGCAGCCAACAACTTTGAGCTCAAATCTGGCTTTATTCAAATGGTCTCTGCTCAACCATTCTTGGGGCGTACCATTGATGATCCTCATGACCACATCAAAAGGTTCCTGCAACTCACAAATACGGTCAAATTCAATGGTGTTCCACAAGAGGTAATCCGCTTACTACTTTTTCCTTTCTCCTTAGAGGGACAAGCCCGGCATTTTCTTGCAAAGGAACCGCCACAAAGTATTCTGACGTGGACGGACTTAGAGACCAAATTCATAAACTTCTTTTTCCCACCCTCTCGTACTACCGCTTTGCGGAATGAAATTATTAATTTTGAACAAAAGTACGATGAGTCTTTTAGTGAATCTTGGGACCGTTTTAAAGACCTTTTAAGAAAGTGCCCACAACATGGTTTTACCGAAGTGCACCAAATTAATACTTTTTACAATGGTTTAAGCATGAATGACCAAGATTCACTTAATAGTGCCTTGGGGGTAATATTTTGGTTAAAAGTTCTAATGCCGCTTGGGATATTATTGAGAATAAGTCTAGAGTGCAAACCAAGAGTGTTCGGACCAATGCTGCTAGTGCTAGCACTAGTGACAACGACAAGAGACTTGACAAAATTACTTCGCTTCTTGAATCGCTTGCTGCCCACACCGCTAACAACACCAAAAGCATCAACGCTCAAAACGCTCAAGTAAATGCTGTAAGCCAACCATGTGAAATATGCGGGGGTCCTCAATCTTACACTACTTGTACTTCCACCCAAGACTACCCTTGTGAGAATGTTAACGCAGCATACGGTACCTATCCTCCGGCCGCCTATCAAGCTCGTCCTCAAGGAGACCGTAGCTTGCTCAGCTATCGTTCAAACAACTTTCTTTCCCCGCCCGGTTTTCCTCCAACCAATCAAAACCAACAACAAAACCTTAACCGAACCATTCAAAACCAACCTCGAGCACCATACCAACCACCTCAAAGACAACCATATCCACCTCCAAATCCTACTCAAGTTTACCAACCCGCTCCTTACCAACCACCTGCTTATCAAGCACCTCCTCCTACTCAACCCACCGTTTTCAACCACGAGGTCGAAACGTACATGCGGACGAATGATGTGTTGGTGAAGAATCTGTAGACCCAGATTATTAATTTGAAGGGCGACATGGTGAAACAAGGGAATGATCTTAGAGCCGATATGCGAAATTCTTTGAGTAGTCAAACGAATGACCTAAGGGACATGATGGCTGGTTTCTTCCAAGGTAATCAAACCTCTTCTTCGGGTACTCTTCCGAGTAACACCGTTGCTAACCCAAGAGGGAAGATGAAAGCAATCATCACTCGCAGTGGAAAAGGTACCAAGGAACCCGAGCTTCCTACACCTACACCGGTGATTGTGACGAAGGAAAATGAGTCACCTACTCATATTCCTCAACTTTCTACTTCCCCAATTCCTCCACCTCTTACTTCTACCCCTCCTCCACCCAAGGATGTGAGTGATCCTACAATCCCAAATCTTTCCTCTTCTTCCGATCTACCTTATCCCTCAAGGTTGAGGAAAGAGAAGCTCAAAAGCAAGGATGATATTCAAGTTTCAAACTTTCTCAAAATGTTTAAACAATTGAATTTCAACATCTCCTTCGCTGAGGCTCTCGCTCACATGCCTAAATATGCGAAGATGTTTAAAGATCTTCTTAGTGACAAGGAAAAGCTTCTTGATATTGCTAATACCCAACTTAATGAGAATTGCTCTGCAGTGCTCTTAAGGAAATTGCCAACCAAACTTGGTGATCCGAGTCGCTTCTTAATCCCTTGCAACTTCCTGGGAGTAGAGAATTTCATGGCCCTAGCCGATCTAGGTGCTAGTATTACCTTAATGCCATTAAGTGTTTGGAAGCAATTATCTCTCCCCGAGCTAGTCCCCACCAAAATGACTTTGAAATTAGCTAACCGTACGGTTGCTTATCCAGTGGGGATAGCCGAACATGTTTTTGTAGGAGTCGACAAATTTACTTTTCCCGCCGATTTTGTCGTAGTCGACTACGAGATGGATCCTCGTGTTCCATTAATCGTTGGACGTCCATTCTTGAGGACCGGTCGCACTCTTATCGATGTAGAAGCGGGTGAGCTTATCATGAGAGTTGGTGACGATAAAATCGTCTTCAACATGGGTAAGATTTCTAAACAGCCTTATTCATACGAGAGTGTTAATTGTATCGATGTTCTTGATGAGGCTTGTGAAGAACACTTTAAAGATGCTTGTAAAAGTAATCGCACCCCTCTTCCCAATGTTGAGACCGTTGCCTCCCTTGCTCCATCACTAACTCCATTTGGAGAAAGTGATTTCCTTCTGATTGAATTTGAAGCAACTTTAGGGGATGCGGATTTAAAATATGACGATTCTCCCACCGATTGGGATGAAGACATTCGTACCATTGAGAAACTTCTCAATGAGGACCATATTTCTCCACCATCTCCCAAGGATATTGCTATCGATGAACCGAATTTGAATACGCCTTCCATCGAAAATCCTCCGGATTTAGAGCTTAAGGAGTTACCGTCCCATCTCGAGTACGTGTTCCTTGAAGATAAGAAGAAGTCGCCCGTCATCATCGCTAAGGACTTGAAAAAAGAAGAAAAATCTCGCCTTATCGCCGTGCTTAAAGATCATAAGAAGGCAATTGCTTGGAAAATTTCCGATATCCGCGGAATTGATCAAAACTTTTGTACTCACAAAATTCTCATGGAAGATGACTTTAAACCCGCAATCCAAAGCCAAAGAAGGGTTAATCCTCGAATTCACGACGTCATCAAACAAGAGGTTATCAAACTTCTAGATGCCAGAATGATTTAACCTATTTCGGATTCTCCATGGGTAAGTCCCGTCCATTGTGTGCCCAAGAAAGGCGGAATAACCGTTGTTCCTAATGAACACAACGAGTTGATTCCTACTCGTCTCGTTACTGGGTGGAGAGTTTGTATCGACTATCGCAAACTCAATGATGACACGAGAAAAGATCACTTTCCTCTTCCTTTCATGGATCAAATGCTCGAGCGTCTAGCGGGTAATGACTATTACTGCTTCTTAGACGGTTTCTCCAGGTATTTTCAAATTCCCATCGATCCCAAAGACCAAGAGAAAACCACATTCACTTGTCCCTACGGAACATTTGCTTACAAACGCATGCCTTTCGGTTTATGCATTGCTCCTGGGACGTTCCAAAGGTGTATGATGGCTATCTTCCATGACATGGTTGAAGAAACTATGGAAGTCTTCATGGATGATTTCTCGGTTTATGGCGATTCTTTCTCTGCTTGCCTTGCCAATTTAGAGCGTATGCTTAAGCGGTGTGAAGACACTCGCCTTGTTCTTAATTGGGAAAAATGCCATTTCATGGTAAAAGAGGGCATCGTGCTAGGACACAAAATCTCCAAAGCCGGTCTTGAAGTCGACCATGCTAAAGTCGATGTTATTACAAAATTGCCTCCACCTTCAACCGTGAAGGGTGTGAGAAGTTTCCTCGGTCATGCGGGCTTCTACCGTCGATTCATCAAAGATTTCTCTAAAATCGCTCGCCCGATGACCCACCTCTTGGAAAAATATACTCCTTTTATCTTTTCCAAAGAGTATATTGAAGCCTTCAACTTTCTTAAGGATAAGCTAACTAAGGCACCGGTCTTGGTTACCCCTAATTGGGATCTTCCTTTTGAGTTGATGTGTGATGCTAGCGACTTTGCTATTGGAGCGGTTTTGGGCCAAAGAGTGAACAAACACTTCCAACTAATCCACTATGCTAGCAAGACAATGACGGGGGCTCAATTGCATTACACGACAACCGAAAAAGAGCTTTTAGCTGTTGTCTATGCTTTTGAAAAGTTCCGCCCCTATCTTGTCCTTTCTACCACCATCGTGTACACGGACCATTCCGCGTTGAAGTACTTGTTAACTAAACAAGATTCTAAACCAAGAATTCTTCGCTGGGTTTTGCTACTTCAAGAATTTAAAATCGAAATTCGTGATAAGTAGGGAGCCGAAAACCTAGCCACGGATCATCTCAGTAGACTTGAGGATCCTTATCAAGGTGATCATCCGAACAAAGAGATCAATGACTCTTTTCCCCTGGAGACCTTAATGTCTATCCACTCGAATTTTGATGAGACCCCGTGGTTTGCGGACATTGCAAACTACTTGGCGGGTGGAATTCTCATTGACGGGTTAACATCCCAACAAAAGAAAAAGTTCTTTAAAGACATTAAGACTTACTTTTGGGATGATCTGTATCTCTTCAAACAATGCGCTGATTTGATTATTCGCCGCTGTGTTGATGGACCGGCAGCTTTAGACATTCTTGAAGCTTGCCACAAAGGACCCACCGGTGGTCACTTTGGTCCCAACTTCACTGCCAAAAAGTGTTTGACTCGGGATTTTATTGGCCCTCCATTTATCGTGACGCTCACGAAATGGTGAAAAATCGTGATGCTTGCCAACGACAAGGCAAGATCATACATAAAGATGAGATGCCTCAAAATTTCATACAAGAATGTAAAATCTTTGATGTTTGGGGTATCGACTTTATGGGGCCATTCCCATTATCTAAAGGAAACAAATACATCCTTGTAGCCGTTGACTACTAATAAGTGTGAAAACACTTATCCTTTCACCACTTATTTCCAATAATAACAAGACCAAAACGTGTATTTTATGTCGTAAAAGTCGGAATTATGCGTGGTTTGTGTTTTTATTGTGTTTTAGGACCAAAAGATGAAAAAGGAAGAAAACACGGGCTTTCACGGGCTTTTATCGAAGAAAAAGAGAAAAGACGAAGTCATAAGATCAATAGTGCTTAAAGAACGGATGTCCAAGACCTATTCTGAAGATTTATCGAAGAAAAAGTCTAAAGACGGAAGTTTAATGAAGTCGAAGAACTTAAGTCTAAATTAAAGAAGAAAATTATCAAGACAAGTTCGAATCCCGAGACGACGTCCAGAAAAGACAAAGAATTAAATCGAGTCGAGAAGAAAAGAAAGAAGAAAGCACCACACATGCACTTCCCACTTCCCTATAAATACCCTCCTAATCACATTAGGAGGGTGGTTAGCTAGTTTTAGTTTTTCATTTTTTTCTTTCTAGTTTTTAGAGAGAGAAAGTTCCCAACTTTCTCTCACTAAGTTTCATCTTTTTCTTTCAAGTTTAAGGTTTGAATCATTCTTGTATTTGGATTTCATTAATCTAATTCAAGTTAAGCTTTTTGTTCTTTAATCTCTTTCTACCCTTCTTTATTTTACTTTATTCTTAATCCGAAAGTCCATGTTTGATCCGAATGGTTCTCAATTCGTGTTGATTTTGGTGTTTCGTGATTAAAAGGTTAATCTTTCTTGTTCTACATAAGCTCTTGAACGTATAAGCTATAAGCTCTTCATGCTTATTGTCTTATTCGATTGATTTGGCTTATTTACGTTTAAGTTTTCCTAAAAGATTTATTGTTCTTAAATCCGTTTTATTGAAGTTCGATTGTTTTAGATTTCAAAAGTTTTGGAATTTGTGCTTATTTACTCTCTTAAAAGTTTGAAAATGTTTATTGGTTACTGCTTATTTGCTTGAGCTTATTTCCCTTTTGGACGCCTTTACCATCTTAGGAGGGTTTACTTGGTCCCGATATTATTACGATTGCATAGTTGCGATCTGTGTCCCTTTCCTGGTACGATCCACGGCCACGATCACTTATTGCGATCTGGGGTGCGATCGGGTCTCTCCTGCCTGCTTTGATCGCATTGATTGCGATTGGTTTGTTACGATCCGGAACCACGATCAGAGACCACGATCACTCATTGCGATCGTGGTTGCGATCTGGTAGTACGATCACCCCTCTCTTATTACGATCACATTGATTGCGATCTGTTTGTTACGATCAGACCACGATGGAACATTGCGATGGTGAGTTGCGATGGAATGTTGCGATGGAATGGTTACGATGGAGTGCGATCGCAGTGCACATTTATTTTAGTCTTTGTTCTATTTTCCTAATTTTTCAAATTTACTCTTTCCCGCCTTTTGTGTTAGTATATTTTAAACATCTTTTCTAGTTTTAAATCATTTACGTTTTAGTTTCCAAGGTTGCAAGCTTTTATTTGTGGTTTAATTTTAAGATTTCCATTTTACTCAACGACAACTTTTATTACTTGTATTTAGTTTGAAAGTTAGATAACCAAACCAATCCATTCTCTTGTTCACCAAAAGGCAATTGAGTCGCACTTTAGACTGGTAATCAATTCGAAAAGATCGGACGATAAGATTTTATACTTAGGGTAAAACCTTGTATTAAATGGCGCCGATGCCGGCTCTTTTCGTTAAGATTATCGGTTTCTAGTGAGAGACGCATTGAATTTTGGGATCCGTTCTTTGAACGTTATTTTCCTTGCTTTAAAAATTTTCAAAAACCCTAAAAAAATATAAAATTCTTCAAAAATACAAAAACATTGAAAAATCATAAAAAGGAATTCTTTTCCTGAGGTTTTGCACCAAAAAGATTATATAGATATTCTCTCTGTATATTTTTCTTCTGCAGGTGTATGCGTACTAGATCTTCAAACTATTCTGAGCCCGAGACTCGTGAAGATTTAGATATGGCTGGTGTGCATAACAACAATAATAACCCACCTCTACCCAATTTGAATAACAATAACAACAACAATGTCCCCTTACCTGATTTACGAACAATGGAGGAATTGTGTCAACCCACCATGAACGGACGTGGAGGCCCGATTGCGCCAATGCACATCACGGCTCAGGAGTTTTCGTTGAAGCATCACATGATCCAACAAGTGTAAACTAATCCATTTCGCGGAATTCCGGATGATGATGCCAACAAACACCTCGACAAATTCATTACCATCACCAAAAGCATGAAGTCACCCGGTGTTTCTCTGGATGAACTTCGCCTTCAACTATTTCCCCACTCGCTTTCTCACCATGTCGAAAAATGGTTTGACCGTCTCCCAAAGAATTCTATTCATACTTGGAATGACATGACTCAACGCTTTTTGTCGCGCTACTTCCCACCATCCATGGTCACAAGCCTTCGTAACCAAATTAGCGGATTCATGCAAGACAATGATGAATCGCTCTTTGATGCTTGGGAACGATACAATGATTTGATCGACCGATGTCCGAACCATAACATGCTCCCCGTCACTCTCATTGATACTTTCTACAATGGTCTCACTTTTCGTGATCGTGACACGATCAACGCCGCCGCCGGTGGTACTTTTATGAAAAGGAGACCGGAGGAGTGTAGAGAGTTGATTGAAAACATGACTACTCACCACAAGAATTGGGATTCATCCGCATCCTCAAGATCTAACCCGAGAGTCAATGTTTCTTCTACTACTTCCAATCCTGAGATAACCGAACTTACCCGACAAATCGCGGAGATGAACAAGAATTACATGACCATGGCCACAAACCACTTTCAACAAGCTAAAGCCGTTTTTATTTCTTGTGACACATGTGGTGGTCCTCATTCTTACAATGATTGTCCTTCTACTCAAGGCAATTTTTCTGAAAAAGTTAACGCGACATACGGTACTTATCCCACGGGAAGCTATCAAGCTCGTCCTCAAGGAGACCGTAACTTGCTAAGTTATCGTTCAAACAACTATCTTGCTCCACCCGGTTTTCCTCCTCCAAACAAAAACCAACAACAAAGCTATAACCGAAACAACCAATCCCAACCTCGTGCTAACAATCAATATCAATCCCAAAGAAAACCATACCCACCTCAAGGAAATTCTCAAGCTTACCAAGCTCCACCTCTCAATCAACCGATGGCATTGAATCAAGACGTCGAGACGTTTATGAGGACTAATAGAGAGATGGTGACGAATCTTCAGAGTCAATTCATCAACTTGAAGGGAGAAATGGCGAAACAAGGGAGCGATATTCGAGCCGAGCTAAGGAATGACATGGTGAAACAGAGCAATGATATTCGTGCCGACATGAGAGACTCTTTCAGCACCCAAGCGGATAATTTACGTGATATGTTAGGTTCGCTCTTCCAAGGTAATCAACCCTCTTCTTCGGGTACTCTTCCGAGTAACACCGTTGCGAATCCAAGAGTGGAGATGAAAGCAATCACCACTCGTAGTGGATTTATACGGAACCCGAGCTTCCTACACCTCCACCCGTGATTGTGAACAAGGAAAAAGAGCAACTTTCCTCACCTCCTTTGCCTTCTATCCCCATTCCCCCACCACCCGCGGTTGTGAGTGATCCTACTCCCCTAAAGCCTTCCTCTTCATCCGATATACCTTATCCTTCAAGGTTGAGGAAAGAGAAGCAAAAGAGCAAGGATGTTATTCAGGTTTCAAACATTCTCAAAATGTTTAAACAATTGAATTTTAACATCTCCTTTGCTGAGGCTCTCGCTCACATGCCTAAATACGCGAAGATGTTTAAAGATCTTCTTAGTGACAAGGAGAAGCTTCTTGACATTGCTCAGACCCAACTTAATGAGAATTGCTACGCCGTTCTCTTAAGGAAATTTCCCACCAAACTTGGTGATCCGGGTCGCTTCTTGATTCCCTGCAACTTCCCGGGAGTAGAGAATTGCATGGCCCTAGCCGATCTAGGTGCCAGTATAAACTTAATGCCTTTAAGTGTTTGGAAGCAATTATCTCTCCCCGAGCTAGTCCCCACCAAAAAGACTTTGGAATTAGCTAACCGTACGGATGCTTATCCAGTGGGGATAGCCGAAGACGTCTTCGTTGGCGTTGACAAATTCACCTTCCTAGCGGATTTTGTTGTCTTTGACTACGAGATGGATCCTCGTGTTCCATTAATCGTTGGACGTCCCTTCTTGAGGACCGGTCGCACTCTCATTGATGTAGCCGCGGGCGAAATAATCATGAGAGTTGGTGACGATAAAATTGTCTTCAACATGGGTAAGATTTCTAAGCAACCTTATTCATATGAGAGTGTTAATGCTATTGATGTTCTCGATGAGGCTTGTGAAGAACACTTTCATGATGCTTGCAAAAGTACTCTCTTTTCTCCACCCAATGTTCAGACCATTGCCTCAATTGCTCCGTCATTGACTCCTTTTGGAGAAAGTGACTTGGATGATTTTGAAGCTAGTTTGGGTCCTCTCGATCTTAAGTATGATGATTCTCCCACCGATTGGGATGAAGACATTCGTACAATTGAGAAACTTCTCAATGAAGACCCGTTTTCTCCTCCTTCTCCTAAAGAGGTGACTAATGATGATTCATCGTTAGTTACACCATCTATTGAGGATCCTCCTACTATTGAGCTTAAGGACCTACCGTCTCATCTCGAGTATGTTTTCCTTGAAGACAACAAGAAGTTACCGGTCATCATCGCAAAGGACCTGAAAGAAGAAGAAAAATCCCGACTTATCGCCGTGTTGAAGAATCATAAGAAAGCGATTGCGTGGAAGATCTCCGATATTCGTGGAATTGATCCTAACTTTTGCACACATAAAATTCTCATGGAGGACGACTTTAAACCCACTATTCAAAGCCAACGAAGGGTGAATCCTAAGATCCATGACGTTATCAAAAAAGAGGTTATCAAACTTCTTGATGCGGGCTTGATCTATCCTATCTCGGATTCACCGTGGGTTAGTCCCGTCCATTGTGTGCCTAAGAAAGGCGGAATCACCGTTGTTCCCAATGAAAACAACGAGTTGATTCCTACTCGTCTCGTTACAGGGTGGAGAGTTTGTATAGACTATCGCAAACTCAATGATGCTACGAGAAAGGATCATTTTCCCCTTCCTTTCATGGACCAAATGCTTGAACGTCTAGCGGGTAATGACTATTACTGCTTCTTAGACGGTTTTTCGGGTTATTTTCAAATACCCATCGATCCCCATGACCAAGATAAAACAACATTCACTTGTCCTTATGGAACATTTGCTTACAAAAGAATGCCTTTCGGCTTGTGCAATGCTCCTGGGACATTCCAAAGGTGTATGATGGCTATCTTCCATGACATGGTTGAAGAAACCATGGAAGTCTTCATGGATGATTTCTCGGTCTATGGTGATTCCTTCTCTTCTTGCCTTGCCAATTTAGAACGTATGCTTAAGTGGTGCGAAGACACTCGACTTGTTCTAAATTGGGAAAAATGCCATTTTATGGTAAAAGAAGGCATTGTGCTAGGACACAAAATCTCAAAAGCCGGTCTTGAAGTGGATCGTGCTAAAGTGGATGTCATAGCCAAATTACCTCCACCTTCAACCGTGAAGGGTGTGAGAAGTTTTCTGGGTCATGCGGGCTTCTATCGTCGTTTCATTCAGGATTTTTCTAAAATCGCTCGCCCGATGACCCACCTCTTGGAAAAAGATACTCCTTTTATCTTTTCTAAAGAGTGTATCGAAGCCTTTCAATCTTCTTAAGAATAAGCTAACTAAGGCACCGGTCTTGGTTACCCCTAATTGGGAGCTACCTTTCGAGTTGATGTGCGATGCTAGCGACTTTGCTATTGGAGCGGTTTTAGGCAAAAGAGTGAATAAACACTTCCAACCAATCCATTACGCTAGCAAGACAATGACGGGGGCCCAATTGCATTATACGACAACCGAAAAAGAGCTTTTAGCTGTTGTCTATGCTTTTGAAAAATTTCTCCCCTATCTTGTCCTTTCCACCACCATCGTGTATACCGACCATTCCGCGTTGAAGTACTTGTTAACTAAGCAAGATTCTAAGCCAAGACTTCTTCATTGGGTTTTGCTCATTCAAGAATTCAACATTGAAATTCGTGACAAAAAGGGAGCCGAAAACCTAGCAGCGGATCATCTGAGTAGACTTGAGGATCCGTATCAAGGGGATCATCCGAACCAAGAAATCAATGACTCTTTTCCCCTTGAGACCTTAATGTCTATTCACTCCAATCTTGATGACACCCCGTGGTTTGCGGACATTGCAAACTACTTAGCGGGTGGTATTCTCATCAAAGGGTTAACATCCCAAGAAAAGAAGAAGTTCTTTAAAGATGTTAAGACTTACTTCTTGGATGACCCTTATCTATTCAAACAATGTGCTGATCTGATCATTCGTCGATGTGTTGATGGACCGGCAGCTTTGCAAATCCTTGATGCTTGCCATAAAGGACCCACCAGTGGTCACTTTGGTCCCAACTACACCGCTAAGAAAGTGTTTGACTCTGGATTTTATTGGCCCACCATTTATCGTGACGCTCACGAAATGGTTAAGCATTGTGATGCTTGCCAAAGACAAGGCAAGATCACACATAAAGATGAGATGCCTCAAAATTTCATACAAGAATGTGAAATCTTTGACGTATGGGGCATCGACTTTATGGGGCCATTTTCATCATCCAAAGGGAACAAGTACATCCTCGTAGCCGTTGACTATGTTTCTAAATGGGTTGAAGCTAAGGCTCTCCCAACGAACGATGCGAGGGTGGTTGTGAACTTTTTGAAGAAGCTGTTTACTCGATTCGGTGTTCCTCGTGCTATCATCAGTGACCGCGGGACTCATTTTTGCAATGATCAATTTGCAAGAGTCATGGCTAAGTATTGTGTCAATCACCGTCTTTCCACCGCCTATCATCCCTAAACCAATGGGCAAGCCGAGATCTCCAACCGTGGATTGAAGCGAATTCTGGAACGTACTGTGGGAGAGCATCGTGCCGCGTGGGCCGATAAGTTAGATGATGCTCTGTGGGCTTTCCGTACAGCTTATAAGACCCCGATTGGTTGTATACCTTATCGTCTTATGTACGGGAAAGCATGTGTCACACCCCACCATGGCGGAATATGGGGCACGACGTATGGATATCATCACAACAATAGCGTGTCTATAGAGATAACTAAATGATATAAGAAATGTCATAAATGGCGACACAAATGTCATGACAATATCTCAACATGCAGGAGTCTAGGTAAGTAGGTAACAGTCCTACCTCTTACCCAAGACAAACAAGTAACACAAACAAAACAAACATATAGGTGCCAACAGTATCACTTATTTAAAATGAACAAATAAAAACTAAGAAGGAACGGGGATCTCCTTCTATATGCAATCCTAAGGCATCCAAGTCTAGCCACTTCTATCCTCAAGCTTAACCATATTCACACCTGAAAGAGACACTAAAACACGTCAACATAAAGTTGGTGAGAGTCATAGGTTTAGACTCCAACGCCAAATCAGTTACAAGTTGTGAATAACAACCATCAACACAATAACATATGGATAATGCGCTACAATTATGTATTAACAACTAGCATTCAGGTTCAATCAATCATCACAATTTCAAGGCATCACGCCTTACCAACAACCACAATTTCCAAGGCATCACGCCTTACCAACAACCATAATTTCCAAGGCATCACGCCTTATCATTAACCATAGGTCCCATAGGCGCCCATACACCTATGTACCTTTCCAATCCAGATCACACACAAACAAGAATCACATAGCAGTTAATCACATAAATGTACACACAAGTCCATCCCAAACCTTAAAACATTCACAACATTAATTTATAAACAACATAACACAGTGTCTCTTCCATCCCATCTGGAAGTCAAAATCAATAGTAAACATGGGACTATGAAACTCACCTGATAGCTCCTTCACAAGTCCTTGCACTAACAACAAGCTAACAAACCAAAACACGCAATCAATACACGAACCAACCACTAAGATGGCTCATTAACCTATGATGGACATCTAGCCTATTCCCACATATTTACCTCATTGATGAGCTCTAATCACCCCATTACCCTTCCTTAACAAGTCCTTAACTTGGTTAAGTTTAATAACTAACCCGTTCATATTTTACCCAAAATAGTCCCAGTTTTAGGTCTCAAAACTTTAAGTCAAACGTCCACTTAAACATACCCATGGTTTCTATAAAAGGAATATTCACACTTTTATACATGTTAGCTAAAACCTCCCACTTGCCCTAACCTTAAAGCTACTGTTAAGGCCCAGATATATGTGTATATATTGCTACCTATCTAGAATTCACTGATTTTAAACGTATGAAAAGTTCATTACCATTAGAGGGTCTTACCCTAAACCACAATCTTAGCCCAAGTGCAGATCCTTACTACAATATATAAACCATCTCTCACGTTCGTGAGAAGATCCCAATGCAACCCTAAGTACCCCAAACAACCCAAAACTTAAAAAGAAAACAGGCTGAATTCAAAACTGTTTTGACCTCCGACTGTTGTAACCTGTTTTTGACCCACTTCCCACCTCCAATTTAGTTCTCGTTTCTTGCATTGGAAATCCACTTCAAATATCTTTCCAGGGGTACTTGGATCGTAAAATAAGAGTTTATAGAACTCCCGATATGATCAAAACAATTGACACAAAATCTGCCCAGTTTTTAAAAACGGGTTTAAACAAATTGAACTAATTAGTTACCCATAACCCCATCTAATACAAGCCCTATATTATATGATCATCATATTATTATTATAACATCATTAATTTACTGATTTTATATAAACCCTAACCCTAATCCATCATAAGAATGATTAATTTAACATAAAAACAATTAAATTAAAAGGGTTATGAAGGTTTACCTTTGATTTAATAGAAGATGAAGAAAACCTAATTTTTGAAGAACCCTAATTGGCCACCATTGATGAATTTCGGCTAGGAGATGTTATGGAGGTTAAAAACCTGATTATTATGGTTATGAGTTGGGTTTGGTCAAGTCCTAAAGGCCCCCTAATCCCATTACAAGTCCATTGGGCCTGTTTTGGGCTTTTCCCCTCTTTCTTTCTTCTTTGGTGCGTCTAAACCGACCCAAACACCCCTAAATTCGTTTTTTTATTATTTTTATTATTTAATATTATGTTATTAATATTACTTTAATTTTCCTTAATTTATTTCAGCTCCTAAAGCTTCCAAAACCACAAAACCGTAAAACTAGTCAAATTTACGCGTTTTTTCGTAAAAGACGTAAAATATACACTTTTAAAAAAAAATCTCAAATTTTACAATAAACTTTATAACTAAGTCCTAAATGACTTAAAATCATCCCGAAAAATATTCATATGACTAATTACCTCATCCGCGACCTCTAAATGCTAAACCGTAAATCGTAAAAATACGATTTTCTATAATACATATACGTATACTTAGAACCACCAAATAACACCATCTCACTTCATAGTCACTACCATGTGAACTCATGAACATGAAATCATCACACATCGTTTCATTCACAAGGTACCCCGTACCGGAAACGATTTCCAAACCACAATCCATACACACCAATAAGCACATAAACACGTAAAGACACGCAACTAGCACAAAATAAAACTAAGTGACGAACCTCAAAACCAGGGTTGTCACAGCATGCCACCTCCCCATCGAGATGCAACATAAGGCGTACTGGGCCTTGAAGTAGGCTAACTTCGACATCAACAAAGCCGGTGATCTTCGCAAGATTCAACTCAACGAGCTCAACGAACTGAGGAATGAAGCTTACGAGAACTCACTTATCTACAAGGAGAAGACCAAGATCATTCATGACGCAAGGATTAAGAACCGAGAGTTCCACATTGGTGATCAAGTTTTACTCTTTAACTCTCGGTTAAAGATCTTCTCTGTCAAGTTGAAGAGCCGCTAGTCTGGTCCATTCACCGTCGCCAAAGTCTTTCCATATGGCACCATTGAGCTTTCTCAGCTAAATGGGCCCAATTTCAAGGTGAATGGCCAACGTTTGAAGTTGTACTTTGGTGAGGACATCTCTCATGAGATGATCCCATCCCTCACCACGTTTCCCATGAACTAAATTTTGGTCGAGTCAGGCTCGTGACTCGGTGAACAAAAACAAGCGCTTCTCAGGAGGCAACCCGTGATCTATCCTTTACTGCTTTCATCATAAGTGTAGGGGGAGCCCCGTATGTGTTGGTCGTCTTGTTTCTTATTTTGTGCAGGGATTCAAAGCTTCAAAGAGCACCTCGATGACTTTTGACAAACCGTGATCCCGTGTTCCCATCTTCCCGGTTCTATCCTAAACTGTCGTGATTCAATATTTAATATCTTATATGTTCACATTGAAATCACTATAGTTGTCCTTTCCTTAACAAGATTAAAACAAAGTGCACAATGTCATAAGTGTAGGGGCGTTTACTCCCACATGATTAAACATTAAGGACAATGTTTATCTCAATGTAGGGGGGACTTCTATCGTAGTAAGTGGTCTTTTCCATGAATTTGTCCTCATGTCAGCCGGAAAACTTGATTTTTCGACATTTTTCAAAATTTTTAATCTATTTTGGCCTAGTTGTATAGTTGTAATTTCCTTTGTTATGATTATTTTCTTTCCTTGCTAGAATAAATTTTAATAAAGTGGTTTTATTTTTCAAAGTCGTGAGTATTTTGACTCAACCCGAGTTTACTTATCTAAGTTTACTCTAGCTAGTATCCTTAACGCGTTTAAGTCAAGGTTTGCTAGACTTTTATATAGGGAACTTTAAAACGCGAAAGTCTTAACTCTCACGAGTTAAGAACAAGAACTTTTCGCAAGTTCCTATAATTGATCCTAGAGAGTTGTTTATCAATGGAACTTTTAAATGCGATTTCTAAACTTGAAAAAGTCTAAGAATTTGCAAGATCCTATAGATGACTCGAAAACCGAAAACTTTGATTTAATAGGCTAAGCATCCACGAGTCTCATTCCTTAAGATTTTAAACTGTGGAGAACGAGAGATGATAGAGTCAATTATAAGTTTGGTATTCTTTCGTGAATTTATGTGAGTTAATTATGAACCTATTCTCCCATCGCTTGTTAATAAATTTATCTGCAATAAATAAGGTTGTACAATTTGAAAAGTTACTTAGCTTCTAGCCCAAGATCGTTTAAAAGTTGCTCGGTATTAATTAGAGTTCATAGCCAAGGCATAACTTATTGAAGCGGGATGCGAAGATTGGAGAGTCTGAAAAGGCCCTAACAAGGCATGAGGGCTACAGTTTGTTGCTAAAGATCCAAAAGTGATGTGAAGAATCATTTATCGAAAATCAATATGAAGGATCGAGACACACGACGAAAAGCAATTACTCCCCTAAAAGTCAAGGAGAAGTCTATCCGAAAAGACCCTAGCAAGGTATGAGGATAAATAGATCCAAGTCCTAAAAGGAGGCGGATCGTTGTATTTTAAATTACAAAATAAATATTGGAGAAAAATGAAAGAAGTCATGGTCCAAAGATGAAGAATCTCTCAAAACTTAAAGTGAAGAAATTCCTATTATGAAGAGAAGACCATAATTTCAAGAACGTCTCTCAAAGATTCGAAGTATGAAGTCACTGCCAAATATCGGTCCGAGAAAGGTCTCAAATCGCGAAGCGAGTTATGCCAAGATATGAACTTTATGAGGTCCCGAGAAGCAGTTTTAAAAGATTTTGTCCTTTAGCTAACTATTGATTAAATCGTCCACTTTATTTTCGGCCTAAATAACTATCGAAATAAGTCAAACAATGCATCCTCGTGATCATTTAAGACAAAAATAAAATATAAGAGATACACCTAGGAATAAGGGAGTCTATGTGAATAATTGGCCCACATGAATTCGTGTTAGTTTGCTAACTTATAATAGCAATGATCTCGTTTTTAAGCTTGGTATGGGGAACGTGAAACTTGAGGATGAAAAACGTTCATGGCAGCCAAAACCCAATGTAAGTCTTTAATTTCTTAACTTGTTTTTATCTTTTTATTTAGTGTTGAATAAAGGCCAAGGTAGGTTATTTATGATGGAAAATGTAAACCGTGCTTTAAAATTAACGCATTGCATGAGGGCATTGCAATGGTCAAGTGTAGGGGATTTAATAAGTGTGAAAACACTTATCCTTTCACCACTTATTTCCAATAATAACAAGACCAAAACGTGTATTTTATGTCGTAAAAGTCGGAATTATGCGTGGTTTGTGTTTTTATTGTGTTTTAGGACCAAAAGATGAAAAAGGAAGAAAACACGGGCTTTCACGAGCTTTTATCGAAGAAAACAAGAAAAGACGAAGTCAAAAGATCAAGAGTGCTTAAAGAACGGATGTCCAAGACCTATTCTGAAGATTTATCGAAGAAAAAGTCTAAAGACGAAAGTTTAATGAAGTCGAAGAACTTAAGTCTAAATTAAAGAAGAAAATTATTAAGACAAGTTTGAATCCCGAGACGACGTCGGGAAAAGACAAAGAATTAAATCGAGTCGAGAAGAAAAGAAAGAAGAAAGCACCACACATGCACTTCCCACTTCCCTATAAATACTCCCCTAATCACATTAGGAGGGTGGTTAGCTAGTTTTAGTTTTTCATTTTTTTCTTTCTAGTTTTTAGAGAGAGAAAGTTCCCAACTTTCTCTCACTAAGTTTCATCTTTTTCTTTCAAGTTTAAGGTTTGAATCATTCTTGTATTTGGATTTCATTAATCTAATTCAAGTTAAGCTTTTTGTTCTTTAATCTCTTTCTACCCTTCTTTATTTTACTTTATTCTTAATCCGAAAGTCCATGTTTGATCCGAATGGTTCTCAATTCGTGTTGATTTTGGTGTTTCGTGATTAAAAGGTTAATCTTTCTTGTTCTACATAAGCTCTTGAACGTATAAGCTATAAGCTCTTCATGCTTATTGGCTTATTCGATTGATTTGGCTTATTTACGTTTAAGTTTTCCTAAAAGATTTATTGTTCTTAAATCTGTTTTATTGAAGTTCGATTGTTTTAGATTTCAAAAGTTTTGGAATTTATGCTTATTTACTCTCTTAAAAGTTTGAAAATGTTTATTGGTTACTGCTTATTTGCTTGAGCTTATTTCCCTTTTGGACGCCTTTTCCATCTTAGGAGGGTTTACTTGGTCCTGATCTTATTACGATTGCATAGTTGCGATCTGTGTCCCTTCCCTGGTACGATCCACGCCCACGATCACTTATTGCGATCTGGGGTGCGATCGGGTCTCTCCTCCCTGCTTTGATCGCATTGATTGCGATTGGTTTGTTACGATCCGGAACCACGATCAGAGACCACGATCACTCATTGCGATCTTGGTTGCGATCTGGTAGTACGATCGCCCCTCTCTTATTACGATCGCATTGATTGCGATCGGTTTGTTACGATGGAGCATTGCGATGGAATGGTTACGATGGAGTGCGATCGCAGTGCACATTTATTTTAGTCTTTGTTCTATTTTCCTAAGTTTTCAAATTTACTCTTTCCCGCCTTTTGTCTTAGTATATTTTAAACATCTTTTCTAGTTTTAAATCATTTACGTTTTAGTTTCCAAGGTTGCAAGCTTTTATTTGTGGTTTAATTTTAAGATTTCCAATTTACTCAACGACAACTTTTATTACTTGTATTTAGTTTGAAAGTTAGATAACCAAACCAATCCATTCTCTTGTTCACCAAAAGGCAATTGAGTCGCACTTTAGACTGGTAATCAATTCGAAAAGATCGGACGATAAGATTTTATACTTAGGGTAAAACCTTGTATTAAATACGTTTCTAAATGGGTTGAAGCCAAAGCTTTACCCACTAACGACGCAAGGGTGGTTTGTAACTTTTTGAAGTCGCTATTCGCTAGATTCGGTGTGCCTCGTGCCATTATTAGTGATCGCGGGACTCATTTTTGCAATGATCAATTCGCAAGAGTCATGGCTAAGTATGGTGTCAATCATCGTCTTTCCACCGCATACCACCCACAAACTAATGGGCAGGCTGAAATCTCTAACCGAGGGTTAAAGCGAATTCTTGAACGAACCGTGGGAGAGCATCGTGCCTCATGGGCCGATAAACTTGATGATGCTCTGTGGGCTTTCCGTACCGCATACAAGACTCCGATTGGTTGTACACCATATCGTCTCGTGTACGGGAAAGCATGCCACCTCCCCATTGAGTTGGTGCACAAGGCTTACTGGGCCTTGAAGTGGGCTAATTTCGACATCAACAAAGCCGGTGACCTACGCAAAATCCAACTCAATGAGCTTAATGAACTCCGAAATGAGGCTTATGAAAATTCTTTGATCTATAAGAAAAAGACTAAGCTCATTCATGACTCTAAGATTAAAAACCGAGAGTTCCAAGTTGGAGACAAAGTTTTACTCTTCAACTCTCGGTTGAAAATCTTTTCGGGCAAGCTGAAATCTCGTTGGTCCGGCCCATTCACCATTGCCCAAATTTTTCCATATGGTACTCTCGAGCTCGCTCAACCTAATGGACCTAATTTTAAGGTGAATGGCCAATGAGTGAAGTTGTACTTTGGTGAGGACATCTCTCATGAGATGCTTCCATCCCTCACCACGTTTCCCATGAACTAGTTTTGGGTCGAGTCAGGCTCGTGACTCGGTTATCAAAAACAAGCGCTCCTCGGGAGGCAACCCGAGTATCTATCCTTTTCCGTTTTACCTCCTAAGTGTAGGGGGACCTATATAGGTTGTTTGTGTTCGTGTGGTGATGTGATTCAATTTTAACCTTTGAACCGTGCTCCCGTGTTATCCGCAATCCGGTTCTATCTCTCAACTATCGTGATTCAATTTTCTTCATACTCACATTTGAAATTGATCACTTTAGTCGTCTCTTCCTTTGCTTGATTTAACCAACGTGCACAATGCCATAAGTGTAGGGGAGACTTCTCCCACATTCTTAAACATTGAGGACAATGTTTATATTAAGTGTAGGGGAGACTTCTATCGAAGTTTTAAGTGGACTTTTCCATTAAAATGCCTTCATTTAACCGGAAAATCATCTTTTTCAGCATTTTTCAAATTTTTAATTAACTTTGGCCATTTAGTCGTAATTTTTAAATTTTTATCGTTGCTTTCATATGTATATATCCCACAATAAAGTCAAAAATATTAATAAAGTGTTGTAGCTAGTTTTGAAGTTTTTGACATATTAGGCCCGTTGCGATTATTTTGACTCAACCCGAATAGACTTATCCAAGTTTATTCTAGCAAGTATCCTTAACCATGTAGACCTTAATTGGTTTATTAGGCTAAGCATCCACGAGTCTCATTACTTGAGATTTTAAATTGTGGAGAACGAGAAATGATAGAGTCAATTATAAGTCGGTATTCTTGCACAAGCACACTTGGTGTGATTATAAGCCTATTCTCCCATCGATTGCTAATAATTTATCTGCAATAAGTAAGGTCGTACGATTTTATTGAATAACTTAGCTTCTAGTCCAAGATCGTTTAAAAGTTGCTCGGTAATGATAAGAGTTCATAGCCAAGGCATAACTTATGAAGCGGGGCGCGAAGATTGCCGAGTCCGAAAAGGCCCTAACAAGGCATGAGTATTCCATTTTATTGCTAAAGATCCAAGGTGATGTGAAAAGCATTATTCCCAAAATCAATATGAAGGATCAAGACTCACGACGAAAAGAAATCAACTCCCATAAAGATCATGGAGAAGTCTATCCGAAAAGACCCTAACAAGGTATGAGGATAAATAGATCCAAGTCTGAAAAGGAGGTGGATCATTGTATCTCAAAATCCCAATTAACGATTGAAGAAATAATGATGAAGTCGTGGTCAACAAAGTTGGAGTATCCCTCAAAAGTCTCCAAGTGAAGAAACTCTATTAACGAAGAGAAGACCATTATTTCAAGAACATCTCTCAAGATATGAAGTATGAAGTACATGCCAAATATCGGCTCGAGAAAGGTCTCAAATCGTGAAGCGAGTTATGCCAAGATATGAACTTTTTGATATCCCGAGAAGCAGTTTTAAGAGATTTTGTCCTTTAGCTAACTATTAATCAAATCGTCCTACTTTGCTTTCAGCCTAAATAAACTATCGCAATAAGTCCAAAAATGCATCTTCGTGATCATTCTAAGACAAAAATAAAATATAAGAGATACACATAGGAATAAGGGAGTTTAAGCATATAATTAAGCCATGTGTGTAAGTGTTTGTTTTGCTAACTTATAATAACAATGATCTCGTTTTTAAGCTTAGTTTGGGGAACTTGAAACTTGAGGGTGATAAATCTTCGCAGCAACCAAACCCCTAATGTAAGTCCTAGATCTCTTTGCAAGTTATTTCCATGTATCTATTTTCAAGTGAAAATGGTTTTCTATCCCTTTTGTTTCCTTTAAAGCTTTATTTCTTCATAGTAGTTTAAATTTTTGTGTTAGTAGAATATTAATAAGGCCAAGGTTGATTGATTATGAGAAAAGTGTAAATTTGCTTTATCACTAAGCATTGCATGAGGGCATGACAATGGTTAAGTGTAGGGGATTTGATAGGTGTGAAAACACCCATCCTTTTACCACTTATTTCTTGCTAAAACAAGACCAAAACGCGTATTTAATGTCATTTGTTTGGAATTATGCGTGGTTTGTGTGTTTGTTGTGTTTTCAAAGCCAACCGGATAAATATTGAAGAAAACATGGGATTGCACGGGTTTTATCGAAGAAAAAGACGAAAAGACGAAGTCTATAGTCCAAGAGATGCAAAAGATTTGAAGTCAATGGGCCTATTTGAAGATTTATCGAAGAAAAGGACCAAAGATGGAAGATTTACATATGTCGAAGAACTCAAGTCTATTAAATGAAGAAATTAAAAGACGAGTTGAATTTATTCGCTGACAAATCCCGAATCGAAATCGAAAACGTCAACTTTTCTGAAAAGACGAGAAGACAAAAAGAAAGGGAGAAAGCTCACTCACCAACCAAAGACAAGGCCTATATATAGATATCCCTTCACAACTTGGAGACTAGTTTTTATTTTTTTCAGTTTTCTTCTTTTCTTGTTTCGTAGGGTAACCAACACCATTAAGGTGTTGGTGATTTTCATTTTTGTTGATTCACAAATCTTGTAAGTTTTAATCTTCTCTTTTGTTTACTTAACCTTAATCTTTCAATATAATCTTTCCTTTAATCTTGTTCATCTTTCTCTTTTTGATCCAAAGTCTCAAGTTCTTATTTGGTTGATTTTAATCTTCAAAAGTAAGTGGGTTTTGTGTTTTTTATTGTTTTGGTTTGATGATTATGATTAGTAGATGATTAGTGGTTAAATTGGTTTAAGTTTTGGTTAAAAACTTGGTGATTTTGGTTAAATTCGTTCTTGGTTGTCCTTACTGTTCTTCGAGTTCTTCATCTACCCAGATTCCGGATCAACAGCAAGTATTCCGAACCAACGTTTTCCTTAAATTGTTCCGAATCAGTTTGTTCATCCGGAATAATCAATATTCCGGATGACTCTTTATATTCCAAATCAAAGTTCTTAAAAAAATATTCCGAATCAGTTCTTTTTGTTCCGAATGAAGGGTTTTGATTAAATATTCCGAGTCAAAGTTTTTATAATATTCCGAATCAGTTTTTTTAAAATGTTCCGAACGAGCTTTCCTTAAATATTCCGGATGAGTAGTATATTCTGAATCAAAGGTTTTTAGTGTTTTGTTCCGAATCAGTGTTATTCCGGATCAGTTTTATTCCGAATCAATTTTGTTCCGAATCAGTGTTATTCCGAATCAGTTTTATTCTGAATCAATTTTATTCCGAATCAGTGATATTCCGGATCAAGCAAAATGTTCAGGATGAACATATATTTCGAATGAAGGAAATCTTCCGAATGAAGCTTTTGTCCAAATATTCCGAATGAAGGAAATCTTCCGAATGAAGCTTTTGTCCAAATGTTCCGAATGAAGGTTTGTTATTCCGAATGAAGCATATGTTCCGAATAAAGGTTTCTGTTTAGTATATTCCGGATCAAGCATAAACATTCCGAATCAGTGACTTTAGGTATTTAACTGTTTTATTTTAATTCAAGTTTTATTTTTGTTAATTGCTTTTAATTAATTGTTCTTAGTTTATCTTTATTTGCTTCACGCATTTGCCTTTTTAGTAGCATAGAAAACCAAACCCCTTTTTAGTAACCAAGAACAATTATTCCACTTTGAACCGTGATCAATTCGAGAAGATACCGAGAACTTAAATTGAACCCCATTCGAATACCTTGTATCAACGACTTTACTAATTATTCTAATGGACATGTTATGGAGAAAAGTAGATATTCATTCTAAATCCATAGTTTCTTTTGAAATATATGTACATTTATTACTATTATTTATCTTCCATTATTCACTTTAATTGAATCGACTCATCCAATTTCGATTTTTAACCAGGAAAGTGAGAAGCATATGAGGTATACGGATACTAGGGTGGATGAGTAGGAGAAAAGGATATCTATCTAAGCTGTTCGTATGTCGTTGGTTCCTGATGATAGTAATTCCAAGTCTTATAATGTGTAACATTATGGATACACCTGACACGTGAACTTATCAGATGAGATGGCGACTGCTCTAAGACTATCTGATTGGGCGGTGTTGATTTTTGATGCTGTTGAAGGTGTCCTGGTAAGTCATTTGGTATAGTTTTTATACGACCAATTTCTCCTCCAGTCCTGATTATGATTTCAGGAGCCCGAGTCACCACCGTGGTAGAACTGGTCACAAAAGTTAGCACAAATACCGCCCAACTTTTCTAATCCAATAACATTATCAGGTGTTGACATACATGTTTTTGCACTTTTTATGTGATGTCAATAATGGAGTTTGCTATCTGTGATTTCAATAAATTTTATTTTATAGGATTTTGCTATCTGTGATGCTGCGTCGCACCCAATCTTGGAAATAATGTCTCTGATATCACGACATTTCCTAATGCTGCCTTTAGTGCAAATGACTTCAACTTGATAAAAAAAATACAAAAGTTCTACCAGGTAATGCCATGTTTCTATTACACTTTTTAATTAGCTTAATTATTAATATGTGACATACCATTGTTGTAACTACCTGATGGGATATCTTAATCTAATTTCACAACAAAAGGAAAGTATTTCAAAGCAAATTAAAGTGAAACGAGATTAAGGCATACACACTAGGGTTGGCTGCTGTTTATCATTTTTGTATCCCGATCTTCCACAAATCTCAGCATTTTCATCATATACAAGTTCTTTCAAGTAGTTTAGAACTGCATATGTGAGATTAAAACCATGAAACATAGGTTCCTTTGTATAAAGAACCAACCTTGAGTATGGATGGAGACCCACAGATAGTGTAGTGTGAAATTATGAACAATAGAAGACAATTTCTAACTAAGGTAACATTCAGATATTATCTCATTATACTTTTGTGATAGATTAAATATAAATGGGCACTGTCAGCTTCTATGGTTCTTCATTCTTTTGGGTGAACTTGTGCAGAGGTAGCCAGATGGGTGGGTTAGGTAATCGAAACAAATTCGAGTTGTAAGGAGTCATTTTCAATACTAAATATTGGACTGACCCACGAACATGTTTTAGTTCATTGTTTTTACCAGAATTAACCAATTTATTAATTATAATTACACGGACAATATTGTTACAATAATATTCTAAATCTTGAGATAAAATGGTTTAGCAGGTTATGTGCTTAAATATTTGGCTCTGACTTTCAACCTTCTTGACTCGTACCCCTTTCAACTAAATTATTGGATTTGGCCCGTTTGAGATTAGTCACCGGGTCGAAATCGCCACCTCCAGACTGATGGTTTGAAATGTATCATTGATAGGATAATGTTGGTTCTGTGAAGATTTGGGAGATCACTAGAGGTGTTGTGATTCAAAACTATGGACCCTGGTTTCATTCGAAAAGAAGAAGGAAGAACTCTTTGAGATGGTAGGTATTACTAGCTCACTATAGGAACTAACATTTACCATTTTTTACAACTTCTTGCTAACTTTATTATGTTTCTCCAGGTAAGCATTCGTAATTGGTTCTCTGTAGATAGTAAGCTCAGGAACTTGTCTGTGCATGTGGATACCCCACAGTGCTTTTCAGCAGAGATGTATTCTGCTGATCTCAACATCAGTGAGAAAGCAGAGGATGAAAATGTATGTACATTTTCTGTAATTTTGGCACCTTCGCTCATATATGAAATACCATACATGAAATTATTCTATGGGGAAAATTTTGAATTATTTGGGTCTAGAATTTTGAAGGTAAAAGTATAAAAGTTTATACTGAAGATTTGTATGAAATTGACATTGGACAGGTTAATTTGGCACGAGAAACCCTGAAATGACTACTGGCTCATTGGCTGTCTAAGAAAAAGCATAAACCCGGGTCCCAACCTTTGGTGAATGGAGAAATACCTTCTAACAGGGATATCTCTTCTAGGAGTATTACACTTTCAAAAGTTGAGGCAGATGGTAATGCGGAAAATGATTGTGCAGTATATCCCCCATTTGAGTTCTCAACTGTTACACCTCGGTTCCCATAATGCCAATGGAGGAATTAAACTACTGAAATGGATGGAACCAAAGACGAGAAGGACTTACCTTGGTGGGTTTTAGATTGCATTTTGCATAATCGAATGCCCCCAAGGGAACATACCCAGTAAATATCTTCTTCTTTGTGATATATTTCTGTGTTTTCACTAAACAACTAATAAAAAATTTGTAATACTAATAAAAATGTCAAAATTTTCAGGTGCAATTTTTATTTACAACCATACGAAGGTTCAATTGCTCAGACCGTGACCCAAAGAAATCTTAGTGCACCTCGTATCACAAGGTACATGTGTAAGTAGGAACTGTTATATTGAATATATGGAGCTAAATAGTTATGAAGCACGATGCACAAAAATGATATGCACAAAACTTATCTTTTTTATAAAATATTTTATGCTAGGTTGTTATTATGTTGTGGAAATTTGGTTCTTGACAGACAATTAAATAGCTTGATTGATGTGCCTGGGCTATCTGGAGGGCAATTGCAACAATCGTCTATAGGAGGATACGGGTCTCTTTGTATTTAACTTAGGTTACTATAGGCTAGATAGTTACATTTTGTTACTAGGATTCTGCACTATTTAGTTTGGGGTCAATATCAGATCCCATCCAACTCACTCAGCAATCCGTTCAGATAGGAGACATGTAAAACCCGTATTTAAAATCAGAATTTTAAATACGCAGTTTTGATTTTAAATAAACGCAAGAATTCAGAAATAAAAGCGCGAGAATTAAATGAGAGCGTACGAATAAAATTTAAAAAAAAGGAAATGATGAAAACTATATAAGTTAGTATTTGGGCCAGTTATAAAAAAGGAGAAGAAAGGTGTAATGGGCTTAGGCCCGGTTGGTTTTGTTGTCAAGAAAAAAAAACACACGGGGAGTTCCCCTTTGTCAAAACAGAAAACAGAAAAAAAAAAGAACTAGGGTTCGTCATTTGCGTAGCCGCCAGGTCTAGTCAACCAAACAGAGGGTTCCAATTCATTTTCATTGATTCGTCTTTCATTTAATCATTACAGGTAACTGCCCTCGCCTTTTTTTTATTTGATCTGTCTCGGTGGTGGTTCTTGTAGCCAGCCGAGAGAAATCCCAATCGAGACTTGCGTTGTTATAGCCATAAGGGTCGGGACGGTTGGGTTTTAATGAAAACGAGCCATAAGGCCCTCGATGACCCCTTCTTTTGGCCAACCGCATGACCACAACCCTATAGGTGGGGCGCTGCGAACATCAATAGCAAACCGAGAGTCTAAAAACTCTCGGTGGTGGTCTTTGTTGATGACAAGCCCGATCAAAACAGCCCAGGTGGTCGTATAGAGTAACTAGTTTGCGTTTGGTTTATTAAATTAGTGGACAATCGCAAAAACAAAAGGAAACCGAGTGTAAATAAAAAAAAAACCCTCGGTATAAAATATAGAAAAGGGAGTGTTTGGGACTAAACTGATATAAAGGGTGCGTTTGGGTTTATAAACAGTGGGAACATTTAAGAAACGGTGGGAACATAGTATATAACAGCGTGTATTCATTAAACAGGAAATTAAATGAATTAAAATCCAGATTAGCGACAGATTAGCGACGCTAAATTCTGTCGCAGTTTAATAGTGACAATTTTACTTTTTTGATAGTTTTTAAGGACAGCTTTTAGCGACAGTTTTAGTGACTCAGTTTTCTGTCGCAGATTCATATAGGCAGATTTAATCATAGTTTGTTGATTTGTTTAGTGCGACCGAGATGGGGTATCTCGGTAGGCTCGGGACATTATTATAATAAATAATATGAATATTTTTATATTATACCTTTTAATCTAATTGTTTTATAAATGTTTAAAATATATTTTAAATGTATTAAATTAAAATAGTTCTTTGATATTTTAAAAGGGTATAATTTTATTAAATGAATTAAATTATTTTGGTAACTTTCTAATTTAAGAAACATTCTATTAGCGGGATACTTAATATAGTATTACTATAGCGTCAGAAATACGCTTGTACCGTAACTAATAGTAGAACGATAATACATTAAAATGAATTATTATAAGATCAGATTTATCAGTTAATATACGTACAAAATTTCAGAAATAAAATAAATAAATGAAAAGCCAATAAGAACATGGAATTAAATAAGCAAATATCAGTTTACTTATTCACGTCCCTTATTCATGTAGCTCGCGTGAAATCAGAGTAGACTTCCTGTCAGTTGATCTCGGTCGGTTACTGGACACGAGGTACGGGTTTCCGTCCTTTCAGTAAGGACTTCCTTTCTATGCATGATTAGGATTCCCCGTCTTCAGCCAAATGTTTTTCCCCGGTATATGTTTAAGTTTATCAGTAATCATGTTAATAACTAAATAAATTGCCTGAGCATTATATACAAGCACGACCAGTTTATGTACTAGTTACGGAGGTACCGTAACCACGACACTAGAGGCACCGGTGTCGTGACTCACATGCATGAGAGTGATATCCTGCATCGTCCCACTCAGCTCAGCTTGGCCATTTTATCAGTATTATTAGTGGGGCGTATGGATGCATCCTAGGCTTATAAGTTTACAAGTTATCAGGGTGAATGTGGTGTGTGCTCTACATCCTTCACATTGGAGCTGATCCCTCCACCCAGCACAGTTATTTAGAGGTCACCCCTCTACAGCATGACGAGGTCACCCCTCCAGTTATTCATGCACGGTTGATACAGCACGTGACCTATATAAGCTCTGGCAAAATTAAAATACAGTAAATGCATGTTTTCAGATTTAATAGTTAATAATTCAGTTTCAGTATGTATGAACCGAGTTTCTCAGATTTTATACAGAGTTCTACCACATGTTACATATCAGTCTCAAAGTTTCATTAGTTGTTATCTATTCCATTACTTTCAGTACATTCTTAACATGCTTTCTATCCGTTCACTGAGCGTTATGCTCAGCCATAGTTCCTTTCATGTTCTAACGGCAGGTACACCAGGACACTATTAGGATTCTGAGAGCATGTGCATTTGGATGGTAGCTACCCAGACTTCTTCCTTTATGCATTTCTTACATTATTCTGCTTATTTGGACATTGTTTAGTCCTTTCCTTCAGTATTTACTTTTCATGTTTTGAGCTTAGGTTGGATTACCGATGTTTGATTCCGGTATTTCCGTTATGGTCATTTAATGTTTTAGGACATTTACCTTATGCTTTGATGACACGCCATAAATACACGTAACGGTCCACTTATCCAAGTGGGGTGTTACAATTATGGTATCAGAGCGCAAGGTTCGACCTGTAGGCTCTTAAACTTGACCTGTGACTAGTGGGTAGTCACCAGGAACTTCCCAGATTTTGGCGTTATCTTTCATATTCCTCATGCATTTATCAGCCAGTTTTCTTCAGTTATCAGTCGGTTTTCTAAAATTTTTTGACTAAGTAAAAGGTTGGTACTGGACTGGCCATATTTAGTCGCATGTGTTTTTTTTACGAATTTAGTTTTGGTGAATCGACCCATATGCGTTCATCCTTGCCCGTTCAGATTTGTATTGGTAAACCGACCATAGGCGTTTACCCTTACTCATGACGGATTCATGTTTTCAGTCAAATATTACTTGGTGAACCAGCCATAAACGTTCACCATTTCTCAAGTCAAATTTCATGCTTTTCAGTCAAATGATGTTTTGTGAACTGAACTACAGATGTTCACCTTTGCACATATCATGATATTTTAATAAGTTTGACAAGTATGAATTGGACTACAACTAACCATGCTTAGTCCCAGATTGTAAATTTCTATACATGACGGTTCCCATGAAATTTTACAAGTATGGATCGAACCAGAATCGCCCATAATTAGTCACATGTTTTCTTCCTTGAATTATGTGGATTGAACTATAGCCATCCACACCAGTTGTTGTTAAAACTCAGTTGAGCACACTCTTATGTTCTTTGTAACAATCCAGTTTCACAATTTCAAGCTGATGTCGCCTTCAGGCAGATTCAGTTTCATGTTTCTTTACAAGGATTATGTTTTCAACAGAATGATAATGTTTCATGCTAAGATACAGAAGGATTATAGTAAAATACTATTTCATGATAAATCATGTTCTGGTCTTTATCAATCATGTCTTTATACTGAACGTTGATGAAACTCCATTTAATCAAACTTTTTAGCCTCTATACAACCAGCATTAAGTCTACGCAGAAATTATCAGCCCATCATGTTAACCGTTTCAATTCAGTTTACTATCGTTTAAATCAATTTATTTCTTTGATAATGTCAGACAAGGGACACCAGTATCGATCATCCCATAAAATTTCCACCATCTCCATGTACAGTATTCCATATGTACCCCATGTACAGTGTCTCAGTTATACTCCATGTACAATATTTCACGTGTACTCCACGTACAGTGTCTCAAATATGCTCCATGTGCAGTATTCATTTTGTACCTCATGTACAATAGTCTAGGTGTACTCCAGGTACCCTACTCCATAGATATTTCTAAACGATCCTCAATCATCTCAGGCGTTTTCCACTTGTCGATCATTCTACCAGGTGCTGATGTTGCTGATACTTTGGAGATTTCTCAAGATGCCGATGCTGTTTATATTATGAAGACTCTGCAGAACAAGGACGAAAACTATAAATTTGAAATTTCTGACATACCATCTGGCACTACCATTCTATTCCAGGCTTTTACTTTCTCAGCTAGATGTCACACTTCACTCAACTAACCGTTCGTTCAGAAGAGTGGGAACCGGAACCCAGTCGGCCACTCAGCAGAATAGTTACATGAATCACGGTCATGGTAATGACCTTCATAAATTGACAGAAAAAGCAGTAGTGACAACCACCGTAATTATAATTAATCAGTCAGTAACCATCGGAACTCCGGGACGGACGTGACCAGAAATACAGAGGTCAATAGTCTAATCGGTCCGCCAATTCTAACAGTTACCAGAAATTCTTAACCTTATTCAGACTCTCAATTAAAATACATGTCCAGACAACAGTTAAGACACAGGTCTTATGTATCATTTCGGAAGACACATATCAGGACACCAGTCATGGTACACGTCATACGAATATCTTCTCAGAGTACGAGTCAGAACTCATAACTCAAGTATGTTTCCAAGCGAGACCCTCAGTAATTCAGGGTACCTTTCAGAAAGGGATATACCCCTTCTATTATGCCACACATAAACCAGATCATTTGAAAATTTTAGTCACCACCACTAGAGTATGATTCAGGTTAAACACGCAGTATTCACTCTGAGGTTACAGACGAACACATTTAGTGAAAAGTCACCATGTTCACTTCACGTATTTCTATGTCAGCTTTATATTAAATCAGGTAGTCCCCTACCTCTCAGCCAGAAAGGACTCAACAGTATCACCATATTTATTAAAGCCTTATTTTCAATTAACGACGAGATCCGTCTTACTAAATCCCAAATATATTCATTATACTTTCTATCAGAAAAATCAGCACAAATTATTTCTACCTTACAAGCGCGTGACTTATCAGTCCATAGCTACGAAGACTTTTAGCTACCAGTTATAAATTCACTTCTAAAATTCCTCGAATCCATGATCAGCAGATTATAGTAAAAAAAAAATTCTAGATGTCATTCTAGAAATTCCTTCCTAACTACGAGACATAATTTAACATTGAGCTTGTCTCAAGAATAGTGCCTGTTTTCAAAACTCTTTAGTCCAGAGTTGCATCTAAGTTAAAAGGGTTGCATCATTTGCTGCAAGAATTACCGGAATGAGGCTTTATTCGCCCTGGCGTACCACCAGGAAGTGTGTCGTTTCTGTCTATCAGGAAGAAGACCGGTATCATGAGATCATGTATCGACCACTGAATTTTTTTACAAGATCACCATTCTTAATCAATGCTCATTCCCTAAATAGCAGGTTTACCTTACCTGCTATGATATCTTAATATTTTCTAGAACAATTCGCGACCATGCCACCAGAAGTGGTGAGAGAAGAACATGATGTTTTTCAGATTTCTGTTGAACACGTCACACTCTCTATAAAATTTTGACTTATACGTCTGGGCTCCCTAATGCCCCAGCTATAGTATGAAATTTATGAATAATTTTTTTTCTTATGACTTCGCAGACAAAATCGTCAGTATATTCATTGATCACATTCTGATCTACTAAATTCTAGAGAAGAACACGAGAATCATCTTCTCACAGTTGTACAAAATCTTCGATAGGAGAAAACTTTATATATAGCTTTCCAAATATGAATTCCAATAGAACAAAGTGGCATTTCTGAGCCATTCTACCTTAGCAGAAAGAATTTTCAAACAATGCTGCGAAGGTGAAGGCCATCACCTGATGGTCCCGACCGATGACTGTGAATGAAGTACAAAATTTTCTAGAACTCAATTGACTACTACCGCAGAAATTGCCGACAGTTCTCACTAAAAATGTTTTATGACTATTCAACCAGATTTCCACCAGAATGTTCCATAATCCCAGACAAAACTTTGATAGAATCCGCATCACACATTAATGCAGCTATGTTCGTATATATAGATGCCTGACCTACTGCAGGTTCAAGATAGAACACCGTCATGTTAGTGAGTTACTACAACCCTTAGAAATTTCTGAACAGAAATGAGACGAAATTCCATGAAATTGTTATCAGCTACCACAGGCTCAGAGGAAGTATGATACTATCTAAGTTATCGTCAACCATGTAATCAGCCTGCGCGTTTCGTTCATCCGAAAGGATCACGCAGTAGCAGATCAGTAGAAATTTAGAAATTCAGCAGTAAATCGTACGAATTCAAGGCATTCCATCGACCGTCATATCAGACATAATTCATGTTTACGATCAAGTGTATGTTTACGCCCACTTTAAGTTCATGTTTATTTTCACTTTCACGTTTACGTCTCATTCGCAGTATGATGTTGTTTCAGTTCACCTTTTATGCTATCTCGTGATTTAAGCCCACGTTTGTGTTCATAACATTGTTCACGTTCAAGTTCGTGTGCCATTTCACGATACACATTTCTCAGTTTATTACCGAATACGGTTACAGAAAGCTTGAGAAACCAGACTCAAGTTTAGCACAACTATTCCATAACCAGGCAAACGTTTTACATCTCAGGCCGTATAGTTTGGTATTCCTTCCTCAGTCAGCATACGTTCATGATATGTTCTAGTATCACGCTCACAGTATGTTTCACGTATCACATTCATGATATACTTCATGCTCAGCGTTCCTCATATAATCGTGAACCACGTTCACAATTGCTCACGTAGCACGTTCACAATTGTTCACGTAGTTCATCCCTATATGTTTTCAGCAGCTTGCCCAGAAATATAAATGTTATCTTTTCAGGATAATTGTACGTACCGTTTCATATATACTACATGCTATATCTTATTCATTCGATCAGATTCAGAGAATCCATCTTATGTATGGAACCAGAAACTATTCAGTATCATCAGGACACGGTCATCAGGACAAATATTTTTTTTTTATTATGTTTAGACCTTTGAAGGAATCGTTTCGAGCAGGAGACCACTCGAAACGGAGGAGTCCATCCGGCCTCTCATCCTTTTCTTCAATAAATCCAGTTAAGTTCTTTCAGTCAGGTTACGTTCCATGTCCTCTTCAGCCATGTCACGTTGCATGATCACTTCAGTCATATCATGTTTATACCTATCAACAGCATTATGTCTTAATTAGAAGACGAATTATCCTTCACCTTATTGGTCCTTTCAGTTTACGTGCTCTTTCATTTCTTATAGCTTCATCAGTTTATTACCTTTAATTCGAGGACGAATTTCTCCATTTTGGAGGGAAAGAATTGTAAAACCCAGTATAGTCGTATCCTTAATTCGGGGACAAATTATTCTTTTAGAGGGGAAGAATTGTAAAACCCGTATTTAAAATCAGAATTTTAAATACGCAGTTTTGATTTTAAATAAACGCAAGAATTCAGAAATAAAAGCGCGAGAATTAAATGAGAGCGTACGAATAAAATTTAAAAAAAAGGAAATGATGAAAACTATATAAGTTAGTATTTGGGCCAGTTATAAAAAAGGAGAAGAAAGGTGTAATGGGCTTAGGCCCGGTTGGTTTTGTTGTAAAGAAAAAAAAACACACGGGGAGTTCCCCTTTGTCAAAACAGAAAACAGAAAAAAAAAAAAAGAACTAGGGTTCGTCATTTGAGTAGCCGCCAGGTCTAGTCAACCAAACAGAGGGTTCCGATTCATTTTCATTGATTCGTCTTTCATTTAATCATTACAGGTAACTGCCCTCGCCTTTTTTTTATTTGATCTGTCTCGGTGGTGGTTCTTGTAGCCAGCCGAGAGAAATCCCAATCGAGACTTGTGTTGTTATAGCCATAAGGGCCGGGACGGTTGGGTTTTAATGAAAACGAGCCATAAGGCCCTCGATGACCCCTTCTTTTGGCCAACCGCATGACCACAACCCTATAGGTGGGGCGCTGCGAACATCAATAGCAAACCGAGAGTCTAAAAACTCTCGGTGGTGGTCTTTGTTGATAACAAGCCCGATCAAAACAGCCCAGGTGGTCGTATAGAGTAACTAGTGTGCGTTTGGTTTATTAAATTAGTGGACAATCGCAAAAACAAAAGGAAACCGAGTGTAAAGAAAAAAAAAACCCTCGGTATAAAATATAGAAAAGGGAGTGTTTGGGACTAAACTGATATAAAGGGTGCGTTTGGGTTTATAAACAGTGGGAACATTTAAGAAACGGTGGGAACATAGTATATAACAGCGTGTATTCATTAAACAGGAAATTAAATGAATTAAAATCCAGATTAGCGACGCTAAATTCTGTCGCAGTTTAATAGTGACAATTTTACTTTTTTTGATAGTTTTTAAGGACAGCTTTTAGCGACAGTTTTAGTGACTCAGTTTTCTGTCGCAGATTCATATAGGCAGATTTAATCATAGTTTGTTGATTTGTTTATTGCGACCGAGATGGGGTATCTCGGTAGGCTCGGGACATTATTATAATAAATAATATGAATATTTTTATATTATACCTTTTAATCTAATTGTTTTATAAATGTTTAAAATATATTTTAAATGTATTAAATTAAAATAGTTCTTTAATATTTTAAAAGGGTATAACTTTATTAAATGAATTAAATTATTTTGGTAACTTTCTAATTTAAGAAACATTCTATTAGCGGGATACTTAATATAGTATTACTATAGCGTCAGAAATACGCTTGTACCGTAACTAATAGTAGAACGATAATACATTAAAATGAATTATTATAAGATCAGATTTATCAGTTAATATACGTACAAAATTTCAGAAATAAAATAAATAAATGAAAAGCCAATAAGAACATGGAATTAAATAAGCAAATATCAGTTTACTTATTCACGTCCCTTATTCATGTAGCTCGCGTGAAATCAGAGTAGACTTCCTGTCAGTTGATCTCGGTCGGTTACTGGACACGAGGTACGGGTTTCCGTCCTTTCAGTAAGGACTTCCTTTCTATGCATGATTAGGATTCCTCGTCTTCAGCCAAATGTTTTTCCCCGGTATATGTTTAAGTTTATCAGTAATCATGTTAATAACTAAATAAATTGCCTGAGCATTATATACAAGCACGACCAGTTTATGTACTAGTTACGGAGGTACCGTAACCACGACACTAGAGGCACCGGTGTCGTGACTCACATGCATGAGAGTGATATCCTGCATCGTCCCACTCAGCTCAGCTTGGCCATTTTATCAGTATTATTAGTGGGGCGTATGGATGCATCCTAGGCTTATAAGTTTACAAGTTATCAGGGTGAATGTGGTGTGTGCTCTACATCCTTCACATTGGAGCTGATCCCTCCACCCAGCACAGTTATTTAGAGGTCACCCCTCTACAGCATGACGAGGTCACCCCTCCAGTTATTCATGCACGGTTGATACAGCACGTGACCTAAATAAGCTCTGGCAAAATTAAAATACAGTAAATGCATGTTTTCAGATTTAATAGTTAATAATTCAGTTTCAGTATGTATGAACCGGGTTTCTCAGATTTTATACAGAGTTCTACCACATGTTACATATCAGTCTCAAAGTTTCATTAGTTGTTATCTATTCCATTACTTTCAGTACATTCTTAACATGCTTTCTATCCGTTCACTGAGCGTTATGCTCAGCCATAGTTCCTTTCATGTTCTAACGGCAGGTACACCAGGACACTATTAGGATTCTGAGAGCATGTGCATTTGGATGGTAGCTACCCAGACTTCTTCCTTTATGCATTTCTTACATTATTCTGCTTATTTGGACATTGTTTAGTCCTTTCCTTCAGTATTTACTTTTCATGTTTTGAGCTTAGGTTGGATTACCGATGTTTGATTCCGGTATTTCCGTTATGGTCATTTAATGTTTTAGGACATTTACCTTATGCTTTGATGACACGCCATAAATACACGTAACGGTCCACTTATCCAAGTGGGGTGTTACAAGACAAGTAGCTGATACATGTTAGAGGCAACAATCATAAAACCAAAAAAAAAACTTCAAAATTTTTTGACGTTTCACTATCCTTTTAGTTAATAAAGTTTCGTACATAATGTTGAACAAAACATGCGCTTATTTTCTAGGCTTAACATATTTCATCTTGTTGGACGTGGTGACATTAACGTAACACTTGGTATTCCACGTTTACAAGAAATCTTAATGACAGATGCAACTACTATAAAGACTCTAATTATAACATGTCCCTTACTAGAGGGAAAGTCAAATTGAGTTATTGTATTTCCTGTTATTAGATCCGCCTGTTAATGCTTGTTAGTGCAAACATTACGATGCTTTATCGATATAATCTCTTTGTGTTTTGTTGATGACAAACGTATAATTCGCAATACATTATGTAAAATGTTAAGGTACTCGTAATCACTCAAGAATACATTTGTATACTTCTCTTGACACCTCCAAGACCGCATTCGGCATGAATCACTCAAGGTATGTACAAACATGTCATTAACCTAACTAAGTGATCAAGGATTAATATTTTCTTAAAACTCACATTTTAATCAAATGTGACAAAAGATTTTAATTAACTTTATTTTTAAGAAAATGTTTTATTAAAAAGAAAATGGAAATTAGAATTTGGCATATTCCATATGCTAAAGGAATATCCTTTGAGGGTATAAACTACCCCAGATGGCATATCCCCACTAAAGGACAAATTTGCACGGACTCCGACGCGGAGGTTCTTTAAAGTAACCCGTGGTTCCTTATTGATAAGGTACCGCGGGTAGAGATAAGGAACCGCTGGTGTTTTTGACCGTTGCAATGTTGTCTTATAAATAATGGATCATTTCCAGGTTTTCTCTCAACCCTTTTTGCACAGTTTCTTTCAAAAACCATCTTAGATCCTTGATTAGTTAGTTTTGATTAATCTTGTTTAAGATGTGATTCAATCTTCAATCTCCTCATCCTCTTAAGTGCAAAGAGAAGAACACTATCATTACCATGAGGTGTTGGGTTCACTACATGATGAAGATCTTTCCTTCTATAGATCTAAGTTATGTTTTTAGTCTTCCTACTATGTATATGTAGAAGATCCAAGTGTTGGGTACACTTGGATGTGTTTGTAAGGGTAGAATATCCAAGTGATGGGTATCCTTGGATTAGGTGTTAGTTGTGTAGATCCAAGTCTTGTTAGTACTTGGATATAGTGTTAGAGTTATAGATCTAAGTGATGTGTGCTTAGATCTATATGGTTTATGTGTTTAGGCCATAAAACACAAGGTTTGTTATGTTGGCCCATAAAACATAACTAGTGGGTAGATTAGGTTGTGTCTTGGTAGTTCTCACTAAACTCTAAAGTGATGTGGTTGTGTCTAGGTAGTTCTCACTAAACTCTAAAGTGATGTGGTTGTGTCTTGTGAGTTCTCACTTAGCTTTAAAGTGATTAGTAGTTGTGTTGTGTGAAGTTCTCACTTAGCTTCAAAGTGAAGAGTCGTGAAGATTGGTTCTAGCTTTCGATTAGAACTCGACATCTAGCCTTGTGTCGTAAAATGGTGAAGTGGGCGACGTTGTGTAGATTGGTCCTACCTAAGATTAGGACTCGACTTTTAGCTTAGAGTCGGAAATTGGATAAGCGACATTGTGTATGGTTTCTCCACCTTAAGGAGTTTGTTGACTAGTGAAGTAACTCTCGAGTAAGGTGTACTCGAGGAGTGGAGTATGGCGAAGAGGAGCTTCGTGACCGAACCACTATAAATCATCATGTCGGTACTTTCCTTTACATTTATGTCTTTACCTTTGCAGATGTATTTATAGTTTCATACTTGTGTTGTGTGTTGTGTGCATCTCATAATCTAAACATCTAAGTTGCGGAAAAGCTATGGCTTAGTACGTGTGTGTTTCGTGTTTAGATTATGGTGAAGTGTACATCACTTAGTCTAAACATCCTAGTTGCGGAAAAGCTTATGCTTAGTACGTGTGTGCTTAGTGTTTAGACTATTGCTTGATGTACTCTTGATTTGATGTGTTTGTGTGTTTACTTACTTATAGTATTTATCTTTCAATCAAACACATCTCATATCTAGTCAAGCTTGATCGAGAATTTGATACAAAGGATTGTCAAAGTTTAAACATGTAATAAACAGTTTCGTCCACTGTCGGCGGTTCTATAAATGGACCGACGGTTCTTTATTGATAAGGAACCGCGGGTACACATAAGGAACCGCGCACAGTGAATTAAGCCGAAATGTTTTGAAAAACTAACTAGAAACTATTCAACCCCCCCTTCTAGTTTCTACAATTGGTATCAGGGCGATGGTCACACAAGATCTTTGAAGTATATTGTACTTTAAAGCTTAGATCGATCCTTGCTCTAATTTTTCAAAACAAATGGTTTTTAAAAATGAAAACGGTTTTTAAAAATAGAGACGATCTTTGTATCAAATTGTTCATGAAGAGTGATTACTTATGAAATGTGTTTTGTTGTTTCATTCGTACAAGTTTTGGTGTTAAATAAACTTTGTATAATAGCTTGAATTAAATCTTTTCATGTTTGGAAGTATAAAAATCTTTTATGACGTAATTAACTCTAAAATACGAGTTCTATGTGTCTAAAATGATTTTTTAGAGTCCTAAGTCCTTCCAAAAAGTTACCAAATGATTTTGGCCAAAAACCCCATTTTTGCCCTCTGGACGCGGTTCTTTATCTCTTCCCCGAGGTTCCTTATCAATAAGGAACCGCGGCCAGTCTGACTCAGATTTTTGCAAACTTTGAAAAATCATATAAAATCAACCGTAAGTCCGTAGAAGTCGTGCCACCCGTCATTTCAAACGTAATTGAATTTTCTTTCAATTAAAAATGCTTCCAAACCTTTATTCAAACTTTAAAATTTGGATGGTTTCTAAGTTCCATACTTTGTCCAAAGTATTGAGCGTCGGTTTGTCGTAAAACTTGTGTTTTACTCTTTTCTATTAAGTTGTCATCTCTTGGTGATATATCTTTGAAAATTGATATATTTACAAAGTGGTAAACTTAATTAAATTTTAAATGGGTCAAAGACTATTTTCAAATAAAATCAAGCTACGAATACTTTGTTGTATCTAACACTCAAAAAATGGACGAATGCTTTTATGTGTTAAGCTAATTGTTTGTGTGTGTTTCCTTGTGTGTTATTATTATATGTAGACATTATTAAGTGTTCCTTGCTATTTGTAGTAGTATTGCTTATATGTCTAGTTTCTTGTGCCTTGCTTGGTATTTGTTAGTATCTAGTTCTTCCTAATTAGGATGTATGCTAGATTTCTTGCATTTTGGTTGCAACATTATTTGTGCATTGCATATAGGATCAACATCTCTAGGTTTATATATGTTATATAAACATCATGTACACCTCGTTATGTTTATTAACACTCTTAGGTTTGAAAGCTTTGGGAGCTTATCAAATCTATTGATTTGGGTCGTCTTACTCGATCATTGTGTTATTAGTTCAAGTAGATAAATGTCTCACTATAAAACATGAAACACCCTTTGAAAATCTTAGCTATTTTCTCTTAAAAGAGTGTTTGTGGGAATCAAGAAAGATTTCGATTAAATATCAATGCATTATTCAAACTATGATTGGTATCATTATCGAATCTAATTGACATGTTTTTTAGTGTAGACATGAATGTGGTTTATTAATAATATACATCGGATCATAACTCACACTTGTATTGATGGTGCTATATTGAATCTACTTGTTCAAATTGTTAGACATATTTTGTTTAATAATTACTTATAATGCACAATAGAGTCGGTTTGATAACTTGGATGTTTCATCCGAAATACTCAAGTAATTTACATTGCTATGCAATTTATAAATGTTTCATTTTCGAAAGACCAATAAAGAGTGTTCCTTTGGTTTGTGTAAACTTTGTTTGTACACTTCAAAGTTATTGGCCTCAAGTTCTATTAAGGTAAATAACCTTAACTAGACTTGTTTGACAAGATATGCAATGGTGCATTCTTAACCCTCATTAGGTCATGCATTGTGTCGCCATGCAAGTTTCATCCTTGCTAAACTTTATTAGGCAAATGTTGGAATTACATTTTGTCTAACTTGAGAATGACTACTAGAGATTTTATGCACTAGGATCTTAATTTGACCTAACGGTTGAATTACTTCCATGTGGGAAGTTGAGTTGGTGTATAACTCGTAAAAATGGTCGTGTTTAGCCTTAATTGAGCACCTCTAGTGATAGTCTCATAATCATTCTCTAAAATTGGCTAAATGGCTCTTCCTATATATGACTAATGATAGTTTACTTTGATGAACTTTGTATGTCATTAGGAGTCTTTTTCTTTTGCAGCCATTAGGTTTTTCTTAGCTTTCCTCTTACGTGTTAATTGAACCTATGTGTCTTTCCTTTGTGTGTGTTCTAGTTTTTATTGCTCTTAAGCATGACTTTATGATAAGTTAGACTAGAACATTAGGATTTGCTGAATTGGAAAATCCTCATTCACCACGTAAACCTAGCCTCTGTAGGCGGTTCTTTAAATAGACCGCGACTCCATATCAATATGGAACCGCCGGTGGAGATAAAGAACCGCGGGCAGAAGCTCTCAAATTCGGGTTTTCTGAAACTTCCCAATTGTTCCAACACCCTTTGGAATCTTTGTTTCAAACCTTTGAACACTCCCAAAATATCTTGGGCTTTCCCTTTTTAACCCTTCACTAGTTTGGATCATCCCATCACCCTTTTAAACCCACCTTGTTAGCCATGTTCTTTACACCTGAAACCATTCATCCTTACCCCTTCAAACTCACCCACATCACCCATCCAAAGAATTCCCATTGTGAATGACTCTGTTGAACCCTTGGTGACTTCACCTTTCACCCCACCAAATTCCGCCACCACCCTTGTCTTTCATTTAAGCATGTGGATTGCTTATTGCTAAGATATCCAATTTAAGCAAATCTTAGTTTTCTAGTGTAACTAGGATTAAAATTATGCTTAAGTTTTAGGCTTGAGTTTCATACATCTTTGTATGATCTTTATTCTCTTGTTTTTCCCTTCATGTTTTTCAACATGATTTTTCTTTGAGTCTTGGATCTCGTTATTTTCGTGATCTTTCTTTTCTTCTTTATTTTCTCACTCGGTTGTCAAGGAAAGTTAGATTTATATCTAATTCCTCTCCTAGTAAGATTGACAACTTAAATATTTCTTTTGAAATATTCAAGTAATTATAAATTGCAATTGCAATTGTTAAAAGTCATATCCGAAGCATTGACTTTCAATCCATTTAGCATCTTATGTTAAATTGTTTGACCAAGTGATTTTCCTTTGAGCCAATAATCGGTTTTGGACACCGAATGCTCACGGTTCCTCAAATAACCTTGGGTCTCATTATTGATAATGAACCACGGACCTATTTAACGAACCGCGGACATTGAGTCCCTTTGTTCGTTTTGGTCTTTTTCTCTTTTGAGTTTCTTGAAGTTATCCTTAACTTCTTTGTTGATTATCTCTCAATTCATTTTAATCATGCTCTTCTATGTCGAGTCTCTTTCCTCTAGTCTTTCTAAACTAAGTTGAGTCGAGCCTTACCCTTTCCTCATCATGCAATTGTTCTTTGAACATCCATAATGATTGAGAAGAGCTACGAAACTTTGAGCATGTAGTTTATCGTATGCTAAACACCATTTGGTGTCGACATTCATACGCATTTTTGCCTATAATGTCCTATATCCCGTTTATTTAAAAGCGTCGATTTATCCGCTTTTGGTTTTCCTTTATTTTTTTGGTCAAAAATGTCTCTAGGTTGAGATATTTTTGTTCCTATTTTTGAGAGTTGATTGCGGTTAAAATTTACAATTAGTATGGGTGATTCCATCAATTCTAAGTTTTTAACCCCTTGAGATGATATCTTCAAATTCTTGGATGTTTCTTTTCTACCTCTATTCCAACAATTTTGAATTGATTTCCTCAAAATCCTCTCCTTGTTTTTTCTTTGAGAGTTGATGGTTAAATCTTGAATTTTCTTGGGTGATTCCAAAAATTCTAAGCTTTTTACCCTTTGACATATTATCATTACAATTGTGAATTGATCTTGTCACGATCCTCTCCTTTATTTAATTTTTTTTTGATAGCATCGCGTGCACACTTCTTTCTTCAATGCTTGTCATTGTTTGTGCAAACGACTTGTCTATCATCCTCTTTTTATATATGCTCTTGTCTACTAACCTTGTTTTGTAGGACACTTCTAACCCATTTTTGTAGCTCGTCACTATTCTTGCTTTGTTGGTATCTCAAGCAAGGGGGAGCTCATATCAAGGGGAGCATTTGAAAGAATTCAAGTCATTACATTTGCGATCATTCATCGAATATCTTGCTAGTAATGAATTTTGGAATCTTGAAGATAAGCATTTTATTATGCATGGAGTTAGTTAACCTATGGTGATTGAAGACTTCACTGGAATGATGCAAGCTCAATATCTTTGGATGATGGGTTTATGGTTTGGATTCTCGCCTCTCAACCGTCGACCACAAGTGATGATTAGCCTTTTGGATGCATGTTCTCTCGAAGTCAATCTTCCTCCACAAATGAAAACTACCTTTCGGATGCTAGCTTTCCTGACGTCAATTCTTCTCTTCCTCAAATGACGTGCTATAGATGACTATCACTTTGGACGTGTGCTCTCTCGACGTTGATTCTTCTCTTCTTCAAGACGTTGACTACCTTTTTGATTCGACAAAAGGGGGAGAAGTAAGTGTAAATGAGTAACTTATGCATTTTAATATGTGTTGCGGTTTACTTGTTTGTCATCATCAAAAAGGGGGAGATTGTTAGTGCAAACATTACGATGCTTTGTAGATATAATCTCTTTGTGTTTTGTTGATGACAAACGTATAATTCGCAATACATTATGTAAAATGTTAAGGTACTCGTAATCACTCAAGAATACATTTGTATACTTCTCTCGACACCTCCAAGACCGCATTCGGCATGAATCACTCAAGGTATGTACAAACATGTCATTAACCTAACTAAGTGATCAAGGATTAATATTTTCTTAAAACTCACATTTTAATCAAATGTGACAAAAGATTTTAATTAACTTTATTTTTAAGAAAATGTTTTATTAAAAAGAAAATGGAAATTTGAATTTGGCATATTCCATATGCTAAAGGAATATCCTTTGAGGGTATAAACTACCCCAGATGGCATATCCCTACTAAAGGACAAATTTGCACGGACTCCGACGCGGAGGTTCCTTAAAGGAACCCGCGGTTCCTTATTGATAAGGTACCGCGGGTAGAGATAAGGAACCGCGGGTGTTTTTGACCGTTGCAATGTTGTCCTATAAATAGTGGATCATTTCCAGGTTTTCTCTCAACCCTTTTTGCACAGTTTCTTTCAAAAACCATCTTAGATCCTTGATTAGTTAGTTTTGATTAATCTTGTTTAAGATGTGATTCAATCTTCAATCTCCTCATCCTCTTAAGTGCAAAGAGAAGAACACTATCATTACCATGAGGTGTTCGGTTTACTACATGATGAAGATCTTTCCTTCTATAGATCTAAGTTATGCTTTTAGTCTTCCTACTATGTATATGTAGAAGATCCAAGTGTTGGGTACACTTGGATGTGTTTCTAAGGGTAGAATATCCAAGTGATGGGTATCCTTGGATTAGGTGTTAGTTGTGTAGATCCAAGTCTTGTTAGTACTTGGATATAGTGTTAGAGTTATAGATCTAAGTGATGTGTGCTTAGATCTATATGGTTTATGTGTTTAGGCCATAAAACACAAGGTTTGTTATGTTGGGCCATAAAACATAACTAGTGGGTAGATTAGGTTGTGTCTTGGTAGTTCTCACTAAACTCTAAAGTGATGTGGTTGTGTCTAGGTAGTTCTCACTAAACTCTAAAGTGATGTGGTTGTGTCTTGTGAGTTCTCACTTAGCTTTAAAGTGATTAGTAGTTGTGTTGTGTGAAGTTCTCACTTAGCTTCAAAGTGAAGAGTCGTGAAGATTGGTTCTAGCTTTCGATTAGAACTCGACATCTAGCCTTGTGTCGTAAAATGGTGAAGTGGGCGACGTTGTGTAGATTGGTCCTACCTAAGATTAGGACTCGACTTTTAGCTTAAAGTCGGAAATTGGATAAGCGACGTTGTGTATGGTTTCTCCACCTTAAGGAGTTTGTTGACTAGTGAAGTAACTCTCGAGTAAGGTGTACTCGAGGAGTGGAGTAGGGCGAAGAGGAGCTTCGTGACCGAACCACTATAAATCATCGTGTCGGTACTTTCCTTTACATTTATGTCTTTACCTTTGTAGATGTATTTATAGTTTCGTACTTGTGTTGTGTGTTATGTGCATCTCATAATCTAAACATCTAAGTTGCGGAAAAGCTATGGCTTAGTACGTGTGTGCTTCGTGTTTAGATTATGGTCAAGTGTACATCACTTAGTCTAAACATCCTAGTTACGGAAAAGCTTATGCTTAGTACGTGTGTGCTTAGTGTTTAGACTATTGCTTGATGTACTCTTGATTTGATGTGTTTGTGTGTTTACTTACTTGTAGTATTTATCTTTCAATCAAACACATCTCATATCTAGTCAAGCTTGATCGAGAATTTGATACAAAGGATTGTCAAAGTTTAAACATGTAATAAACAGTTTCGTCCACTGTCGGCGGTTCCATAAATGGACCGGCGGTTCTTTATTGATAAGGAACCGCGGGTACACATAAGGAACCGTGCACAGTGAATTAAGCCGAAATGTTTTGAAAAACTAACTAGAAACTATTCAACCCCCCTTCTAGTTTCTACACTTTCTAGTTATGTAAATTAGCTTGATAATTGCAAGAAAGATGCTGAAAAACTTATGGAAAAGGTCAAGAAGCTCACAGTTACAGAACTCATGGAAAGTATAGAAGCCGTATGTGACTTGAATGTGTTTTTGTGTGTAGGTCATGTTAATTTCTGTGAGATAGAGCAACTTTGTTGAGTAACAATGTATACACTACTCAGCAAAGATGAGTGTCGTTGGATTTGATCTTGGGAAGGAGATTTGTGTTGCAGCAGTTTCCAGGACTGTCTGCTGCAAAGTGAATTATACACCTCTTTCCGTGTGATCAAGTGAGCAGCTTTGACAATATAGTGAAAGATAGAAACATTAATTGTTTGGTTTCACCATTAAATAAATATAATTACTTGAAAATTATCCTTTTTAAGTTGTAACCCATATAAGTAACCAATATCAGTTGTTAGACCCATATCAGTAGTTAGACCCATATCAGTAGTCACTTTTTAAGTGTGTTGAGGTTTTTTAACAACAGTTCCTGCATGCAAAAAGATATCAGAAACGTAAGTTCGAAACTATATGCAGAAGTATAATGCAAGTAGCAAGGCCATAGTTATTCAGAAGTATAAGTCTATAACAGTCAAGTACAAATGTACTTACATGTCGAGATCTATTGCATATTTTTCGGTGATATTGGCTTACTCCAGCACTTTAACAAACTTGAAGGAAAATGTATCACTGGTCATTGTGTTTCCAAGTAAGCCTTCAGTGGTTTCTTCGCCATATAGATCATTTTGTTCGCCATATAGGTAAAACAAGGCTATTGCTGATGGTGTTGAGAAAAAGAAGGAAAAGGCCAGGAGTCGATATTTGAATGAGGCTTTACTGACGCCTACTGCTCCTACTCCAGGTTAGCCTTTGGTCGATCATATGAATCACATGAGGCAATACTGTTAGGACCGTATGATGGCCCAAGCAGGTCAGGTATAATTTACCCTACTTATGTCTTGTACTACAACAAGTATCATGCTGTATATGTTTGGATAACCTTGCTTATGTCTTGTACTACACCAAGTATTACTATGTTGTATATGCTTCATGCTTGCCTGAGATATTACTTGGGATTCAATGAAAGAGGTAATACTATTAAAAAGTATTCGACGAGTACACATTTTTTTTCCTTTTACCATTTGTACAATATACTTGCCCTATTGTAACGATGTGAAGTTTTAATTCGTTGCAGGCTCCACCACAAAGAGGACCAAGAGATGGTCGTGGACTGAGGATGATTAACCCCAAGCGGGTGGTTAGACTGTTGTAACCTCATAAGCTTTTTATTTGATATACTGATAACCTCATAAGCTTTAAATATGTGTGATAACCTCTAAAACATGGTAAGAAATAGTCGCGTCTACTTGCTACAGTTAAGCACCCTCAAAACCTACCATTTATTAGTCAATTTTTTAACTAATTAATTTTTTCATATTTTACTGATAACCTATACATAGCTCTATTAATAGTTCTTACTTCAGCAACTGGTATTTGTAATTAAATAACATGTGAGGTTCAATTTTAGTAGATTAAAGTAATAACTTTCATTAAGAAAGTTATGCAAGTTTATACCTGCTTTTAATGGGTTGCAATATAATCACCTTTAGGTTCATGTATTACTTTAACTCCTTCAACTTGGCAAATTTATTTCACCAAATTTAGTATTCTTTTCCGAATACTAAATTGTTGTGCCTACTAAACCCGGCACGACTTGTTTAACCACTAAAATGTGCTCCACAATTTATTTAACCACTTTTATCGTTCGATGCCCCCGTTGACGACACTTGGTTCCGCCACTGCTTATAGGAATCACAAACTCACTAGAAATGTTTAAACTAAAACACTAAAAATAGTGATTTTACAAAGCTAAGCGTCTTATTAATAGTCTCAGGAAGCTGGTCTGATCTAAGGAAAAAACCAAACATGATGTGTTGTACAACTTTTCTTTTTAGAGATTACTCATTTTTTCAGAGCTAGAGTAACTTGTACTTAATTTAGTTCATTAATTTTTGTTCGTACATCTCAAAGTATTGTATACAGCTTATTTACCCTAAAGTATATTAACTGAATTTTGACTATGATCTATGCTTATTTTCATGCTAATAATATGTAAATTATTTCCAGCATGTTACATATAAGAAGCTGGTCTCAAGAAGCTCGACATGGTACCAGGCCTCATAGGATGATCTATCCGTTCATGATGTTTTCTCAAAAGCTCCATAGGGTATTTTGACACAGGTGGAGAGACGGACAAGAGGCTTAGTTGCAGTTGCAGTGGAGAACAACCCCACATAATGTTAAGCAATGACCTCGAGAAAGGTCCTTATCTTTGAAATCAGATATGCTTTTTATATGAAGGTGGCAAGATGACCTGATCATTTACATTGGGTAACGAGGCACAATGTATATGGGTTAAAACTTGTTGGTCTGGTTGAGTTTATCAACTGTAAAGAGCTTGTTATTGATATAAAAAAAACTCGGATGTGCAGTTGAACATCTTTTTTACAACTTAAGTGGGTCACCAATAGAATATAGTTATTTCGTTCTTCACTAACTTGGTTCGTACGTTTCACTAAACATTACTAACGTCTTCTTCTATTCTTCATGAGAACCATTTTGATGACGTGTATTTTATTTCATGCCTATAGAGATGCTTGATAATGAAACTTTTGGTTGTATCTAATATTTGACTTCAGGAGAACCATTTAGATTCAAGTTGTTATTTCAACAATATCGACATCAATGTGATGAATGCATCAGTAGACTTATAATAGTCATTCTACTTCTTTAGGAGTTTCTTAAATATGGCTTGAATTATGTTGAGTACAGAATACCTATTGCTCGATCTATTGAGTTTTAGGGTTCGAGATCTTTAGTTGTAAACTGACGGCCTATTATTAAGTTATCACATGGACCAATATTGTCGTGCAACTATTGGGCTTAGCATACTAAACTGTTCTTAGTTTTGACAACAAATATTGATGATAAAATAAAAGTTGTGACTTGTTTTTTTAACTAATACGATGATTAATTAATGTGTATATATTAACATGGGTATAATTGTGAATAAGGGTGAGCATTTGGACCGTCGGACCAGATCAGACTGAAGAACCGGACCGAGAAAAATTGGTCCAGTCCTCGGTCTGTGATTTGAGAACATTTCGGTCTTTGGTCCGGCCGGTCTAGTCCGGTTCAGTCTGGTCTTATAAAAAATTCATCTATTTTGTCTAATTGTGACTGAACCGGACCGAAGACCGGACCAGCCCATTTCGGTCCGATCTCGGTGCAGAGTTTTAGACCAATTCAGTCCTCGATTCAGTTTGATTTTAGTTGGTCCGGTCTGATCTGAGTCCACCACTCAGCCCGAATTGTCAATGTGTATATCACCTTCGTCCTTTTTCCTTAGAACTATAGAACGATATATATTATTTTGTCTGATTCTTTATCTTTTCTTTTCTTTCCTCCTTTTATCACTTCCTTTCTTTTCCCTTTAAGTATAACTTGAATACACAGTGTAAGTTAAGATTACAAGTTTTAGATGCTAAGTATAATTACAAAAAACCTTAAAAAATACAAGCTCATCATAAGTAAATGTAAATCTTAAAATAAAAACCTCATTTGATATGTTTTAATTGTATAAGTTTGCTGAAACAAATTTAACAAACAAACACGTATATATTAGTAAAATAAAGGATTAGCAAGAGGCTAAACAAGTCTGTTGGGTAGGCCAAACCTCAAATGTTCTTTCCGAGTGTACACAACGTTGGTGAACCAACACTAAATGTTCTTTCCGTCTCATAATAAGATAAACGATGATTTACGTTTAACTGATATAAAATTTAAATATTAATAAATCCATATTAACACAACAAAAAATTAACATGGGACAAAACAAGTTCGTTGGATGGGTCAAACCCTAATAAAGTAAAATAAATTCGTTTCGTTGAAGTTTTCTTTTAACAAAAATGAGTCCCACTAAAAAAAATATTAAAAATACATATATATCTAGAAGGGTAAAAATTTTAGACAAAACAAATCAATAAAAATACATATATATCATATAAATATATAAAATACATCATTCAAAATTTAGACAAAACACGTCTGTTGAGTGGCTTAAAGAATAAAAAATAAAATAGTACCGAAAAACATAAATAAAACACAAAATACGTTTTACACTCCTTTTATAAAAAATCGACTGTTTAAAAAATTATATTATTCAGACTTCAAAAAGAGAAATAAAATAGGAACTTCTAATTAAAATTTAGATTAATTAAAAATTTATAAAAAAGCAAAACATAAATTGAACGTTACTTAGGCATAAAATATAACTAAAAAATAATAATGGAAAAAATAAAAAACAATAAACTAAAAACGCACAAACAATAAACCCTTTGGAACAACAAAAAAAAACGACCCCGCCCATTGGGCGGGTTACGACGCTAATATATATATATATATATATATATATATATATATATATATATATATATATATACATATATATATATATATATATATATATATATATATATATATATATATATATATATATATATATATATATATATATATATATATATATATATATACACACACTAGTGGCAAAACCCGTCCGATGGACGGGTATGACTTATAATTTTCGTTTTACTTTTATTTTACTTTGTAGATATTTGTTTTTAAATGTTCTATTGACAAATATGACTATTGATTGTTTTTTTCTTTGATGAATATTTGTTTTTAATCAGTCGTGATTTATTTTAACCATAACAGTTGTTTTTTAGGCATGACTTTAGTTTTATTTTCTATTTTTAGTTGAAATATCTTTGATTTTTTTGTTACATATAAGTGTTTTTTTCAGAACAAAGTAACTTAAAAATAATTCATAACTTTCAAAGATGTTATATAAGTAAAGTTAAGTATGAACTAACAATCGTTTCAATTGAAAGAGAACTTGCTACAATGTTTGATCTCACAATCCAATCTAATGAAATATTAAAAACAAACTCTTTTTGCCACTTAAATTTGAGACTTCAAGTACAATCTACTTTAAGTAGTTACAAAATATTAGCTCAAAACTTGAATTTCGTAAATTACATGTAACTAATTGGTTAAGGGCAAAGACTACTTGAATCACTGTAACATATAGAGATGAGTAAGAATTATTTTTTCTTATTTTATCAGGTTAGGTTCCACCCAATAACGTGATAAGTTTTTCAACTCTGCATTTGTGCGTATGACTCCAACGCTGGCGCCATGGCTTCTGTGACCGTGGTTGCCAACCTAAAAATTCTCACGCTTTTTTATTTTTTATTTATTTTTTATTAATAAAGTGGGGTATATGTTGACAAAAAATATCACTTTTTACTCATATGATACCAATTTTGCTTACGGCTTACCACAACCCCACCAAATGTGGTGTCATATCATGCATTCTGATCAGGGACGAAGTCAGAACAAAATAAGACCGAGGGCACAAATTTTTTTAAACTTTATAACATAATAGAGTTCAATTTTTTTAAATATAGTACTAAATAAGTCCTGAAACTCATTTCAAAGCACATGGTGCATTTAAGATATATTTTGAGAAAATTAGTGTTTTTTCAAAAATTAACATTATAATCAAAAAATCTATTAATGTCATGGGCATCCACGGGACACCCCCTAGCTTCGTCTCTGATTCTGGTGCCATAACTTACGTGACAATACTTTTTGATTATAACATCAGTTTTGGTTATGACACCGCCTCTACCACATTATACATTTAAACTCTATCGTTGAATTTGTTTTGAAATGAGAGGTGAGGATTGAATATGTGGAACTTTTTTAAATGAGTGGTTATATGAGAAATTTTTGGCGTACTGTAATAGAGTGGGAACATCAATTAATTTATGGTTTAAACATTCATAAAAATATATCTTACATACGCAACAACATGAAAAAAGACACGCAAGAGCAAACTGTAAAATAGATGTGTGTTTCATAATAAATCTAATAGACATGTTCAAAAAAGAAAAAAGGGTAATAGACTAACATTGATAAAATTCAAGCAATTGAAGTTGGTAATATGGCTAGGTCTGGTAACTGATCAAACAGGTAGTCTTCTGATATTTAACAGGTTAAATATGATTTTATATAAATAATTTATTGCAGCAATAGTCTATCTATTGAAAGAGAAAAAATTATTTTCAGGTAATATATGTAGTAAGCATAAGGTTTGGGCAGCTCTCGGTCCGTTAGACATTTAACAATCAACCCGGTACCCTTCAGCAGTATTTTCGACATTGTCGTGTTAGACATGAAATGTGTCTCAAATCTACTCGCCAACATTTGAAATGCGTTTGTCATACATTTTATACTTGTCATATATTTTATTCCATTCAAAGGAAATCAGAATCAATCATATTAATTAACATTACTCGCATGGCAAAGTCAACCCGTTGTTTGGGTTAGCCTAAAAATATTCATGACATAAGTTGATGGTGTGTCTATGTTCATTAGTGCAACCTCTTTTAATAGATGGCTCACTGAAAGTTTGATCTTTTTTACTTTTTTTTTTAACAAACATGATCTTTTTCTACTCGCATTTGAACTTATTATATATGGAGTCAGCTGATGCGTCGCAATAGTTATAATAATACTTATATTTTTGTTTTTATAGAGTAACTCGATGGCAAATACCCCCTTATGACCGAAAGGTACTTGCTTTGTTATGGATATGACCTTTATGCATTTGGCACGTTATGTCTAATAATCTTACTGTTATGGTGGTAGCTTTATTAAGTTCACATTATGTCAAAATTTATGCAGCTTCAGAGATGCAGATAGAACTTGTCTAAAGAAAATTTGACAATTGGTCTGATACTCATAGTCATTAGTCCAATTTAAAATCTCTTGCTAAAAGGCGTCTGAAGTAACAAACAAATATCAGGAATCAATATTTCAGAAACTAATTGGTTGTATTTTAAATACAATTTCCATGGGATCCATCTTTGTGATTCCAGCACCAGCCAATTCTAAATATATCATATAATTGTTTGCAAATATAATAATCTGATAAAAATGTGAAGTTCCATAGTGACAGCCCTGAATGCAAGCCAGTCGTGAATCAATTATTGGATCCTACTCCATTATAAAGATAAGATGGTGAAATAGATGATGGGATACAAATACCAAAACGGAGAAATGCCACAAGTCCCACAACTGCAGTCATCTTATCGTGTTTAGATATAGAAAAGAGTCATCTCGTCACATTTCTTCCACCGGCGTCTATGACACCAGAAGGTAAAATAACTCCCATTTTAGACATTGCATTCTCATATTAATCTAGAATAATTTTCTCCAATTGAAGGATGTTAGAAAATTAGGAAACATGAGACAAAAGGTCAGAAAAGCAAAAATTAATAAAAAGGCAAGTTTCAAATTCAGCCACTTCTGCTTTTCAAAAACAAAAAATCAGCCACTTCTCTTCATATGAAAGCCTAGGGGGCTGTTTAGTTGTGGAAAAATTTTCATAATTTTCTGTTTCTAATTTTCTAGAAAAGAAAAGACTTTTCTTTTCTAGAAAAGAGTTGAGAATTTTGAAAATTTGTTTAGATAATATTTTTCATTTTCTAAAAAATTAAACAATGTTTAAACTAAACTATTTTCAACCATTTTTTCATGATCAACTTTTTTTCACGTTTTTGCTAGTTTTTTACGCTTTTGTCTGTTTTTTCCCGTCTTCTTTTTTCATATTTTCGTTATTTTTTTTACGTTTTAATTAGTTTTTTACTTTTTATCAGTATTATTACGTTTTAGTGTATAAATTTACGTTTTCGTCAGTATATCTACGTTTTTGTCAGTAAAATTACGTTTTCGTCAGTAATTTTACGTTTTTTCTATAAATTTACGTTTTCGCCAGTAAATTTACGTTGTCGTCAGTAAATTTACGTTTTTGTCAGAAAATTTACGTTTTCGTCAGTAAATTTATGTTTTCGTCAGAAAATTTACGTTTTCGTCAGTAAATTTACGTTTTCGTCAGAAAATTTAGGTTTTCGTCAGAAAATTTACGTTTCCGTCAGAAATTTACGTTTTCGTCAGTAAATTTAAGTTTTCGTCAGTAATTTTACGTTCTCGTCTGTAAATTTAGGTTTTCGTCAGTAAATTTACGTTTACGTCAAAAATTTACTTTTTTGTCAGAAAATTTACGTTTTCACCAGTAAATTTACGTTTTCGTATGTAAATTTAAATTTTCGTCAGTAAATTTACGTTTTCGTCAAAAATTTACGTTTCCGTCAGTAAATTTACGTTTTCGTCAGTAAATTTACGTTTTCGTTAGTAATTTTACGTTCTCCTCTGTAAATTTACGTTTTCGTAAGTAAATTTACGTTTTCGTCAAAAATTTACTTTTTCGTCAGTAAATTTACGTTTTCGTCAGTAATTTTACGTTTTCGTCTTTAAATACACGTTTTCGTCAAAAATTTACTTTTTCGTCTGTAAATTTACTTTTTCGTCGGAAATTTACGTTTTCGACAGAAAATTTACGTTTTCGTCAAAAATTTACTTTTCCGTCAGTAAATTTACGTTTTCGTCAGTAAATTTACGTTTTCGTCAGTAAGTATAAGTTTTCGTCTGTAAATTCACGTTTTCGCCAGTAAATTTACTTTTTGTCAGAAAAATTAAGTTTACGTTTTCGTCTGCAAATTTACGTTTTCGTCAATAAATTTACTTTTTTGTCAGAAAAATTAAAATTTACGTTTTTGTCATAAGTAAATTTATAGACGAAAACGTAAATTTACTGACGAAAACGTAAATTTAAAGATGAAAACGTAAATTTTCGGACGAAAACGTAAATTTTCTGGCGAAAACGTAAAATTACTTACGAAAACGTAATATTATTGACGAAAATGTAAATTTACTGACGAAAACGTAAATTTACAGACGAAAACGTAAATTTTCTGACGAAAACGTAAATTTCTGACGAAAACCTAAATTTACTGGTGTAAACGTAAATTTTCTGACGAAAACGTAAATTTTCTGACAAAAACGTAAATTTTCTGACGAAAACGTAAAATTATTGACGAAAACGTAAAATTCCTGACGAAAACGTAAATTTTCTGATGAAAACGTAAATTCACAGACGAAAACGTAAATTTTCTGATTAAAACGTAAATTCTTTGACTAAAACGTAAATTTTCTGACGAAAACCTAAATTTACTGGCGAAAACGTAAATTTTCTGACAAAAACGTAAATTTTCTGACGAAAACGTAAAATTACTGACGAAAACGTAAAATTACTGACGAAAACGTAAATTTTCTGACAAAAACGTAAATTTACAGACGAAAACGTAAATTTACTGACGAAAACGTAAATTTACAGACGAATACGTAAATTTTCTGACGAAAACCTAAATTTACTGGCGAAAACGTAAATTTTCTGACAAAAACGTAAAATTACTGACGAAAACGTAAAATTACTGACGAAAACGTAAATTTTCTGACGAAAATGTAGATTTCTGACGAAAAAGTAAATTTTCTGACGAAAACGTAAATTCACTGACGAAAACGTAAATTTACAGACGAAATCGTAAATTTACAGACGAAAACGTAAATTTACAGACGAAAACGTAAATTTTCTGACGAAAACCTAAATTTACTGGCGAAAACGTAAATTTCTGACGAAAACGTAAATTTTCTGACGAAAACGTAAAATTACTGACGAAAACGTAAATTTTCTGACGAAAATGTAGATTTCTAACGAAAAAGTAAATTTTCTGACGAAAACGTAAATTTACTGACGAAAACGTAAATTTACAGACGAAATCGTAAATTTACAGACGAAAACGTAAATTTACTGACGAAAACGTAAATTTTCTGACGAAAACGTTAAAATAATGATGAACGGTGAATACTGAATAGAGTAACGTGTTATTGAAATGGGTTAAATAAAACAATGGTGGGTATGAGGTGAAAATTTAGAAAAGGGTAAAATGGAGTTTTCTAATTTTCTATATAAATTTAGAAAATGAAAATTTTGTAATTTTTGAAAAATATTGAAAAATTATGTTGCTAAACAGGTTTTCCATTTTTCACTTTTCAAATGAAAATTTTTCTAGAAAAGTGGAAAAATTTTCTCCAACTAAACAGCCCCCTAACCTTTAATTTTGCTAGACGATTGCAACCTACGTACAGATTTTATAAACAGATAATTCCATAACTCCTGAAATTTACGGGATGAAATTGAAACAATGAAATCGACCGAGAATATGTAATACAGATGGAACTTTAATCAATTAAATTAAATAATCGATTGATGAAAACATGGTAACATAAAAATTAGGGTAAAAGCAAAAAATAATAAATGTATTATCTTATACACTGTAAATTATTTTATGTTCAATATACATAACGAAACTTGGAGGTAACATTTGAGAAAGATTTACAACGTCAATCTATTTAACAATTGCAACGTCAGTGCATTTAAAAAAAATAACTTTTGAAAATAAAACTTTGAAAAAAATAATTACTTTTTAAATTATGAAAACATAAAAATATATAAAAATATTATAAAAACTTGAAAACTTAAAAAAAAGTTCCAAAAAAAACTTTTAACATTTTTAAAAATAGTCGAAGCAAATTTTTTATAAAAAGTTATTATTTTTTTATAGAAATTTTAAATTTTTTGTTTTTTAAGAAAAAAAGTTTAGATTTTTTTAATTTTTTTGAAAAATTCGAAGAAAATAATTGAAAAAGTTATATACAAATTTGAAAAATAATTTTTTTTTCCAGAAAAACCCGTTTTGTTTTTTTAACTTTTTTAAAAATTCAATATAAAATAAAAATATGTTATTATTTTTTAATAAAAAATAATTTTTTTTCAGAAAAAAAATGTTTCGTTATTTATATATTTTTAGAAAATTAAAAGAATAAAGCAAAAGTTTTAACCCTGAAAAAAGATATTTACGTTTTATTGAAAACTTATTTAAATATATTTAAAAAAAGATTACTTTTTTTAATTTATAAAAACATTTAAAAACAGTCAAATGAATTTGCAAATTAGCTAAAGGACTAAACGTTAGCTACGGGACTAAAACTGTCAAACTGAAAAAGATTTGTGTAAAAAAGTTTATAAAAAGCGTTAGCTAAAGGACTAATAATGTCAAACGAAATTGCAAATTAACGTGAGTACAAAAATGTAACCGGTGAAAAAGGGAAAAATTTTAGCGTATGGTTCTCCTACAGTTGACGGCGAACTCGCTTTGGGAAACTTTCTTGATCAAAATGTTGAGGTGGCAATATGTATATTGAACATAAATTAATTCGTAGTGTATATGGTCACATTTAGGTAGCACATTGAGTATTTTTGGCTTTTATCCTAAAAATTAAATATTTTTTTAAAAAGTTACGAATATAGTTAACATATTTTAACAATGCGTTAAGAAGGAAGAAAACCACTGCATTACAAAAAGGAGAAAAGTTCAATGTAGATTGTTTCTTTTAACATAAACTTAATCAATCATATCTACCCATTTTTTATCTAAAAAATCCACTTTTTAAAAAACTAAATATCTCACAAACCGTTTAATCTTTACGCAAAACGACACATATCATCATGACGAGAATTAAATTATCTTTCTATCGAGAGACACATGTGTATACTTGTCGAACTTTTTTCCTGAGAAAATTATATATGATTCGTATCACGAACCATGTATGGTTTTGAAAAATCATATATGATCGTGAGATATTTAATTTTTATGAAAAAGATGGAAAGTTTGTTTGAATGAATGGAATTGGTTGATATGATTTATGCTAAAAAGAGAGTTTATGTTAATCTCAATTCTTACGAAAAGTTGAAATATCGATGGTTTATATAGTACAAAAGAAGTGCAAAATAGTATAGTACTCCGTAACTAAGATTCTAATTTCCTAAATTTTCATACACCATTGAACTTTTAGTGTTATCGAAACTTTTAGCATTTTAAAACTTTCTCAACGTTTTAGTTAGCGTAACCTCGCATTGAATTTCTTGTATGCATACATCGCCTCGTAGTATAACCAAGTTCATAAGCGAGTATGTTCGAAACAATAGAGTAAAGTTACACGTGAATATGGACATATGATATGATCAACACCCATTAATTCATTAAGTAATAATACCCACATTTCTTGGTTCTCTTTTTAGCCACAAGAGCTTCTGAAATGATTTTGTTGAGTGAAAGCATATCATGTTTCCATGTGAAGTGGCTGATTGTTAAGGTGATCTAGTATTTGACTAAAAAGATGACGCATGTGAACATGGAAGTCCGTACCACTGCCATAGTAACATAACATAATCCATTAGCTTTTATGAAGTGATGCTTGATGAAACACATTCCTTGTAGCACTTCTTAATAAAACTAATTCCCTCATTAGCACTTCAATTGGACCATAAAAAATGCGACCTCCCAAAATGACAATTGCGGTGCCGCAAGTTTCTTTGACTCCTAGCTGCTTATGTGTTATGTATAGTATATATTTGTTTTTCTTCTGATCTTCATATATGTGTATAGATAGATACGAATATGAATGAACAATACAGTGGTATTAATTAACACATTATGTACCCAATTAAAGCACCTTACATAAGTAACAGACACTACAAAAATAAGGGCTTTTTAGGACCTTTTTCTGGGACACCTTTTTAAGCAGCGTCCTAAAAACATATTTAATATGATGCCTTAATTTATGAGTCCTATTATCATGGAACCTAATAGGACGTTTCCCGTATTGGTCTTATTAGATTAGTTTTATAAGACACTTACTCTTTTGAGTCTCGTTATGACACAAATAATACGACAGTTGATATTTGAGTCATATTATCTTACGTTTTATAGGACTTTAAGCCATAGAGGTCGTATTATAGATAATCTAATATGACACATATAAATGTGTTATATTAGATAATATTTTATATGACACTTATATGGTTTGGTCATATAATGAAGCATTTTATTAGGACATTTAGTATGTGGGTCATATTAAATAAAGTTTATAGGACACTTATTTGTTTAGGTTTTATTACGAAAGAAACTTAATATGACACTTGACATATAAGTCTTATTATAACTATTTTTATCATAGTCGATACATATTGTTATCGTATTTAGCAAAAATCAAAAGTATTACGTAGATTTATCAAGATTGAAAAAATCGTTAGACAATAATCGAGTTCAATACCGCCTAACAACCACTTGAACATATTAAAATTTGACACTATATATATGCTTGATTTAGCCTATTTTAACTTGATTCGACCGATTTATGCCCGATCTTAATGATTTTTATCTAAATATTTGGTATGGTTATCCGATTTTTTGCTAAACTGATTAATAAAGCCGATTCATGAAAATCCGTGCGGTTAATCAAACAGATATACGAGCTTTCTTTCTTGAATCCAAAAGAAAATACTTGAGTTCTCCCAATAACTCCCACCTAGCAGTTAGGCGTCGATTAATTGGAGATTTATACTAATGTTGTCTTACTAGCTTTTTACATCATTGCAAAACCGCCCTACACCACATTCCAAACTAATTAAGTCGAGAGTGTCATTTAAGAGGCTGAACACAACTTCGATCATGAAACTAAAAGCTTGGTTGAACTTAAACGAAGTTTTGATCATTAAGTTTCTTGATCAAATGAAATTTTGATATATAAATCAATTATATATTAAAATCAAGCTTGACACGTTCATTATACATATGAGGAATACAAACATATAGCGGCTACATAAAATCTTGCAATTGAGACAAATATATGTGAATTGAGTTTGTGAGACGATATAAACTCACTTTTACACAAACTACTTGATCAAAATATCAGGTGCCGTAACACATTAACATAAAAACGTTATAAAATTTTATATTGTTTTTTGCTATCCTAAATTAATAAAAAAAGTTTTTACATATAATTTTAATTATGTTTATAATTTACATTAAATTTATACCCGCCTTTATTAAAATGTTACATTTTTATTTATACCCGCCTGTTTTTACTTCCCGCTATAACTTTTTATTGATCCCTCTTATTTTCCCCCTAAAATGTTTACATTTTTATTTTAATCCCGCCAACCCAAAACCCATTAGTCTTCCATCTCAGTATTTATATCAGATCCATTTTTTTCCCATTTCATCTCTCGACACAATAACACCTTCATAACCTATTATCCATTCTATCAAAACAAGGTAAATCCATCTTTGGCATTATTTTAATCATTTATTTTTTATAATACTGTTCTAGGTAAATCCGTCTATGATACTCATTTATGTTTTAATCATTCTTTTAATCAATTATTATTTTTTCGAGATCTTTAAACCCTAGTTTTTTGTTCTTTGATTAATTGAGTTTGATTATTTACTATTTTATAATTAATTGATAAAATTAGTCAATTAAGTATGATAATCATCAATTAGGATAATAATAAAACATTTAATGGTTTGATGAATAATTGATTTTTAGAAGATGCCGTCAAGGAAGAGCAAGAGGGCTCGTATTGGAACCGGAAATGAGACGCAACAAGTTGAAGAAGTACCTCAGATGGAGATGGAGTCGAACATTCAAATGATGACGAAGGTATGTATTCATTTTAGAGTAAATACAAATGTGTGTTTGTTTTTTTAGATGTTGCTTTTTATTTTTTATGTAGTATTTAGATGTTTCTTGTTTTTTTAGATGTTGTTTTTTATTTTTTATAAATACTACACAAAAAAAATGTCAATTGTTTTTTACTTGTTTCCTGTCATTTTTTATCTTATATATGTGCTCTTTGTCAATCATCCAAGTCACAGTAAGACTACTTTATTTTTTTTAATTTGTCTTACCATGATCTTTTATATGGTTTGTGGTTTGAAAACGTTGGCTTAGTGCTTCATTGATTACCTGCAACACAGAAAAAAGATCATCACATATAAGAAAAGATCATATGAGGACATAATAATAAGCAACAATGAGTAATAAAGAAAGTGTTATAATATAGGTAGACTATGTTTTTTCTTCTTTTAGGTAGAGATTTGTAGTTGGATTCGGCTATATTGTATGTGGTAACAAATGAGTAATAAAGAAAATGTTATAATATAGATAGACTATGCGTACTATGCATTATAAATTGAAGGTAGTTAAAGCCAATTTGCAAGCTACAATTATTTTTGAAATGTGAAGCATATACTTGTCTATCAGCAAGCACAGTAGGAGTAACAAACATGAATCATATACACAGTAGGAGTCTAGTCTATGACAAACATCATATCTAAGTAGGAGTAACAAACGTCAAATCTAAGTAGGAGTACAGACTGTGTTTTGTAATGGTAAAATAGCTTAGTTGTTGAAATTTTATGGTTAATAATATACTACGTAGTATCAAGTTGTGACATTATTAATTTAATTTTTCAAGTTTAAGTTTTACATGCATAAATTGTTGCAACGCTGTGTAAACTGTTCTAATAACAGGTGCAAATTTTTTCCTTCAGATTGTTATTGCATGTGGTCTTGTTTTTAGTACCAACCGATAACCCGAATCACCTGACCTGATATAACCTGACCCAAATACCACCCGAACCCGATAACCTGAATCCTTATCGGCTCGGGTTGTGGGTGAGTTTGGAAATGTATCAAATGGGCTATATTTTTTTAAGGTTTTACTGCGAGTCAATTACTAAGTTTTTATAACTAACTTTTTTTCTATCGGGGTATGAACAAATCTGCGTTTGTTTTGAGTTTGTACTTGGAGGTTTCTTTGTTTTAGTTTCAGACACCAAGTAATGTTATGCATTGATGCAATGACGCATAAGATAGTTTAGATGCTTTAGGTGTTCATTATAGCCTTCTAACTTGTCATTCGTGCATTTTTTAAAATTTCTCGAGTACTCAGAATCAGGTCGATGTAGGCCCTCAGTATATAGTGTTAAACTAGTTGAGTGACATATATATGTTTCTCATTGTCAGAATGGATCATACGACTTAGTTTGCTAGTTGCAACCATGTGTCGCCCAAGCCTCCAAAACAAATAAGACACTACAATAGCATTCACGTTCTCGTTAAACTAGATCTTCCTTACTCACATCTCATCTCTGATCAAATAAACCCGAGCAAATCTATCTGTGCTCGATTTTCCGTGTCTAATAATAAGGTGTTGTGGCAATTTGCTGTTATTAAGTTTTTTAAACGGCGCTGTTATTAAGTATTAATCGGTCATCATTATCCTAACTTATAATCTGATATTGGCTCTTTAGTTTGTAGTTCAGGATTTTGGTCTTAGATACTGATAATGGTGAAAAAAAATATTCGATTTCTACTCTTTTTTTATCCTTGAAGACGATCTAAAAAAATGCCCACAGCAGCCCACTGCCTGTAAATTGTAGCATCCAATGTGTTTGTTGCTGGCAATTAGTTTTAACAATGAGTGCATATTTCCAATGTAGTTTAGGTGAAAATTTCACGGTGCCGCTGTCTTAATACCGTCGTAGTAGTATCTAACACCAGTTTGGGCTTCTTGAGTGTTTGGCAACAATATTTATGAAACAAATACTGTATTATTAGTTATAAAAAATTTGAATTAGTCTAAAATTCAGTTTGCTTGAAAATATCTTTAGACGGAAAGTACTAATGTCCACTTGATTTAAAATAGTGAAGTTGTGTTAGGTGTTTTTGTTGCATGCCATTCTTAATTTTGATACCCGAGAAGTTACTGACACCTAATATTTTTGTATGTGCAATGGTGTTTCTTAATCAAAGATGATAAAGTTTGTATTTAAAAATTGACTTGGCTTTTAGTGATGTACTTTATTATATTTTATGGTTTGTTAATACCGTTTAATACACTCTTTTTATTATTAATTGATTGCATAATTTGTGTTAGTTCAAGTGATTCGGCGCAAAAGAGTAAGAGGACCAACATTTATGCCAAAAGTTTGGGCAAAATCTCAAGAGGATCGAATTAGTGTTTCATTCAATGAATATGGACAGCCCATTGATAAGAAGACAACAAGCACTTTGACACATTTCATGGGATCCCTTGCAAGGAGCGGAAAATACTGTCCTCTTCATAAACCATGGCCTAAAGTTAGAAGTGTGAAGAAACAGGATTTGCTCGACGTCTTAAATGTATCTTCAAAATACATACAAATTTAAGTGGCTAATTTATACCGTATATCTACATCTAACTGCAATATATGTATTTTGTTTTGTAGGATAAGTTTGATCTTCCTATGGGTTGTGATGATTGGATTTTAAAGTCCTTTGCAAAAAAGGTTAGGAATTGGAGGGCCAGAGTTAAGAAAGACTTTTATGATCCCTCTTTGTCTTATCGTGAACAACTAAATATCAAGCCAAAACGAGTGCGTCCAGGTCATTGGAAAAAACTTGTCAAGACTTGGAATAAAGAAAACTCAAAGGTTTGATAAATTGTTAGCTATTGATCCTACCGGTACTTTTTTTATTACTGTTGTTTTGCATATGTATAGTTTACTAATGTACTTAGATTGTTTTACATATAAAAGTTCTACATATATGCAATTCTGCAATGTTTAGATGATTACTCATATCTATTTTTTTACTACAGAGAGTGAGTGAAAAAAATAAGGCAAACAGGGCAAAAAAGAAGATGGTTCAAGTTACGGGTAAAAAAAGTTACGCTATAGTGCGTGAAGAAGTTAAGGTAATCTATTTAATTGTACAAGTGTCAATGTTTAATATCGGCATGTACTGAGAAATTTTATTTGTCGTGAAACAGGAATCTTTAGGTGGACGTGAACCAACAAGAAGAGAATTGTTTCGTGCATACTTTTCTACTGATGGAATTGCAAAAAATGAGGAAGCTGCAAATGCAATTGTATGTACTATCTACCTAATACTTTCTTGTTTCAAAGATAACTTACGTGTACCATGACTTACGTTAATTTGTTTCTTGTTGCAAGTGTAGTAGTTTTATGGACACTTAACATATTTGGTATCGTTTATATAGGAGAAAATGGAGGAATTGAGCTCTCAACTTCCGGAGGGTGAAACTGATGAGCCTGGACCACAGGACATATACTCAAAAGTTATGGCTAAGGATAACAATGGACCAGCAGACTTGTACGGGTTAGGTATACGTGCTTCAGATGTTTGGGGCGTAGTTCCAAGTTGTGCTGCCCGTCGTAGAGATAAGCTCATGTATAAGTCTAGATGTGATCAACTTAGTCGTGAGCTTTCTGAGTTAAAAGTGAGAGATTCTCAAAGACAAGGGTCAACTGTAAATGCTTCTTGTGGTACAAATGTAGCTAGTGAATCTCGACCTTTACGGGTACGTGTATTATCTTAATTGATATATGCACCCTTATCAATTATACTATGACAATTAATAGTGCCACATTCTGTATATTGTAGGTTGGAGCTCATGTATATATCAAAAGCATCTTCAGTCCTAACGAGATTGTAGCGAAGGGAAGGATTAACAGCTTAGATCCAAATGAGATTGTTGGAGGTGAAGAGACAGGACCAAATTGGTGTGAGGTAAACATTCAAGTGCCTATAAAAAAAGATGAACACTTGGTGAGACGCTATGGTTTGTTTGTCACAGTTTATGATGCTGTTGGTGCAACAGTTGCATGGCCTTGCCCTTTTGTTTCGGTATGTCGACTTTTTAAATTCTAGGAATTTAGTAACTATAGTAATTGTGTTTCTCCAACTTTCTTTCATAATGATCATTGATTAAATTTTGAAATCTTATGTTTGTGGGTTGTATGATTGTAGGTGGCAAGTGAGGATGGTGCATGAAGATGATCTATGATGACTCATTATCGTCTTTAATTTCGTTTAATTTCAATGTAATAAAATTTAAAAGAATATTTTGGATGCTGTTAAGCTTATTGTGCAAAAACTTCTTGTTATTTATATGAAATTTCTTTATGCTTATACTTGTTACAACTTTTAGTCATTAATATTTCGTACGTTATAATTTATATAGTGTTCCATTAGAATTTTTCTTAGGAGCTGCTAATGGTCTTGAAAGCGTATTAAAACAAAATTTTCTAGATATAAAAGCGTCTTAATTTGTATAATGTCGGGACACTAAACTTTGTCTCAATAGGCACATGTGTATTAGGACCTTTTTCTTGCGCATAAATAAGAGTTCATGGTACACACGATTTCGTCCTAATAAAATATTTTTTAGGACACATGTATGCGTCTCAACACATGATTGAATGTTAACATATTTTAGAACACTTTAAAGCGTCTTATTATATTATTTGCTAGGGCATAGACTGTGTCGTAAAAAATGTTTTATGGGACAAATTTTTTTGTATCATAATATTGACACTTATTAGGATGCTTACAAGTGTCTTAATAATTTTTATACTTAATACAATGCCTTTATATGTGACACTTCTTTCATTGGTCTTTTTATGTCAAAGGTCCTATAAAGTAACCTGATAGGACACTATTCAGTGTCTTATAAAGCATGATTTCTTGTAGTGAGAAATAAGCATCAAAATGAACCATACAAAAAAGTGACTAATTAACTTTATAAAGTAATCATTAGGTCCATAATACTATTTCTAAACGTTGCCTGTTGCTTCTTCATGGGCATGCCGAAAGATAGGCTCCTTGTTCCTTGAATGCTGATAACGTAAAAAAACTACAATTTGTCATAAACATCCATTAAAGATCAAATATAACCCAAATCAACTCAGTTATGAGTAAACGGGTCAGAATCTGTGAATTTCAACGACTAACCTTCAAGTAAATCTCAGAATATACATCTTCTCCAAAAACTCTGATGAAGCTCGTGTATCGTAAAAACGATAGCCATCCACTTGTTAAGATTTGAAATGGCATCTTTTGGTGTTCCTTAGAAAAGCAACATCCAATTGAATGTTAGATTCAGCAACTTAGGAACAAGTTGTTTTAATAGTCCTACATCATCCTCTACGAAAAAAACAAAAGTAACACTAATGACTTGCAAACCAATAAAGGCTTGGATGTTTTGGTAAAAAACTAATTATTATTTTGTTTGCAAAAGAAGGAAAAAAAAGTAGCTGCATGGATCTGAATGTGCAAAAACCGATAAAACATCAAGTCAATTGAAGCTTATAAATATGAGCTGATTTACGCCAAGTGTTAACTGAATTAAGGAAAACACATAACATCTTTATTCTTACAGTTAGATGAAGCAGGCGACGTAATGTCAAGTATAAAGAAAATTATACAATAGGTAACATCTTTATGCTTTACTCATTAACTAAAAAATTACCTTTCGGTTGCATCTTGTAACATGCCGTTTTAAATTATTCTAGCCCCATACAGAAGAATAGCGAGACCAGTGCTAACGGAATATATTCTTGAAAGATAAGAATTTAAAATCTCTCCCGAAAAAAGATACATATTATTAATAGATGAAGTTTAAAATTGCATAAAAGGTTAGAAGACGAACCAAGATCTACATTCTTAGCCGGGTTTCCACTTGTGAAAATGCATTCTTCCCACGAATTGAACCTTTGGAAATGCTATGCGGCCCAACTTTAAATTTTTTAAACTTGCTCGTAGCACACTCCAATTCAGTATATGAGAATATTTTTAGATCGTGGCCAGGCATTTGCTCATTGCCAGAAAGCACTTCATTGTTCTCTGTGGGTACTGAACTCATGTAGTCACTACTGTTATTGTAGTTCCTTTGTGACCTTTTGTAAGCAGATGGACTGTGTTAATTAGCTAAAGTATGCAACTCGACAAGCTTAGATAATGAAAATCATGTACAGTATATAGATTAGCTTATACATCCGAAAATCTACCAAAATTTTATGACGTGGGGGTATAAAAGAAAGTCAATGAAAATGATGGAAACAAAAGAGTACCATCCCATTTTTCATTTTCATTCTGCAAAAGCAGGTATAGCAACCCACCAAAATTTACTTGATTCTTGTAATTAATAAAACCAAAACCACGTGTGAATCTATTGCAAGGCATCAACTTGAACTACTCATTGCATATAATATTTCATATTGGTAACGTACTTGTGACGAGATAATTATCATAAAAAATTTCTCACCTGACTTCATATTTGTGCTAAAGCATATTTGGGACTTCAAGTTTGGACCGAGATCCACAACACTGAATGATCATTTAATAACGGTTCCATCACCACCCTCAGAAGCTGCAGCCTGCCCCAAACACCCCTCATATGTTTAGTAAACACATTTTGTGATGACCTGATATATGCACCTGATATAATATAATTCAGTTCGCTCGATATACTTTTTGTTTCTATTATGACCTGATCCAAACAATCCTCATTTCTCCAACAGTAAATTTGATTTGAAGAATACTTACAGGTCACTCGTAGTATTTCTCACTTTAGAAATTATAACATCTCGCTATTAGACGTTCTTAAACAACTTACTGATATGAAGCATACATTAAAAAAGGCCAGCATACTTCGTTATAAAAAAACCCTTAAAGCTACTTAAATACAGTTTTAAGAGACTAAAACATAACATTCATTGAACTAAAACCCCCTTAAAGCTAAACTTTTCCAGCAACCCCAGACACGACCTAAAACAGCCTGTTAAGAATATGTGCATCCGCTTCAAGTAGTTATGCATTGCTATCTTCCTGTCTATTCTGAGTAATCTAATTCATTTGCAGCAAATGTCTTTTCCTGAGATAGTGAGATCTAAAGACTAAAAACATCTTAGCCAGTTCCAACTGCCAAACTTTGGTTTTGCAAAGGTTGCCTTCAATGATCAGCATACTACACACTCAATACCATTTTTTGCAAGGGTTGCCACTATTTTATATTTTTTTCCTCATCTCAGCCTTTCATTGTGCCACTTGTCTCAATCTTGTGATTAGACCTCTTTTTAGGCATACGAATTATGTCTCTCTATCATTTTTCTTTTTGAAAAAGTTCTTCATTTTATTTTTTGCTTTAGAATTAAGTGAGTAAATTAGAATGATAGTTCAGTAAACTAATGAAATCAAAGATAGAGAGTAGCAGATCTTAAAGATATCTGCTCAATAATGCTCTTAAGGCTTCAAATATTTGCCGAACTACTCTTGGAATTACATCAGCTTCAGTAGGTAACTCTCCACCCTTAAATATGTTTAATATAGTTGATATTAATTAAATTACGTAAAATGTTACTATGTCATAAGGTATATGCAAAGAGTTCAAATATTTACCATCTATCCCAAGAAAGCCTTAAACTTTTCGCCTGGATAACAGACTTGTTTGGCCTGGATAAAGCCTTAAAAGTCTCATGTGGAGCTAATGAGCGGTAAAAAAGAGAGCTGATTTGAACCTTTCAACTGTCTGCCATATCAGATCTCTTGTTTGTGGATTGTACCATGCTTTGGTCCTGATTATTGGCAATATTAATAGAGACCATAAATGTCACCCGACAGCAAAGCTCACCTTGTGATGCCTGTATATATGACCTTTATTGTCAGTACATGAACAACGTTTTTACAGCAGGAAAAAGAAAGTTTTATTTTGTAAACAGTTGTTGACTCACTTGTGAACTTTATTTCCGAAAGGGATTTTAAAGCAGTCATATCGTCTTCCTTAGACCCAAATATTACACTACATGTTCCAGATCCAATAGTGAGCTTGCAATCTTCAATGATATATGTTACCAATACAATATCACATATAAGGAGTGTTTGGGGTTGCTTTTCCACCCTATCCAATTATTAAATAAAGTTGGAACCTGTCCAATAAAACTCTTAAATAATCGAAGTTCCAATAGAAAAACAATTCAATAGCATAAGTAGGTAACAGGTTATCATAATACATTCCCAAAGGTTATCATAATACGTGGGCAGCTAGTATCTTAGAGTCCCAAGCACCATATAGTAAGGTGGTTTAGTTGACCGGCCACTCACCCATTTTGATCCGTTACCCAACTTTCCTACTGGTCCATTTCATCATACTTAGTACGAAGCAAAGAATCTATGTGATGTGCACCTAACAAAATGCCTAAAGTACGGATAAGGTTCCCAGACTTGGAACACCAAGTACGACCGGCGAAAGCTGACACACATTATGTGGTATTATGAAATAATAAATCATATTATCTACCCAAAGTAGCTCGTCGTGGTGGACATAATAATGTTATAAAACTCTATAATCCAGCTTATGCCTCCATTAAACTATTTGAAATAGTAAAACAGAGCTTTTGCTTCACTTACTTTGTATATAGTGATACTATGTATACGTATATCTGTAAGTTTGACCAGAAGTGAACCTTCAGATTCAAATTATTGGATAAAACAATCTGTAAGTTTGACCAGAAGTTTGACCAGAAGTGAACATCATGAGTCAGAAAACAATCTGTAAGTTTGACCAAGAGTGAACCTTCACATTCAAATTATTGCATAAAAACTCCATATTAGAATATAATCAAATAAATAAGAATAGTATTAAAATATATGACATATTAACTACGGAGTATTTCTAAAGGAATATAAGTTTGGGTAAAAGTTATAAAATACCATCTTACTTATTAATTTGTGCCGATTTTAAACATTTACTATTTAATCTCGTGACTTTACCAATGTACTTGTTTGTTTTGTAATAATGTTACCAATATGACCGGATACATTTCCATGTCATTATTTTTATTTTTTATTAATTTAAATAATGACATATGTCTAATTAATTTAAAGGTAAAAGCTATACAATACCAACGTATTTATTCAAATGTATTGACTTTAAACACTTACAATTTAATCGTTAGGTTTTACCAATGAACTTTCAAATTTGTTTCATTTTTACCAATATGACCGTAAAATGACTGTATTACCCTCATCTTCTTTAACATAATTACATATATTGCCATATTCATCATATCTTAGATCTTAAAAACACCATAATGCTAAATAAATTAAACTAAACCAGAAAACCACCTAGAGATTTCCGACTTATCCATTTGTTTTAAGTTTGAGCTTTGACTTTCCAATATTCACTCTCTGTCTTCTCAGCTAACGGAGGGTATTTTAGCTAATTGATTAGACTCGAGAATCTCATATTGGGTTCTTGGGAGTATCATTATTGTTCTTAAACTTGTAAATATGTATACCACATACCTTAAGACATCACTGCCGATGGATATGTTCCTCTTTTGGAACGAATTCAAAGGTAGAAATATGCCTTCCATTTGTAAATTTACTTAACCCTACTGGCCCACACAAAACATGGCCTCTTGGAATTACCTCTATGTTTGTAGCTTAACAAAAAATCAAACTCCAACCAATCTATAGAGTGTGTATAACATAACACAAAAATCAAAACCAATGTCCTCGAAACATATTCGAAGAAAGAGATGGGCGATAAGGTCATAGATCGGGTAGGTTTGCATGTTGCTGATTTGTCTTTCTTTCAATCGAATCAAAGGATGATTACAACATAATTGTTGATAATCTTTCTTCACATTCGAATATTAACAAAGGTTAATCCTAAGTAGATCGATGATGATCTCTATAAGATCTGAAATCTAGGTTGAATCTATTCTGAGATCATTTGATTTTATCATAACTGTTTTGAATCAAGGTGGGAAAGGGTATGAGGGATTTAATTGATGCATCTTTGTTGATAGTTGATAGTTGATTTAATTGATGATGATGATGGTAGAATTGTGGTGAGATGAAGGATTGTGTCCTGAAAATATTCAGCATATTGTCGTTTCAGATCTGGGAAATACAAAGGGTATATTAGTTATTTAAAAGGGTAATATAATCATTTCAGGCTTATGTTGGTGTAGTCGGAACAAATTTGAGAGTACAATGGTAAAGTCACGAGATTAATTAGTAAGTGTTTAAAGTCGGCACATTCTAATAAGTACGATGGTATTGTATAGCTTTTACCAAAAAAAGGAAAATCAGACGTGGCCATATTAAACGTAATAAAATAATGACGTGGAAATTACCGTGCCACGCTATCGGTAACAAGTTACCAAATTGGTAACTTCAAAACGATTTTGAAAGTAGAATGGTAATGTCATGAGATTAAATAGTAAGTGTTTAAAGTTGGCACAAACCAATAAGTAAGATGGTATTTTATAGCTTTTACCCTATAAGTTTTGGAGGTCAAGTGGTCAACCCAACCTGCTACCACCTGTACTACAAAACTACCCGGTTTAACTCTGTCATTTGCTACCTCTAATATGGGTGTTTTCACGAGTGAGAGTATTCATGGAAAAGGTAAAAGATCGCATGCCAAGAAATACCACTTTGCATATACAGGACTCAAATGACACATTAATCATGCACTTGATCACTTTTTAGTTGCACTACACTTGTATATAACACTAAAACGCACAACGTCTGTGTTATTAAACACATAAAAGATCTGACATGTTTTACAACTCATACCATGCGCACATTCAACCAAAATACACATATGATCATAAGTTCAGATCACTTTACCCGAAACAAACACATCTCAAATATTTCAACACACACAAACACACAGATCATAACTAACTTAACTAACAATTCAACAAACATATACTTGTAGCACTAAACATATCAGTAGCTTAGTTATCACAACCACCCTGAGGCGCATTTGCGGTGTGCTCATCGTACTTGTAAGGGGTAGAAACCGAATTGAATGTAAACTTGAATACAAAGAATATTTATGCTGGTATCGTGAGTTTTTAAACTTAGAGTTGCAGTTACTTCATAAGTTCAATGCCTAATGTTGGTATGTTACTGTGACCTATTATTTGTTATACACGGGATAAACCCGTTAACACCCCTATTAATATGATTAAAAGAACACAATAAACATATAGGCACTTAAATAAATGATTCCAAACACCCCTTAAACTGAATATTAGCACATTATATCAAGAATACTGAGATATAAAGCAACACCTACCTTTTAAAAGTTTCAAACGGAGCAGCAGCAAGCCAAGCTGCGAGCAATAGGTGCTTGTTTAAGCTTATTTAGCTTATGGGCTTATTGTGAGCTTATTAATTTTTCAAAAGTTTAATAAGCGCATGGTTGGCCAAATAAGCTTAGATAAACACCCCGCTAGGTTCAGTCTCAACTAACACATTAACAGGTACTACATATAAAAGTTATCAACAAAAATACTATTTCGAAAAATATGGCAAATACTTAGAAAAAATGATTTTTGTAATTGATAATTCTTATCTGTGTTACACATATCTGCACGTTATGTGTCTGTGTGTCTAATACTCGGCCTTATTTCGTAAGTACTATAGGATACATGCTGGCACAATCTATAATTGAAATGAATTAATGATACCCACCTTAGCAATTGGTGTATCGAATTTCTGAGAGCATTATGAGAAGGCAGACCCAATCCCAATTCCTGAACCAAACGCAATTAATGCCCAACGTGTAACAGGGTACCTAGCAATACACATTAAAACCATTTTGTTTGAATGAATACTTCATATTATAATTTGACATCGATAAAGCTAGTTTTACATATGTGCATGTAATTTACCATTAACTTCTTTTACGGGTTTAGTTTCCTTTATTCCCAATTTCACATTAACTTACCAATCTTTGTTCCTTGGTAGAAACAAAGTCGTCATCTATCGTGCCTCTCAATGCTCGTCGGCTGCATCCATATATATGCTGGCACACATTCAAAACAATCTCAATGATATGTAACCCTAATTTGAAAAGATTAATTAACTCTTACAGTATGTATATATGTATCTATGTATGAAACAAAAATCGGACTACCTCTAATATCTCCAATTCTAATCCCATCATGTTTTCTTTTCCGCCGAATGACACCTACATTATTAAAGAGGAAAAGTGAGAATCCTAACTTGTAAATGTTTATCATCTCACGTACCTACTGAGCATCTCTATTCAGGCATGCAAATGATCAAATGATGATTATGTGTATGATCAACAACAAACCTGGTTCGAGTTCTTTTTTCAAAAAGAATAATATTACCTGCATATACAAATAAAACAAAGCAAAAGGTTAGTAGGGTTGGCTGATAGATTTACAAATATAATCCTATTGAACGATCATTGTTGCTTGTGAAGATGAAGGCCATACTTTTTAGAAGCATCCATAGGGTATGATTTGCAACTATAAAAAATGATAATTGAGATTGTTCAAATTACTAAAAGCAGGAATCACCAAATTTATTTATATAATCATTAAAGAGCAAATTATACAAATCGGAAAACGCACCTGTTTAGAACTGGAACCTTGTTCAACAATGACGTAGGAAAACACACATGTGTATACTCAATCATTGATTTATGATAACATAACGACTAATTTATAGTCATAGTTGCTTTTGTTTCGTGTTAATCGACCTGGAATTTAAGTGATAACTTTTTAGGGCTAATTGATTGAATCAAGGAACTACTTTTTAGGCCTAATAGATTTTGGAATTGTTTCGTGATATTGAATGAGAGGGTTTGAATAAAAGGATGGATATAAATGAGGATAAAATCGATATTGCAGTAAATAATATTACCTTTCGTTTATTTATTTATTCTCTTTTGCATAGACTTTTAAGATTTCGAATAGGGCACAGCGGTACAACCTTTGTCTTTGTTGTTGAAAATCCAGGTTCAAATCTACGTAGAGACATTTTTGTCCCGAATTTTTTCTAATTAATTAGCAAACGAAAATTGTGGAAAAAAATGATGACATAGATTACTGGAGTGCTTATGTGGCATTTCCCTCCTCTTATATATAATGTAAAGATATATATATATATATATATATATAGATATATATATATATATATATATATATATATATATATATATATATATATATATATATATATATATATGTATATATATATACTAGCGTCGTAACCCGCCCAACAGGCGCGGTCGTTTTTTTTGTTGTTCCAGATGGTTTATTCTTTGTGCCTTTTTAGTTTATTGTTTTTTAATCTATTTTATTTATAATTCATGCTTAAGTAACGTTAAATTTATGTTTATTTTTTTTTAATTTTTTAAAAACATATTAAATCAAATTTTTACAATCTAGATGTGAAATAAAATATGCATTGTAATGGACGCTTGTGCATAGTATAATGACTTAGCGTAAAATATCAAGGTTTTAAAAATAAAATCTTGTCTTAAATCCACTAACTAATGAGTCTGTTTTATCAGTTTACATCAAAACTCGTTCCGTTAATATTTTATACAACATTTGTCCTTGAACCGTATTATATATGTTTTGTATTTTTCAGTAATTGATGAGACTGTAATTATACATAGTCTCATCGTCCAAATCGAGCTTAAAATGCTTAAAAATGTCATAAAATACCCCAAAATATGCTTGTGTTTGTTCATTGTGTATTTTAGGTACAGATATCGTGAATTCATCAAAATATTACAAGAATCAAGCAAAAACGAACACGGGAAACGAAGTCGCACAAAGAACCGGACCCGAAGAATGAATTTTGCAAAGAAGTCCTTGAAGTTTTGAAGATTGTCAAGATTGGTCCCTCAACTATTGAAGACTTGTCACTTTTGACCCTTGTAAAACTAAAAAAATTACAAGTTTGGTCCTAAAGTTTCAAGATTTGTCATTTATAGCCCTTGAAGATTGCTCTAGTTGCATTTATGGTCCTTGTTTAAAAGTTGGTGAAATACATGTGCCATATTTGACAACTTGTTCAAAGATGATAACAAAGGATTTTGTTATAAAGCTGATGAAACTTCATATGCCAACAAAATAAGAGTTCAGGGGGTCTTTTTGCCATTTATCAAACCCAACCCCATTCATACAACCCACCCCGTTTAATACACTTGGGTCAACACAGTCAAAGAAAAAAAAGAAATTGGAGGGAAAGATATTACTGTTCTTCTTCTTACCTTGGTACTTATTACCAGGATGAATCTAACCAAAGGGTAAATGAAAATTGAGACTTCCAAACCCCAATTCACCCGACCACAAGACAATCCCATGTGCAAGAATGGCCACATCAGCACTACATGCCAACTTTCCAGCCAAGAAGAGTCACGAGATTGGTTTTGCATACCAATTGATGGTTATGATTTCATTACTTGCTCACCACATCAAACCAACATCCAAGATTGCATCAAGTACACTGGCTATCACATGGGCATCAAGAATCCGAAGTCAAAATCAGCATATCCATTTGGAATATGCTAGGGCAAATTAGAGATTTTGTAATAGACTTCCAGCTAGGGTTTATGTTCTCCTTGTAATATAAATAGGATAGTAGTAGTTTACATTTTTCTGGTTCCAGCTTTTTGTAATTTTTTAATTTAATGAATATTTAAAGTGTTGATTTCAATCTTTCAAAAAGTTGTGTTCCCTTTATTATCTCTCTCTTGTAGTTTAAGTTTTATCTTTTATGCAAAAATAGTTTAACTCTTATTAAATATTGGTATTTGTTCAAAAGTTTTTGGCATAAGCTTTGTTTGAGAACCGGACTGTTTGAGCTTTTGGATTGGTTTGCTTGACACCAAACCAACTCCAATAAGTTGTAATAGTCTGTTATATTACTTGGTTGGTTACAAATTAGTTCGAGATTTGGTTTCAAATTGGATGTTTTAAACAGATTTTTTAAAGAAAAAAAAGAAGTATATTTGATATTTTTGTGTGTACTTACTGTAGCATAAGCTACCACAAGCCTGTTGACACCAAGCTTGTGTGTAGCTCATCCTACTTGAAGGTGTGTTGTGTTGAGCAGGAGAAAAAGTCCCCATCAAAGCACCATTTCCTTCTCCTTGTTTGAAGATATTTGAGGTTCTTTCTCTACATCAGCCCCACAAGTTCTCAAAAACCAAAATCATAAGCCCCTAGCTTATTTGGAGAAGGCATCAGCCGACCTTTGTATGATTTAGATGTAAACCATACCAGGTAAATGGCTTGAACCCTTCAAAGAAGTTAAAGTCTTGATGAATTTTGTGCCTTTTGTGAAGTCTTGATTGTGTATGTTCTTTATGAAAATTTCCTCTTTAATGCGTATTCTGAGTTTAAATTACATGTGGGATTAGTTTGGTTCATTTTAAGTTCGGTTCGTGGAAATTTCTTTGAAAATTTTCTGTCAACAGATTTTTAAAGAGTGTTTGGGTTATGGATTTGTAGGGTATTAGGTGACAATAATGCTCTATATATCACCCTCCACTTTTTAGATTTGGTAAAATAAAGTCACTTTAGGTGTTGGTTTAAAGTAGCTTAGAGTTTAGAGTAAGTTGCATGTTTTCAAGTTTTGGGTAAAAATCTGCCCATACAAACAGTAGGCCATTAGTTGTTTTGATTTTATGAATTTGATTTTGATTCCTTGTTTTTAGATAGATATAGGATAGATTTAAGAATACATACTGTTAAATTTAGAATTTGTGTGTTTAGTTGGTGGTTTTGAATGCGTAAACTTGGTGAATAGGTCCACCACATCAGCAAACACACCTATTATGCTTGTTATGCACAAACAGTAGGATTTAGAGCTTGTTTTAGTGCTTTTTGGCTTGGTTTAGGTTATAATTAAGGTCTAGGTTACATGGTCTTAGGATTTGGGTAGGCATTTGGTGGCTCACATTTGGTTTGAAAGCCCATTCTTGGCCTAAAACCCCCCCACAGCCCCCACTCTTTGTGTAACAGCCACATCAGCAGACTTGTTGGGTTCGTCTTAGGTTTTTGGAACTTGGAAATAGGCCACTATCTAGTTTAGGGTAGCATTTTGATGTGCATGATTTGGTATTGCATTTTGGTGGACCTTTGGTTGGTAAAAATTAGCATGGAAACTCACTGTTTTATAGCGAGTCACCCCCAGACCCACAACAGCTCTATTGGGTGTGTTTGGGGTATAGTTAGCTAATGGTATAGGTAGGGGTTAAATTCTGTTGGTTTTAAGTTTTGCATACTAGATTAGTCTTAAAAATTGGTTTATGTGTCTTGTTATTCAGCATCAAGTAAGCCAACACACCACCTTTCTGTCCGCTGTACAAAAGGCTGCTGTAGGGGTTTAAAACGCGTGATTTGTGTATTGAATTTTAGTCTACTGTTAGGATTTAGGATAGATTAGGTTTACTAGGTGTTGGTTTGGAGTTTAGAGAACATTTGTGTCCTTTAGAGTTCAAATAGGCTCACTACATTGCCCAAGTACATCAGCAAGTCACTTTCTGTCCCAACAGTTGGCATTTAGCGAGATTTTTGGTGATTTTTGGTTAAATATTTAGTCTAATACTAGTTCTTATGATAGTATAGGATTGGGTGCATGTTTACTTGTCTTTGTTTGACCTAAAATCAAGAGAAAGTAGCTCATAGTCTACTGTAGAGACCATTTACACCAGCAACTTTCAATTTTCTGCATAACTTTGTTCTTGACTGATATTATGGTGTTTTGTGGTATTAATCTGTGTTGAGTTGTGTTTTGGTGTGGTGTTTGTTGTGTTATACTTGACTCCTCACAACCAAAAGGTTGTGAGGGTGCCTTATTGCCCAAAAAACGCCAACAAACAAGCCTAAAACAAGCGAAAACGAGCCCAAAACGAGGCAAAAAAACCATACAACAAGGTTTTCTTTGTTGTCCGAGAACGCTGCAGATTTTTTATTTTTTTTAGTGTTGTCCGATATCGGACAAAACGGATGTTGGACAACCCTGTTGTCTGGTAGGATCTTGGACAACACTGAAGTACTCCACTATGGGGTACTTTGGGGTACTTTTGTTTTTAGCCAATTCTTTTAGTTTTTTTTTTAAATTTTCATTTTTCCCTTGTTAATTTAGTTAAAAAAGGATTTTTAGAAAAATTAAAAAATTTATTTTTAGCATTATTTTATTATATTTATTATTATTTTAGTTTAAAAGTGTTTTTAGCCTTTTAAAAATAGGAAAATAGTTTTAAAAATTTATGAAAAACACTTTTTAGTCTTTAAATAATATAAGTGACTTATTAGTTCAATAAAATAATATTTTGGACATTTTGTTAATTATATTTAATTTTAGGGCTTTAATTAGCATTTAAAATTGAATATTTAATTAATAAAAGGTTTTAAAATATATTTGTTGGATTTTTATTCTTATTTATATTATTTTAGACTTAGTTTAATCTTTTATTTAATTTTTAGGTTTAATTTTTAATTTTGTCGCGTTTTACGTATTTATGTTCGCGTTTTACGTTAAATCGTCGTAGTGTAATCGTAGTCGTAGCTCGTCTTTACTTTTTCTCTTCTAAACCAAAAACGTCACTAATCCAAACTTGATTTTATATAATCGGCACATTAATCCACACACCTCATTCGAGAACGAACCCGCATTTATTCGATTTCGCGTTTTTCCGAAAACGTGCAACTTAATACTTGCCGCACTTATACGTTCTTTTTCCTAAAAGACGTGTTTTTACTCAATATCATTTTGGCGCCGCTGCCGGGGAGGTGTTTTTAGTGTGCTATTATTAGTATCGTGTTTGTGTGAGTAGTGCGTTTTTGCTTTTCAAATTTTGGAAAGCGTGAATATCGTACATACTCATTTTTGTTATTTTTCTCTATTATATTATAGTATCCAAATAAATCGTGTTTAATTTTCCTAAATTAAACACACATCAATCATTTTACTATATTGAAGATATCCCATTATCGTTTTCGTTTTTCTTGTGAAAATATTAATATATTGTACTACGTAGAACAATAAATATACAAGTACTCCAAAAGCGTGAAAACACAACCTTGATTCGGGATTTTATCACTCGATCATTGTATTCGAATCTAAAGCAAAAAGTTTAAAGGCAAAATAGATAAATACATTCGTGAAGCTTAATTTTGATTAACACAAACTATAAGGTGGGTATAAGGAGGTTGTATTTCACGACCTAAGGGAAAAAGGCTCTTAAGTGCTTAGCGCCGCCTCGTTTCCCGCGCTTGCTTGTGCGTGTTTTGAGAAAGCGGGCCAATCGAGGGTTTGCCGCCCAAGTATTATCTACGTATATTATATTTTCTTGTTTTCAAGATTAAACCCTCTTGAACGTTTTGGTGTTCCACCAACGTTCTAAAGTCATCGAAAGCGTTCACTCCACGTGATCATTTTCATTCTTTGAGGCTACTTTAATCGAGAAATCGATTCGAGGAGAGATTTGTAGATTTGAGTCTACGTAATACACCAAAAAAAACAAAAAAATTAAAAAACAATCAAAAATGAAAAATATTCTTCTTACCCCTAATCAATTAATTCTTTCTCTAACCCTCTAGTGTTTAATTCTCGTAACACCATTCGCGTTTCGTCATGTCCAACGAGGGATATTACTCTTGTCCATATTGTGGAGGTCCGCCCGACGGTGGTAATTGCTTCAATTGCGAGATTTATGGAGGAAGGGAGGGGTATATATACAACTCTCCTCAAAACGACCATGGTTACAGATTTCAATCCTATGACCAAACTCCACAACCGCCTTCGTCTTATTCGTGTGATTTTTGCGGTTTGGAGCACGACTTCGGATTTTGTTGTACGAATTATAATGACCCCAAACCGAATCCTAATTTCTTTGACCAATCATCGCAATATCCATCGTCGTATTCATGTGAGTCTTGTGGAAACGCACCTCATTATGGGTACGATTGTCAACCGATGAACTACAATACGTCTTTCGACAATCAATTCTCCGGTTTTGACCAATCACCTCCACAAAACTTTTTCGATGATGATCTCGGTGCAAGTCGCGTCGACAAGGGATTTGAAGAAATTAAATTGCTTTTTCAACAAATTATGGAGAAAAAGGAACTTTCCATCGTCGAAGTGGTCGAAGAAAGCATCAAAGATATGGAAAAGGAGAAACGACGAATCAATCAAGAAATAAACGATATAACTAATGAACTCGGCATTAGGAGATATCGTAAAGAAGAAATAAGTGACGAGTTTAAAAGAGAGTGTGAGATTAGAACTAAACAACTTTTACAAGATTACAACGGCTTAAGCATCGATATTCGTCATAAGAAAGAAGAACTAGAAAGAGAGGAGGATCTAGCTAGATGTGATCTCACGCCTCCTATTTATGATGACGACGACGATTGCGACATTTTTAATCTCAACTCGTCTTGTGAAACCATAACTCTCACGCTCCCAACGAAACCCGATGCCTCTCTAAGTATGGGGGAGAAGAATCTTAGCACTAATCCTAGTGTTGAGATCCCTATTCCAATCCAAAGTGAGCCTACGGTTGTCTTCGATGAGGAGTTAAGTGATTTTGCTCTCGATGAATTTTTCCACGAAAATTCTAGCAAGGCAAATTACGATAGTGAGTGTGATACGATTTCATGTGATGATGTCTCTCCCAATGACACTTCGGGTAGAGAATCATTGACTTTTTCGAACCCGCTTTTCGATGATGATTTTTCCACTAGTGACGACGAGTCACTACTCGATGAGGAAGTTCGTGTCGACAAATTTAAAATCTACTCGAATACCCTTTTTGAATTTGATGACGAGTTCGTTTTTGGTGATGTAAATCCTCTCTTTGATGAGATGTTCGAGGACATCGAGATTGAGGATTCTTTGGATCCTAAACTCGATGAGCCGGATTTGCTAGTCACCCTCCCTAAGTCTCATTTGGATGAGCCTTCTCTTTTGACTTGTGATGCCTCCATTCTCGAGGGGTTCACCGATGGACCGCCTCTCGATGAGAATGAGGATTTTAATGAGGCCTTTGCCTTAGAACCGGGAGGAGACTTTGAGAACCCTATTTTTATTGATTCTCTTTCAAATTTGCCTTCATCTCAAAGTAATCCCACCCACCCTCTCGGTTCTCATGACTACACGTACTTCGAGTACGTTGTAAGGAGTTTTCTTCCTTACAAAATGTATCCTCCAGCTTTGCCTTTATCATTTTCCACCAAATGTGAGGATACGATCTTTGACCCCGGTATAAAGGCTTTGCCTTTATTATCGGTTTCTTTGGGCCTTGTTTACATGTAAGACCCACGTTTGTTGACCATCCCATGATAATCCCTAAATGATCACATTTATGGGGATTCGAGTCGAGCTCTTGACTCGGTTATCAAAAACGAGGTGCCTCGTGGGGGAATCTCATGCCTATCCTTTTTTATCATTTTCGTTTTATTTTTCTAATTAGTGTAATGCGAGGGGACTTGTGCTCTTCCAACCTTTGTTTCGTGGTTGTTTGTGATTGTGATCATTAGGTTCATCGTCATCATTGAAGCCTCTCGTGTTCGTTTTACGGATCACTCGAGCTTCGATCGTTGCCTTTGGAGATTCTGATATCCGGTGATATCCTTTTATGTTCTAACGTTTATCTTATTAGCATAATTCATAAACGGCTTTTAGGATTATTCGTTTTACCCTTTCCATTCTCGAGATTAAGCATTCGACTTCGGCTCTAGTATGGGGGTGTTTTCACCCCTAGACTCGAAACATTGAGGACAATGTTTAGTTTTAGTTATGGGGGGTGAGTAGATACTTCACCTTGCTTACGTCAACACGCAATCCAAAATTCATCTTTTTGTTATCATTTTGTTGCAAATAAGGCTAAAAATGGCCAAATTTTAAATTTTTTCTAGTTTTTCATAAGTGTTTAAGACACGAATGTAGGTTTTCCGATGGTGAGAATAAGAGTAATTTTTAACTCGACCGTGCGTGTTGAGCACTTAGCTTCGATTCCTTAACTTTTTTAGGCTAAGTCTCTCAAATGAGGACGAGAAATGATAGAGTTATTTATAAGTCTCGTAATCGTCACGATCTTATGTGTAGTAATTATTAGCTTATTCTCCCAACGCTTTTGCATAAATAATTGTTAATAAATATTGATTTGGCGGTTTAGTCACTATTGTTGGTTTCTAAGGGGTTGTTTTGGTAGCTTCCATGTAATTAAATTGGGAAAACATTGAGGATTCGCCAGCGTCACGGTTTTGAAGTATTGGCACCCGAATAATCGAAAGCTTCACCTAATAATAAGATTTCAAGTGCTCACCTAAATTAAGCAAAAATTTGAAGCTCACAAGGCCGAAAAATCTATGCCCAAATTGAAAGTGAATCAAGCCTTAATCTTCGAAGCTTTAAAGATCCAAAATTCGCTTTAGCGTGAGGATATACGTCTTTGGCTAATAAAACCACCGATGAGGCGGATAATAAAAGGCAAGGCAAGACCGAAGTCATAATAAAAGCTCCATGGCGGAGTTGAATAAAAGATGGAGGTAAACCAATGATAATAAGGCCCTTCCGTTAGGGGGCGTATAAAAGTCTTGGTAATAAGTCTCATGTTCAAAACCGTTATAAAACCGTGTTTATCGATCCTTCTTGTTGACTTAATTTTTTGACATCGTTGTCTATTGGGATGAATTATTGATTTAATGATTTTGGCTACATCGTTAAAACTCTATTTTTAGACTTAATCTCTATTCACGCATAAGTCAATGATGTATCCTCGTGATCATTAAGACAAAATAAAATATAAGAGATACCAAGTAGGAATAAGGGAGTTTAGGTTCGTAATTAACACTCATGAGATATGATCGTGTTGCTAACTTATAATAACAATGATCTCGTTACACGCTTAGCATGGAATTAGGTGAAAATCGAGGACGACGAAATTATTTCTAACGAAGCATTCACGTGTTCTTGTTCTATGATCCTAAAAGTCACTTTATCGTGATGAAAACATTACATTATGTCTAAAACGCATGTAGTAGTTTATTTAAGTTTATGTCTTCAAATAAATGTCATCATAAAATGAATTTTGGAAGTGCTATGATACTTAATTCTAACATTGCGTGGGGACACGATAATGGTTTAGTATGGGAGAGTGATGAGACTGTAATTATACATAGTCTCATCGTCCAAATCGAGCTTAAAATGCTTAAAAATGTCATAAAATACCCCAAAATATGCTTGTGTTTGTTCATTGTGTATTTTAGGTACGGATATCGTGAATTCATCAAAATATTACAAGAATCAAGCAAAAACGAACACAGGAAACGAAGCCGCACAAAGAACCGGACCCGAAGAATGAATTTTGCAACGAAGTCCTTGAAGTTTTAAAGATTGTCAAGATTGGTCCCTCAACTATTGAAGACTTGTCACTTTTGACCCTTGTAAAACTAAAAAAATTACAAGTTTGGTCCTAAAGTTTCAAGATTTGTCATTTATAGCCCTTGAAGATTGCTCTAGTTGCATTTATGGTCCTTGTTTAAAAGTTGGTGAAATACATGTGCCATATTTGACAACTTGTTCAAAGATGATAACAAAGGATTTTGTTATAAAGCTGATGAAACTTCATATGCCAACAAAATGAGAGTTCAGGGGGTCTTTTTGCCATTTATCAAACCCAAACCCATTCATACAACCCACCCCGTTTAATACACTTGGGTCAACACAGTCAAAGAAAAAAAAGAAATTGGAGGGGAAGATATTACTGTTCTTCTTCTTACCTTGGTACTTATTACCAGGATGAATCTAACCAAAGGGTAAATGAAAATTGAGACTTCCAAACCCCAATTCACCTGACCACAAGACAATCCCATGTGCAAGAATGGCCACATCAGCACTACATGCCAACTTTCCAGCCAAGAAGAGTCACGAGATTGGTTTTGCATACCAATTGATGGTTATGATTTCATTACTTGCTCACCACATCAAACCAACGTCCAAGATTGCATCAAGTACACTGGCTATCACATGGGGATAAAGAATCCGAATTCAAAATCAGCATATCCATTTGGAATATGCTAGGGCAAATTAAAGATTTTGTAATAGACTTCCAGCTAGGGTTTATGTTCTCCTTGTAATATAAATAGGATAGTAGTAGTTTACATTTTTCTGGTTCCAGCTTTTTGTAATTTTTTAATTTAATGAATATTTAAAGTGTTGATTTCAATCTTTCAAAAAGTTGTGTTCCTTTATTATCTGTCTCTTGTAGTTTAATTTTTATCTTTTATGCAAAAATAGTTTAACTCTTATTAAATATTGGTTTTTGTTCAAAAGTTTTTGGCATAAGCCTTGTTTGAGAACCGGACTGTTTGAGCGTTTGGATTGGTTTGCTTGACACCAAACCAACTCTAATAAGTTGTAATAGTCTGTTATATTACTTGGTTGGTTACAAATTAGTTCAAGATTTGGTTTCAAATTGGATGTTTTAAACAGATTTTTTAAAGAAAAAAAGAAGTATATTTGATATTTTTGTGTGTACTTACTATACCATAAGCTACCACAAGCCTGTTGACACCAAGCTTGTGTGTAGCTCATCCTACTTGAAGGTGTGTTGTGTTGAGCAGGAGCAAAAGTCCCCATCAAAGCACCATTTCCTTCTCCTTGTTTGAAGATATTTGAGGTTCTTTCTCTACATCAGCCCCACAAGTTCTCAAAAACCAAAATCATAAGCCCCTAGCTTATTTGGAGAAGGCATCAGCCGGCCTTTGTATGATTTAGATGTAAACCATACCAGGTAAATGGCTTGAACCCTTCAAAGAAGTTAAAGTCTTGATGAATTTTGTGCCTTTTGTGAAGTCTTGATTGTGTATGTTCTTTATGAAAATTTCCTCTTTAATGCGTATTCTGAGTTTAAATTACATGTGGGATTAGTTTGGTTCATTTTAAGTTCGGTTCGTGGAAATTTCTTTGAAAATTTTCTGTCAATAGATTTTTAAAGAGTGTTTGGGTTATGGATTTGTAGGGTATTAGGTGACAATAATGCTCTATATATCACCCTCCACTTTTTAGATTTGGTAAAATAAAGTCACTTTAGGTGTTGGTTTAAAGTAGCTTAGAGTTTAGAGTAAGTTGCATGTTTTCAAGTTTTGGGTAAAAATCTGCCCATACAAATAGTAGGCCATTAGTTGTTTTGATTTTATGAATTTGATTTTGATTCCTTGTTTTTAGATAGATATAGGATAGATTTAAGAATACATACTGTTAAATTTAGAATTGGTGTGTCTAGTTGGTGGTTTTGAATGCGTAAACTTGGTGAATAGGTCCACCACATCAGCAAACACACCTATTATGCTTGTTATGCACAAACAATAGGATTTAGAGCTTGTTTTAGTGCTTTTTGGCTTGGTTTAGGTTATAATTAAGGTCTAGGTTACATGGTCTTAGGATTTGGGTAGGCATTTGGTGGCTCACATTTGGTTTGAAAGCCCATTGTTGGCCTAAAACCCCCCACAGCCCCCACTCTCTGTGTAACAGCCACATCAGCAGACTTGTTGGGTTCGTCTTAGGTTTTTGGAACTTGGAAATAGGCCACTATCTAGTTTAGGGTAGCATTTTGATGTGCATGATTTGGTATTGCATTTTGGTGGACCTTTGGTTGGTAAAAATTAGCATTGAAACTCACTGTTTTATAGCGAGTCACCCCCAGACCCACAACAGCTCTATTGGGTGTGTTTGGGGTATAGTTAGCTAATGGTATAGGTAGGGGTTAAATTCTGTTGGTTTTAAGTTTTGCATACTAGAGTAGTCTTAAAAATTGGTTTATGTGTCTTGTTATTGAGCATCAAGTAAGCCAACACACCACCTTTCTGTCCGTTGTACAAAAGGCTGCTGTAGGGGTTTAAAACGCGTGATTTGTGTATTGAATTTTAGTCTACTGTTAGGATTTAGGATAGATTAGGTTTACTAGGTGTTGGTTTGGAGTTTAGAGAACATTTGTGGCCTTTAGAGTTCAAATAGGGTCACTACATTGCCCAAGTACATCAGCAAGTCACTTTCTGTCCCAACAGTTGGCATTTAGCGAGATTTTTGGTGATTTTTGGTTAAATATTTAGTCTAATACTAGTTCTTATGATAGTATAGGATTGGGTGCATGTTTACTTGTCTTTGTTTGACCTAAAATCAAGAGAAAGTAGCTCATAGTCTACTGTAGAGACCATTTACACCAGCAACTTTCAATTTTCTGAATAACTTTGTTCTTGACTGATATTATGGTGTTTTGTGGTATTAAATAGTGTTGAGTTGTGTTTTGGTGTGGTGTTTGTTGTGTTATACTTGACTCCTCACAACCAAAAGGCTGTGAGGGTGCCTTATTGCCCAAAAAACGCCAACAAACAAGCCTAAAACAAGCGAAAACGAGGCAAAAAAACCATACAGCAAGGTTTTCTTTGTTGTCCGAGAACGCTGCAGATTTTTTATTTTTTTTAGTGTTGTCCGATATCGGACAAAACTGATGTTGGACAACCCTGTTGTCTGGTAGGATCTTGGACAACACTGAAGTACTCCACCATGGGGTACTTTGGGGTACTTTTGTTTTTAGCCAATTCTTTTAGTTTTTTTTAAATTTTCATTTTTCCCTTGTTAATTTAGTTAAAAAAGGATTTTTAGAAAAATAAAATTTATTTTTAGCATTATTTTATTATATTTATTATTATTTTAGTTTAAAAGTGTTTTTAGCCTTTTAAAAATAGAAAAATAGTTTTAAAAATTTATGAAAAATACTTTTTAGTCTTTAAATAATATAAGTGACTTATTAGTTCAATAAAATAATATTTTGGACATTTTGTTAATTATATTTAATTTTAGGGCTTTAATTAGCATTTAAAATTGAATATTTAATTAATAAAAGGTTTTAAAATATATTTGTTGGATTTTTATTCTTATTTATATTATTTTAGACTTAGTTTAATCTTTTATTTAATTTTTAGGTTTAATTTTTAATTTTGTCGCGTTTTACGTATTTACGTTCGCGTTTTACGTTAAATCGTCGTAGTGTAATCGTAGTCGTAGCTCGTCTTTACTTTTTCTCTTCTAAACTAAAAACGTCACTAATCCAAACTTGATTTTATATAATTGGCACATTAATCCACACACCTCCTTCGAGAACGAACCCGTATTTATTCGGTTTCGCGTTTTTCCTAAAACGTGCAACTTAATACTTGCCGCACTTATACGTTCTTTTTCCTAAAAGACGTGTTTTTACTCAATATCAGTAATGAACTTCTTTTTTGCTTGTTTTTTATTTCAATTCATCTTTTCTTGACACCAAGTTACAAGTAAAATCCATAACCCATAAGAGGATATAGTGTTTGGACAAGAGAAACATGGATGTTTGGATAGGAGAAACATGGCTGCATGAATAAGTTTATAAGTTGTTCGATTTTTGCACACAAAGCTCGACACGACAAGTGAATAGGTTGAATTGCCGATCTTTTGAACTGGTAACTTGGTCGGGTCTATCACGTCTCTTTTGTAATGGGTGGGTTCGTTTCGTAAATCTTTTTTAAGAGCATGTTTGTGTATTTTTTTCAGTGAGACTCATTTTTTAAGAACTTAAACAAAACTAATATTTGATATTTTTAAGGCTTGGCCCACCCAACGGACTTGTTTAGTCCTATGTTTATCTTTCGGTGAATTGTTATCGGTTTAATTCTTAAAATAATTATGTTGGTTAAACGTAAATTATCGTTTGATACTATTAGTACTTGCTACACCAAGTAATGTCTTTGGTTTTTAAATTGTTTTTAAAATTACTTTTGTATATCCGTTATATGTGTTGGTAGTGAGTCTCTTCTTTTTGAAGGAAACAAAAAGGTGTTTTTTACTTTTGTTATCTTTTCTTGTTTGGCCATCCAATATGTGTGTTTTGTCCCATGTGAATATTTGGTTGTACAAATACATTCAACTGTATCTAGAGGTGAGCAAACCGGTTTTTTTCCAAATCGTATCGATTTTAAACCAGTTCAATTTTAGTCAACCGGTCAACAAACCGTTTTGACTTAAGTGAATCCGTTTTAAACCGGATTGGTTCGGTTTTAACATGTTTTTAATTGGATTGGTTTCGTTTAACTTGTTTTTAACCGGATCAGTTCGATTTTAAATGGTCATGCCCATATTGTTTCAATTTTAACCAACATGTTAACAAACTGGTTTGACTTAAACCAAATCGGTTTCGTTTTAACTTGTTTTTAACCAGATCGATTTGATTTTAGCGAATCCTTTCCATATCGTTTCAATTTTAATCAACCGGTTAACAAATTGGTTTTACTTAAACCAATTTGGTTTGAAACCGGTTATGTATTATTTTTAACCGGTTTTAAATCGGATCGATTTGGTATTAACGGTTACAGTTACATTATGTTTATTTAGATTTACTCAAGTACTATAATTCATTTTACAAAACGTGGCATAAAATCAGTGGCGAAGCCTGAAAAATCGAATATTGGGAGCAAATAAAAAATTTCAAACGTTTTTCTTAAAAAAAATCGACATCTCTAATTAACAAATTAAACGATGAAATATCATTTTGTAATAAAATATTCGAACTTAAAAAAATGTCGGGATTTTATCTGTCTTCAAATAACGGTATCTTAATGTTTGAATCGTTAAAAGACTTCTATGTTGAACTCGAGCAATGAAATATAAAGCTTGTTGGATTTTTAGTTATAATGTGATCTATAGAAAATTGAAATCGGGATTGATCAAATGTTGGTTCATGTTAAAATGTGTGATTTTCTTTGCTAAAAAATGTACTTCATATAACTAACAATGCCAAAATGGGGATGTCCATTGATGTTGGAGTTTTGTACACCTTTAGGAAAAGGATGCACAAAGTAGGGCAAGTGTGCACGACGATTTAGAAAAACCGTGTGTGAATGACCCTAAGTGAGTTCGTTCTCGAGGAGGCAAGTGCGTTGTGTTAAGAGTTGATTATTGTTTGTGATTATATGATTGAGAAAGAAATGGGATTAAGAGAGAAAGACGGTTACGAAAACGAATTAAACTATGACGAAAAAGGAGAAAACGCAAAACCGTAAATAGTGCCAAATTTAAAATTTTATCCTAAAAATTCCTAAAAATTACTAAAAATCTCCAATAATATTCTAAGAGTTTACAAAAAATCCAAACTTGCTAAAACCTTTTAATTAATTAGATAATGACTTTTTAATGCTAATTAAAGCCCTAAAAATCACTTTTAATTATTAAAAAGCCTTAAACAAGATCTAATAGTTTTTAAACCGCAAAAATATCCTAATTAAGCTAAAAACTATTTTTAAAAATTTTAAAACCAAATTAAACTATTTTTAAACACTTAAAAACTATTAAAATCTATTAAATCTTAAATTAATTCTAGAAATTAATTGAAAAGCCTAAAAAATATTTGGAAAGTGAAAAAACTCCTAATTAAGTGTCCTTAACAAAGGAAAAATGAAAAAACTAGAAAAAACCAACTTTCTATTTTTAGCAATAAAATAATATTAAAATATTCAAAAAAATAAAAAGTTTGTAAATAAATTCTAAAAAATTACCAAAAATCTAGAATATTATAACTAAGACAAAAATGTAATCCAAATTTTCAGAAACCTATTTAATAATTTTATATTAAATTTTAAAGTTGCTTAAAAACCCTAAAATCCTATAAAATCAAAAATAAGCTAAATTGAAAACTTAAAAAGCTGTAAACCTCAAAAATGTAATTCAAAACCAAAAAACTATTTTTCCAGATTTTTAAATTACTTTTTTCTATTTTTTAATGACTTTTTAAAATTAAAACTTAAAATAATCCTAATAAATTAATAAATAAAGGGAAAAATTTGCTTTTTGCTCAGAAAAATCAAAAACCCTAATACAATCCTAGGAAAAATGCTAAACAGTTAAATCCTCAAAGAAATAAGCCGGGAAATGCTTATTTAAAAGCTGTTAACCAAATAAGCTATAAAACAAACACTTCTTAAATAACTAATGAAATGAAATGTAAACGTAAAAAGCCATCTAGATCACTGGTTAACACGCTAGCCCTTGGAAAGCAAGGTCGCGTGTTCGAGCCCAGGCAAGGTGAGCTTTTTGCAAATTTTTTCTTTTTTTTTTTTAAACTTAAATCCAGTAACCTTGTAACTCACTTAAACACAAACTCAAACCCAAAATAACAAAGATTAAGGCTTAGGAAAGCCAAAACGTGCCCAGTTATGATGAACTTTCTGATGAACACAAGTGAATGTTCTTCACTTGTGAATAAATGATCAAGAGGTCTTGATCTTATGATTGTGGATGTTTGATTGGATACAAAGGGCACCCTTATACTATTTTGGAGTATAAGGAGTCAATATAACTCAAAAACAAGCAAGATCAAAAACAAACTCAAACCAAATGCTCAAAAACCAGTTACTGAAATAGCTATTGATGACTAATGAAAAATTAGGCTATATTACTTGCACAATGATGAGATTCCAAGGCTAATATCATGCATATAAGTTCACAACTTATCATACAAACAAGGCACAATCCTCAAACAACCCTGAATCTAACAAACTACAAGATTTGCTAACCAAATTCACACAAATCAGTTTCAATAGGCAGTTTTCTGATTTTTGACTATATGACCAAATTTTGACATGCAAATTGTTTAAAAACCCACCCAAACTGACAAACAAGTAGCAAACAACCTAATACCAACCTAGTGAGTGCAGTTAAACAAGATTCAAGCCAAGTCTAAATCATATAAACCATATAAAGCCTTAATCCAAACACCCCTTTAAATCTGATAAACACAAAATTTTCAAAGCAACTCCAATCAAGACTTAACCAAACTGTTTAAACTCTATCTAAGCATGCATACAAATCCTATATAAGCAATATTAAACACTTAAACTAACACTTAAGCAATTATCACAAATAACATGCAAAATCACATAACACACAATATTTTTCAGAAAACTAAAAATTGGAATAAGAAGCAAGGAACTACCTTAAGGGTCCTACATCCAGGCCCCTTAGTGGTTGAAAAACCACCTCCAAACAAGCCCGGGCTTGTGCTGAACTTTGTTGAGGTTCTGATGAAGTTTGCTTAAAAAAAATGAATAGGATTGGTTCCTTTTTTGAATATGCTAAGAGAGAAAAGGGAAAAGCTGTGTAAAAAGATTAAGGCTTGCTCCTAGCTTATAGATTAAGCTAGAAGAGAGCTTTAGCTTGTGGGTAAGGATATGATAAGCTAAAAATAGGAAATGACCAAACCAATGGCTATTTTAAACTTGGGTACCCACTACACTAGAACAAGCCATGGTGTTATGGACATACACAAGCTCAAATACCATCACTCCAACACACTTAAACACCATTGTATCAGGTTTGTATGAAAATTTAAGATATAAGAAAGCTTTGAAAAAGAAACAGAAACTTTAAAACTTAAACGCTTTTTGCTGAAAATCAAACCAAACTCAAACAATTATAACTTAAATCAACTGAAATGTAAAGGGAACTCAATATTTCTCATCAACAACACTTAAACCATTTATATTCCTTAATAAACTGGATTTACAAAGTTTGTGAAAAAGGAGAAAAATCAAGAACAGAACTATGCTAAGTCCTTCATGCCTTTATATAGAGGCTACAATGTGATTCTAGAAGTGAATAGAAGCTAAAAACCCTAACACTTGAACTTCCAATCTTGCCCTTGGACGATTTTTGAATTTTCAGTCAAAAATAAGCCATGTGAAAATCTTTGGCTTGTAGCTGAGATGCTAGTGAAGAAAAAGAGATCTTGGACGTCCATTTAGCCTTTGAGAACACGAAATTGTTGTGGGATGTTGATTTGCTGCCAAGTTTTTGTTTGAGAGTGAATAGTGGGGCAGGGGAGGGTTGCACAAGCATGTGAGGTGATGGTGATGGGAGTTTAAGGGTGGTTTTGGGTTTAAGTGAGGGTTAATCATAGATCTGGAAAGAAATACCCAAAACCCCTTGTTTTAATTGATGTTCTTCCTGGAAATAGTTAGGGTTTAAGGGAGGATTAAGGGGGTTTTAATCCGTTTTGGGGTTAATGGTTTTTTAAATTAAGTGTTTGGAGGGAGATTTAAACTGAATTAATAAATCAGTTTATGGTGAGTGGAGAGGTGACGTGGTGAAAGGGTGGTTTGTGATTGGTTGATGGGTGTGAGTGGGTGAGGTGTCAGCTTGTGAGTGGAGGGAATAGCTTAGGTTGTCTGGCAGGTTTGGTCCTTCACTTTTCATTCTTTGTTCAAGTTGTATAAAATGCCTATCAACGCCCATATAACACATATCAACTTTTGAACATTGGCAGTTTTGGCACAACAAGTTTTAAAACTTGTTTTAAGGACTACAAGTGTAATTTTGGCAATCTTCAAGGGCTATTTTTGACATGTCTTCATACTTCAAGGCCTTGACTTGTTTGTTGACTTCTTGGAGGACCATTATTGACAATTTAGTTTTGTTGAGGGACTAAATTTGTCAATTCTTCAAAGTTAAGGGTCCTTTTTGTAATTTTGACAAACTTTAGGGACCAAACTTGTAATTATGAAGATACAAGGGTATAAAGTGTCAATTCTTCAAACTTTGAGGACCAATCTTCATGATTCTTCAAATCTTCAAGGGTTTTCTTTGGAAAATTCTTCATTAGGGTTTGGTTCATCGTGCGGCTTCGTTTCCCGTGTTCGTAGTTGCATGATTCTTGTGATCTTTTGTCATTTTCTCAATATCCGTACCTAAAATACACAAGCAACAAACACAAGCATATATTTGGGTATTTTGATGATATTTAATGCATTTTAAGCCCTATTTGGACGATGAGACTATGTATAAAAGCAGTCTCATCACTCCCCCATACTAAACCATTGCCGTGCCCTCACGCAATGCTAGAATAAAGTATCATAGCATCTCCAAAACTCATTTTTATTCACTTTATTGGAATGATAAACTAGCTATTCTACTACTATTACTACTACTTGTGTTATAGACATAATGTATGATTTTCATCGCAAAATGGGACGTTTAGGTTCATAGAATAAGAACACGTGAATGCTTCGTTAGAAATAATTTCATCGTCCTCGATTTTCACCCTAATTCCATGCTAAGCGTGCAACGAGATCATTGTCATTATAAGTTAGTAATGCTAACACTACTCATATGCCCTAATCACGTACTTATCCTCCCATTATTCCTAAGTGGTATCTCTTATATTTTATTTTGTCTTGAATGTTTCACGAGGATACATTGTTTGACTTATGCGATAATAGAGATTTAGGTCTAAAAATAGAGTCCTAACGGTGTAACTAAGACCATCAAATCAATAACCCCTCCTAATAGACAACGATGTAAAAAAAATAAGTTGACAAGAAGAATCGATAAACACGGTTTTATAACGGTTTTGAACATGAGACTTATTACCAAGACTTTTATACGCCCCCTAACGGAAGGGCCTTATTATCTTTGGTTTACCTCCATCTTTTATTCAACTTCGCCATGAAGCTTTTATTATGACTTCGGTCTTGCCTTGCCTTTTATTATCCGCCTCATCGGTGGTTTTATTAGCCAAAGACGTATATCCTCACGCTAAAGCGAATTTTGGATCTTTAAAGCTTCGAAGATTAAGGCTTGATTCACTTTCAATTTTTGCATAGATTTTTCGGCCTTGTGGGGCTTCAAATTGTTTGCTAGATTTAGGTGAGCACTTGAAATCTTATTATTGGGTGAAGCTTTCGATTATTAGGGTGCCAATACTTCAAAACCGTGACGCTAGCGATACCTTAATGTCTTCCTAATTTAATTACACGGAAGCTACTAGAAAAGACTAGAAACCCAACAATCCTAACTAAACCGCTAAGTCAATATTTATTAAGCAAAAAATATTTACATGCGAAGGGAGAATAAGCAAACAACGAGAACACATGAGTTTTTGAAAGAATACGAGTACTCTACGTTTAGCATAGTAACTTATAATTAACTCTATCATTTCTCGTCCTCATTTAAGAGACTTAGCCTAATGTGAAGTTAAGGAATTAAAGCTAAGTGCTCAACACGCACGGTCGAGTCAAAAATTACTCTTATTCTCGCCATCGGAAAACCTACATTCGTGTCTTCAGACACTTATAAAACATGAGAAAAATTTTAAAATTGGGCCATTTTTAGCCTTATTTTGCAACAAAACGATAAACAAAAAGATAAATTTGGAAAGCGTGAAGGTTTGGCAAGGCAAGTATCTATTCACCCCCCCCCCCCATACTAAAGTTAAACATTGTCCTCAATGTTTCGAGTCTAGGGGTGCAAACACCCCCATACTAGAGACGTAGTCGAATGCCTAATCTAGCATGGAAAGGGTGTAACCATTAAATTAATAGCCGTTTATGAAGTGTGCTAAAAACCTAAGGTTAGAACAATCAAGGATATATCATGGATATTGAGAAATGTCTCCAAAGCAAACGATCGAGTGCTCCCATAAAACGAACACGAGAGGCTCCAATCGTGAAGATCATGATCATCTAAAGTTCACAATTCACAAACAACCACGGAACAAAGGTTGGAAGGGCACAAATCCCCACACGTAAGCTACATTAGAAAGCGATAATATGTACATAGGATAAGCATGGGACTCCCCCACGAGGCACCTCGTTTTTGATTACCGAGTCATGAGCTCGACTCGATCCCCTCAATACTAATTATCATTGGGGAAGGTGACTTGGACGAGGTAGTTCAAGGATGGAACTTCCCCGCCAAAGTAGTGCTTCAACCTATGTCCATTCACCTTGAAGTTAGGACCATCATCTTGAGCTAGCTCGATGGTCCCATACGGAAATACTTGAGTCACGGTGAATGGGCCGGACCAACGGGATTTCAATTTACCGGAAAAGATTTTCAATCTTGAATTAAAAAGCAAAACTTGATCCCCAATTTTAAAAACCCGGTTTTTAATTTTAGAATCATGCAACTTTTTAGTTTTCTCTTTATAAATCAATGAATTTTCATAAGCAATATCCCTCAATTCATCCAATTCATTTAATTGCATTTTCCGGTGTTTTCCCGCGGTCTCCATATCATCATTACAATGCTTTAGGGCCCAATAAGCCTTGTGTTCTAACTCGATAGGCAAATGACAATTCTTTCCATACACAAGCTTATAGGGAGTGCACCCAATGGGCGTCTTATGAGCGGTCCTAAAGGCCCATAAAGCATCGTCTAACTTATCCGACCATGATTGTCGGTTTTCCCCAACGGATCTCTCCAAGATCCTCTTCAACGCTTGGTTTGAAACTTCGACTTGCCCACTCGTTTGTGGTTGATAAGCCATAGAAAGCCGATGTGTAACCCCATATTTCCTTAGAACCCTTTCAAATTGGTCATTACAAAAATGGGTTCCACGATCGCTTATGATAGCACGAGGGGTTCCAAACCGAGAAAACAATTGCTTCAAAAACTTGACTACCACACGAGCATCATTGGTGGGCAAGGCCTTGGCCTCCACCCACTTAGAAAGGTAGTCAACCGCAACGAGAATGTACTTATTACCACGAGATGATGGGAACGGCCCCATAAAGTCTATGCCCCAAACGTCAAAGATCTCACACACTTGAATGATATTTTGTGGCATTTCATCTTTTTGTGAGGCTTTTCCTTGTCGTTGGCATGCATCACACGACTTCACAAGATCTTGTGCATCTCGGTAAATACTAGGCCAAAATAAGCCGGCATCAAACACCTTTTTAGCCGTGAGATTAGCACTGTGGTGACCACCCGTGGGTCCCTCATGGCAAGCTCTAAGGATGTTAGAAGCTTCGGTGCCAAATACACAACGTCGGATGATTTGATCCGCACAAGTTCGAAACAAGTAAGGGTCGTTCCAAAAGTAGAACTTGACGTCACGAAAGAATTTTCGTTTTTGTTGTGTCGTCATACCCTTAATTATGAAGTTACCCGCATGGTAATTTGTGAAGTCCGCAAACCATGGGGTAGAAGAATCAAGCTTAGAATTCACTACACCAAGTGTCTCGAGCGGAAATATTTCGGTGATTTCCTTGGGCTCGTAAACACTTTGGTGAGGATCTTCCAAACGAGAGAGATGATCGGCCGCTAGATTCTCGGCTCCTTTCTTTTCAACGATGGTGTGATCAAATTCTTGAAGGAGGAGAATCCAACGAAGTAATCTAGGCTTAGCATCTTGCTTTGCCATGAGATACTTGATAGCCGAATGGTCCGTATACACTATGCATTTCGTCAAGACGAGATAAGGTCGGAATTTCTCAAATGCATACACCACAGCAAGGAACTCCTTTTCCGTTGTAGTGTATTTAAGTTGAGCCTCGGTCATCGTCTTGCTAGCATAGTGAATAGGCAAGAAGTGCTTATCATGACGTTGCCCCAAAACGGCCCCAATAGCGTAATCACTAGCATCACACATGAGCTCAAAGGGGAGGTTCCAATTTGGAGCAACAAGAATGGGAGCTTCGGTAAGTTTCCTCTTAAGGATTTCAAAGGCTCGTACACAATCTTCGTCAAAGACAAAACGTGCCTCTTTTTCAAGAAGATGTGTAATGGGTCGAGAAATCTTTGAAAAGTCCTTGATGAATCGACGATAAAAGCCCGCGTGGCCTAGGAAACTCCTAACTCCCTTGACGGTTTTGGGATGAGGTAATTTGGCGATGACGTCTACCTTAGCTTGATCTACCTCAATCCCCGCTTTCGAGACCTTGTGCCCTAAGACGATTCCACTCTTAACCATAAAATGACACTTTTCCCAATTGAGCACAAGGTTGGTTTCCTCACAACGTTTTAACATTCTCTCTAGATTCGACAAACACGAAGTGAAAGAATCACCAAACACGGAAAAGTCATCCGTGAAGACTTCCATCGTCTTCTCGATCATATCATGAAAAATAGCCATCACGCATCGTTGAAAAGTTCCTGGTTCATTACAAAGTCCGAATGGCATTCTACGATAGGCAAACGTTCCATATGGACACGTAAACGTAGTTTTTTCTTGATCACGAGGATCGTTGGGAATTTGGAAGTAACCGGAAAAACCATCTAAAAAGCAATAGAAATCGTTTCCCGCAAGACGCTCCAACATTTGGTCCATGAAGGGCAAGGGAAAATGGTCTTTTCGAGTGGCTTCATTCAACTTACGATAGTCAATGCACACTCTCCATCCGGTCACGAGTCTAGTGGGAATCAACTCGTTGGCATCGTTTGGCACAACGGTCATCCCTCCCTTTTTAGGGACACAATGAATAGGACTCACCCAAGGGCTATCGGAAATAGGGTAAATAATTCCCGCGTCAAGGAGTTTAAGGACCTCTTTTTTGATGACATCGTGAATTTTGGTGTTCACCCTCCTTTGACTTTGGATTGTTGGCTTGAAATCCTCCTCCATTAAGATTTTGTGGGTACAAAACTTGGGATCGATTCCCTTAATGTCGGATAACTTCCACGCAATCGCCCCTTTGTGGTCCTTTAGAACATCGACAAGTGCGGTTTTTTCATCATTCGAAAGATCCTTCACAATAATAACCGGCAACTTGTCGTCCTCCTCCAAATAGACATATTCGAGGTGAGGAGGTAAATCTTTCAACTCGAGGATAGGTGGTTCCTCAAGTGAAGATTTAGGCTCGATACTCATAACCTCCTCGGGTGGAGGAAATGGGAAATCGTTGAGAAAATCCTTGATAATCGAGAAGTCCTCATCGTTGTCGAGGTCTTCGTCACAAGTACGTGGAACATTACATTCTTCCAACGTAAAACCACCACCTTCGAAAGGAGTGAAGGTTGGTGTCGAATTATCAAGAATTGGATCTATCATAGTGGGATTGCCACTAGTTTCTTCATCACCAAACCCTAAAACTTCTTGTGAAAATTCCTCGCAAACCACGTCGATCATATCAACGAGGTTTATGGTAGCAACGGAATAAACATGAGAAAGTTGAGAATTTTGAATTGCGTTTATAACAAGTTCCTCGTCGTTAAAACGTAAGGTGATCTTTCTAGCATGGACATCAATTAAAGCCATAGACGTATCTAAAAACGAACGACCTAGAATAAGAGAAACTTGAGGATCCGTGGGGATATCAACAACGATAAAGTCTACGGGATAGTAGAACTTCCCCACTTTCACAAAAACGTCTTCCGCCAAACCACATGCAAGAATCGTGGAATGGTCGGCCAACTCAATAGACATTCGTGAAGGAGTAAGATTAGAAAGATTGAGCGACTTGAAGATTGCAAGTGGCATCAAGTTAATGCTAGCACCAAGATCGGCCAAGGCATAGCATTCTTCCATATCTTGAATTGCACAAGGGATCAAAAATTTACCGGGATCACCGACTTTTTGAGGTATGCGATTAAGATAAACCGACGAACAACTAGACATTTGGTGTAATTTCTCCTTGTTGTTCAACATACTCTTAAATTTAGCGGCAAATCGAGGCATCATGACCAAAGCATCGGCGAAACTCACATTAAGGTGCAACTCACGAAACATTTTCATAAAAAGCTCAAATTGGTAGTTGTCGCGCTCTTGTCGTTTCTCCTTCCTAAGTCTCGATGGGTAAGGCAAGGGTGGTGTGGGTTGGGGCATAGGCATAGCCTTTGGAATCTCGGGTTCCAATATGGGTGATGGGTCAACCGTAGGTGTGGCATGAGCGGTACTTTGTGGGCTTGAAATATGCTCCTTTTCGACCACCACCTCGGGTTCTTCCTCAATTTCCTCCACCGTTGGAGTAATTGGTTGAGGAGTCGGTTCTTTAAGTGTCTTACCACTTAGTGTGGTAATCACTTTCATCTCTCCCTTCGGGTTTGAAATGGTGTTACTAGGTAGACCACTCGAAGTAGAGGCTTTGTTTCCCATGACGGCTTCTAAAATTGCATTAAGCTTAGCATCGTGACTATTAAACTTCAAATCTTGACTAGCGGCTTTTTGGTCAATTTTTTGTTCAAGCCTAGCATGACTTTGCTCTATCTTGTTGTTTTGACCTCGAATTTGATTAGCAAAATCATTTTTCAATTCATTCCTCATGTTAAGATTTTCTTTCACAAAGTTAGCCAACTCCTTAGTGTTTTTAGCCGTGTCCCTAGCTTGACTAGCCAATTGCTCTTGTATGTTTTCCAAAATCTTATCATTTGCCGTGGCGTAATTCAAAAAGTCCATTGGAAGTTCTTTTGTGTAAACATTTTGAAGACCTTGACTTGTGTTTTGAAAATTACGGTTTTGATTTTGATTTTGCAATTGGCTACTAGTTCCTTGATTCCCATAGTTGTTATTACCCTTGTAATTGTTCCTTTGATTGCTTTGGTAACCAACTTGATTGTTTCGATAATTGTTAGCATTTTGATTTGGTGGAAAACCCGGTGGAGTCAATTGATTAGTGCGAGGAACTTGACCGTTTTGGTTATAAGTTCCCGCGGCCGCGAAGGCACTCGAAGTGTTACCACCGTTGGTAATGCACTCGGAATAATCGTGAGCTCCACCACAATACATACAAGAAACCTCAACCGCTTTAATCGTAGCGGGAGCGGGTTGTTCACCAACTTTAAACTCAATTAACAATCCTTTCAACTTATCAAAAATTTTGTTCTCCAAATTAGCCTCGATTTGGCAAGCATCAACGGTGTGTGACAATGAAGGCGAAGACGAAGACGAAGTCTTACGAACACTCGACGTGCTACGAGGACTATACACCTTAGACCTATTCTCAATGATTAACAATGCTTCCTCGACCGTCTTACACAAAAAATTACCACCCGCGGCGGCATTAAGATAATCACGCTCATGATCGTTCAAGCCATTGTAAAACGTGTCTATTTGATGCAAGTCGGAAAAACCATGATGAGGACATTCGTGCAACATTTCCTTAAACCTATTCCAAGCCGTTGAAAAACTCTCATTATACTCTTGTGAAAACTTTGAAATCTCGTTTTTCAAGTGCGTAGTCTTAGAGGGCGGAAAAAATTGGTTCACGAATTTTGAAACGAGATCCTTCCACGTCAATATAGAATTGGGTGGCTCTTTCTCTAACCAAATTTTTGCGGGCCCCGCTAAGGAATACGGAAAAAGCATCATCTTAATCGAGTCGTTTGAGACGTCCTTAAACTTGCATGTGGCGGTGAGACGATTAAATTGGCGAATGTGGTTATGAGGGTTGTCCTTTTCGTCACCTCGAAACTTGTTGTTTTGAATCATGGACAATAAACCCGTCTTAACCTCAAAATTCTCCGCAAGGATAGCGGGAATCACAATCGCTTCTCCATAACCCTCGGTGGGTGCTTGAAGCAACTCCATCATAGTTCGATTAGCCATGGGTGCTTCTTTCACTATAATGGGTTCGTCAATAGGAGACTCCTCACTAGTAGGAGTGATGGATTTGTTTCTTCGTTTACGAGCACGTCTTGCTTTAGAGCGAGTTTGCATAAACGTCACTTACAACGAGAAGGCGAGCAAAGAAGATTCTTTTTGGTGTTTTTACTTTTTCAATTTTTTTGTGGTTTTTGATTGTTTTTACTTTTTTTGGATTTTTGGAATGTATTAGGTAGACACAAATCTACAAATCTCCTCCTTAATCAAATCTCTCGATTAAAGAAGCCTCAAGGAATGAAAACGATCACGTGAAGTGAACGCCTTCGATGACTTTAGAACGATGGTGGAACACCAAATTGTTCAAGAGGGTTTAATCAATAGAAACCAAGAAAATATATATGATACTTAGTAATACTTTGGGCGGCAAAACCCTCGATTAGCTTTCAAAATCAAAATACGCACAAGCAAGCGGAGGAAACGAGGCGGCGCGAAGCACTTAAGAGCCTTTTTCCTTTAGGTCGTGAAATACAACCGCCTTATACCCACCTTATAGTTTGTATTTCTCAAAATCGAGCTTCACGAAAGTATTTATCTATTTTTGCCTTTTTCTTTGGTTTGAGATTCGAATACAATGATTGGGTAATGACCTCCCAAGTCAAGGTTGTGATTGCTCATGTATTTGGAGTACTTGTAAATTTATTGTTCTACGTATACAATATAGTAATAGTATTCACAAAAAACGAAAAACCGATAATACGTATTAGTAGAGTGCTACTAATACAATTAGCTATTTATGGCTATATAAAAACAACAATGGTTCAACCAAAACACAACACGCCTCCCCGGCAGCGGCGCCAAAATTGATGTTGGAGTTTTGTACACCTTTAGGAAAAGGATGCACAAAGTAGGGCAAGTGTGCACGACGATTTAGGAAAACCGTGTGTGAATGACCCTAAGTGAGTTCGTTCTCGAGGAGGCAAGTGCGTTGTGTTAAGAGTTGATTAATGTTTGTGATTATATGATTGAGAAAGAAATGGGATTAAGAGAGAAAGACGGTTACGAAAACGAATTAAACTATGACGAAAAAGGCGAAAACGCAAAACCGTAAATAGTGCCAAATATAAAATTTTATCCTAAAAATTCCTAAAAATTACTTAAAATCCCCAATAATATTCTAAGAGTTTACAAAAAATCCAAACTTGCTAAAACCGTTTAATTAATTAGATAATGACTTTTTAATGCTAATTAAAGCCCTAAAAATCACTTTTAATTATTAAAAAGCCTTAAACAAGATCTAATAGTTTGTAAACCTCAAAAATATCCTAATTAAGCTAAAAACTATTTTTAAAAATTTTAAAACCAAATTAAACTATTTTTAAACACTTAAAAACTATTAAAATCTATTAAATCTTAAATTAATTCTAGAAATTAATTGAAAAGCCTAAAAAATATTTGGAAAGTGAAAAAACTCCTAATTAAGTGTCCTTAACCTAGGAAAAATGAAAAAACTAGAAAAAACCAACTTTCTATTTTTAGCAATAAAATAATATTAAAATATTCAAAAAAATAAAAAGTTTGTAAATAAATTCTAAAAAATTACCAAAAATCTAGAATATTATAACTAAAACAAAATGTAATCCAAATTTTCAGAAACCTATTTAATAATTTTATATTAAATTTTAAAGTTGCTTAAAAACCCTAAAATCCTATAAAATAAAAAATAAGCTAAATTGAAAACTTAAAAAGCTGTAAACCTCAAAAATGTAATTCAAAACCTAAAAACTATTTTTCCAGATTTTTAAATTACTTTTTTCTATTTTTAATGACTTTTTAAAATTAAAACTTAAAATAATCCTAATAAATTAATAAATAAAGGGAAAAATTTGCTTTTTGCTCAGAAAAATCAAAAACCCTAATACAATCCTAGGAAAAATGCTAAACAGTTAAATCCTCAAAGAAATAAGCCAGGAAATGCTTATTTAAAAGCTGTTAACCAAATAAGCTATAAAACAAACACTTCTTAAATAACTAATGAAATGAAATGTAAACGTAAAAATCTATCTAGATCACTGGTTAACACGCTAGCCCTTGGAAAGCAAGGTCGCGTGTTCGAGCCCAGGCAAGGTGAGCTTTTTGCAATTTTTTTTTATTTTTTTTTTTAAACTTAAATCCAGTAACCTTGTAACTCACTAAAACACAAACTCAAACCCAAAATAACAAAGATTAAGGCTTAGGAAAGCCAAAACGTGCCCAGTTATGATGAACTTTCTAATGAACACAAGTGAATGTTCTTCACTTGTGAATAAATGATCAAGAGGTCTTGATCTTATGATTGTGGATGTTTGATTGGATACAAAGGGCACCCTTATACTCTTTTGGAGTATAAGGAGTCAATATAACTCAAAAACAAGCAAGATCAAAAACAAACTCAAACCAAATGCTCAAAAACCAGTTACTAAAATAGCTATTGATGACTGATGAAAAATTAGGCTATATTACTTGCACAATGATGAGATTCCAAGGCTAATATCATGCATATAAGTTCACAACTTATCGTACAAACAAGGCACAATCCTCAAACAACCCTAAATCTAACAAACTACAAGATTTGCTAACCAAATTCACACAAATCAGTTTCAATAGGCAGTTTTCTGATTTTTTGACTATATGACCAAATTTTGACATGCAAATTGTTTAAAAACCCACCCAAACTGACAAACAAGTAGCAAACAACCTAATACCAACCTAGTGAGTGCAGTTAAACAAGATTCAAGCCAAGTCTAAATCATATAAACCATATAAAGCCTTAATCCAAACACCCCTTTAAATCTGATAAACACAAAATTTTCAAAGCAACTCCAATCAAGACTTAACCAAACTGTTTAAACTCTATCTAAGCATGCATACAAATCCTATATAAGCAATATTAAACACTTAAACTAACACTTAAGCAATTATCACAAATAACATGCAAAATCACATAACACACAATATTTTTCAGAAAACTAAAAATTGGAATAAGAAGCAAGGAACTACCTTAAGGGTCCTACATCCAGGACCCTTAGTGGTTGAAAAACCACCTCCAAACAAGCCCGGGCTTGTGCTGAACTTTGTTGAGGTTCTGATGAAGTTTGCTTAAAAAAAATGAATAGGATTGGTTCCTTTTTTGAATCTGCTAAGAGAGAAAAGGGAAAAGCTGTGTAAAAAGCTTAAGGCTTGCTCCTAGCTTATAGATTAAGCTAGAAGAGAGCTTTAGCTTGTGGGTAAGGATATGATAAGCTAAAAATAGGAAATGACCAAACCAATGGCTATTTTAAACTTGGGTACCCACTACACCAGAACAAGCCATGGTGTTATGGACATACACAAGCTCAAATACCATCACTCCAACACACTTAAACACCATTGTATCAGGTTTGTATGAAAATTTAAGATATAAGAAAGCTTTGAAAAAGAAACAGAAACTTTGAAACTTAAACACTTTTTGCTGAAAATCAAACCAAACTCAAACAATTATAACTTAAATCAACTGAAATGTAAAGGGAACTCAATATTTCTCATCAACAACACTTAAACCATTTATATTCCTTAATAAACTGGATTTACAAAGTTTGTGAAAAAGGAGAAAAATCAAGAACAGAACTATGCTAAGTCCTTCATGCCTTTATATAGAGGCTACAATGTGATTCTAGAAGTGAATAGAAGCTAAAAACCCTAACACTTGAACTTCCAATCTTGCCCTTGGACGATTTTTGAATTTTCAGTCAAAAATAAGCCATGTGAAAATCTTTGGCTTGTAGCTGAGATGCCAGTGATGAAAAAGAGATCTTGGACGTCCATTTAGCCTTTGAGAACACGAAATTGTTGTGGGATGTTGATTTGCTGCCAAGTTTTTGTTTGAGAGTGAATAGTGGGGCAGGGGAGGGTTGCACAAGCATGTGAGGTGATGGTGATGGGATTTTAAGGGTGGTTTTGGGTTTAAGTGAGGGTTAATCATGGATCTGGAAAGAATTACCCAAAAACCCCTTGTTTTAATTGATGTTCTTCCTGGAAATAGTTAGGGTTTAAGGGAGGATTAAGGGGGTTTTAATCCATTTTGGGGTTAATGGTTTTTTTAATTAAGTGTTTGGAGGGAGATTTAAACTGAATTAATAAATCAGTTTATGGTGAGTGGAGAGGTGACGTGGTGAAAGGGTGGTTTGTGATTGGTTGATGGGTGTGAGTGGGTGAGGTGTCAGCTTGTGAGTGGAGGGAATAGCTTAGGTTGTCTGGCAGGTTTGGTCCTTCACTTTTCATTCTTTGTTCAAGTTGTATAAAATGCCTATCAACGCCCATATAACACATATCAACTTTTGAACATTGGCAGTTTTGGCACAAGTTTTAAAACTTGTTTTAAGGACTACAAGTGTAATTTTGGCAATCTTCAAGGGCTGTTTTTGACATGTCTTCATACTTCAAGGCCTTGACTTGTTTGTTGACTTCTTGGAGGACCATTATTGACAATTTAGTTTTGTTGAGGGACTAAATTTGCCAATTCTTCAAAGTTAAGGGTCCTTTTTGTAATTTTGACAAACTTTACGGACCAAACTTGTAATTATGAAGATACAAGGGTATAAAGTGTCAATTCTTCAAACTTTGAGGACCAATCTTCATGATTCTTCAAATCTTCAAGGGTTTTCTTTGGAAAATTCTTCATTAGGGCTTGGTTCATCGTGCGGCTTCGTTTCCCGTGTTCGTAGTTGCATGATTCTTGTGATTTTTTGTCATTTTCTCAATATCCGTACCTAAAATACACAAGCAACAAACACAAGCATATATTTGGGTATTTTGATGATATTTAATGCATTTTAAGCCCTATTTGGACGATGAGACTATGTATAAAAGCAGTCTCATCATCCATGAAACCCAATTAAAGGTGATATAGATCGAAAATCATTGATTTATCTCGAATGGTTAACCTGGGTGGTAATTTATTTTCAAGAGTACAATACAACGGTTTAAAGGTATCTATACTACATATAATACATATTAGTATCTATTTCTTCATTAATTACAAAAATTTAAGTAATACAAATTTTTTAGCATATTATACAACCTTTAATGCAACAAACTAAAGATAAATATTAAAATCTTTTTCATCATTAAAGAAAATATTAAATAATACATTAATGCATATTATACAATCTTTTATTCAAACAATAATACACCATACTATCTTATAAAACATTGTATCTATTTTCTTTTCATTAAATTTTTAAGTAATACAAATTCTAAAATATGTTGTACATGTCAATCAAGCATGTCTTATAAATCATCTTATGCAATCTATCATCATTTAATTAAATTTAATCAATACATGTTATAAAACATATGTTACAAGTATACATTAAATAATATATTAAAAATCATAATTAATAATATTTTTAAAAAAGTACTGCTAAAATAAAAAAATGCATCGTATTATACATATTGTACAACTAATAAAACACAAAAAAACTCATATAACTTAAAAGTTGGTGGTACATATGGTTTCAAAACCGGACCAAGTCATAAACAATCGAAATAAATATTTGAAACAAATGATGCAAAGATATGAGATCACAATTGATAATTCCTCGATTTAAATTAAGTTTTATTACATATAATGTCAAAAGTAATAATATCCCTCGACTGAAATTACGTTTTTAGGACATTTTTTAGATGAAAACTATCGGTTCCGAAGTTATAGCTAAAAAACAAATTATTGCACAAAAGAATTTAGTCACAGGGTACCCGCCGTCGTATCGCGCGGGTACCCTGCTAGTTCAAACTAAAAACATAATAAAGAATAAAACCGTAGCATGAAAAATGAAAGGTAAATTGTGTATGAAAGTCTTTAAATAATTACCAATTTTAAAAAAGTACAACCATTTACATGAATGTTTTAACTTTTAATCTAATGTATTCCCGAGTCTCCAGAAAGTAACAAACTTTGTCTTCCCTACAAGTCCACAACCCTTCTTTAAAAAAGAATAGAAGAACTTTATTTTTTACATCGACAAGATCAGAGATGCATATGGTTAAACGACAAAGGGTATCTTTTTTGCCTTAAGATTGTTTGCTTCATCTCGATGATGATGGCACGATGATTTCTTTGCCGAGGGCACTGTAAATTTGTCTACAACCATAGCAACCGAAACAATACAAAAAACACCAATTAGAGAAAGAAGATGGAATTTGAGTAAGAACATAATACAAAAAAGGCATGTGTCCGATAACTTCCCGTAATATATAATCCACAATAAAAATTTGAAGCAAGTACAATCCCCGGAGATACATGCCAGATAAAGTTTTCCATAAAACATCACGAACTGCAAATATTTCTTGTTTATAAAATGTAAAGTTGTTAGGACAGTTAATGGAATGTGTTTGACAAAGTCTGGACATATAAAGTACACAAGAAATGATAAGAATCATACTTTGAAAATCAGTTCCAGATCATCAAATGAAGAAATAAGAAGATTTGTGACAGTGTATCTCATTATTAGGAAACAAATCAGGCTCTGCCCTTGATAAGAAGTTGTTTGCAGGTTGAATAGCTGACCTTTTGAATGACTTGTACTCACTTCTCAATTGGTCAGACATCTCGCCCAGTTTTCTCTTGTACCATTTTTTAAAACGACCAGTTGAAGCCAAACTATCGAGGGTAGAGATTAAACTTCAAGTTCAGTATGTCAAATAAAAATCAAATTGCAGTTCAAAAGGAAAAGAAAAAAGTTTCTTTCATACACATTTGAACTTACATCCTCAAGAATGGGATCTGACTTGTGTAACGATTTATGTGTGTCGCTTGTAAAACCCCTCTCCAAAGGCCTGAAAAATAGAAAAATGATATCAAAGAGACGGCCAGTGAGTTTAGAGAAGCACTTCAACCTGCTTCTACTATGGGTGCAAATTTCTCAATTAACATGGATAGTGAGGGTGCACAAAAGTGTAATATACACTCGTATGTATGTCCGTAGTATCTGTAAATGTACGAAGAACCCACCAAGCTACAATAACATGTTATTTTGCATTACGAGATGGTTATTCTTTTTCTAAATACACCAAGACTGCCGAAACTATGTATACATCCTCTTTATTTATTATTGTAATAAAGGTTGTTTCTGAATGTATTTAGTTCATATTATTACTACCGTATGCATCTAGGCTTATAGTCTTCACTTATATATGTCTAGAAACTTTTCATTGGTTCTCTGGCTTTGTCATTCACTAAACTTATGAAGGTGCTTAAGACAAGATTAATGGTTTTTTGACTTTTCTTCACCTGTTAAGGATCTATATCCCTAAACACCGACAATAAACCTCGCGTTCCTAACTCGTAACAGTCTATAGTATTGGAATGTATTAGACCATTAGTAATATTTGCTTAAAGCTCGGTAGAAACTGTCCATGTTTTTTAAACCTTTTACTACACCAGTTTTGACTCGATATATTAATGAGCATAATTAAGTAAACTATGTAACGTCATTTCTACAACACCTACATAGCAAGCTTAGCAGCAAGTTCTACAATCCACGACAACATTGTGCAGCCATATCATGTATCATCAGATGTTAGAGCATCCCAAATATAGCCAGAAGCAATTATAAGTGGTTCACCAGAATTTCAAAAGCTACATACAAAAATAGAAGAACATGGTGGTTTTAATTTAGTGAAATTAAAAAATTTACTAAAGAAATGTCATGCACTAATTGGAACCTTCTCTTACTTGACTTGCGATATTGGAACAATAAACTCCCCACGACCTGTATTGTCAGTATACCTCAGGAAGCATAAACCGCCAGGACAACAACGAAGTACTAACCTATGACATAACATTCGTAACGTCATAAAGTTTATAACTTTAGTATTGACAAAATAAAGATCTTAAGAGTAGTTAAAATCTAATACATCCAATGTGATGAGGTGTCCCACTTCATCACAACTACGGTTACAAATTCACATCTGAAAGCCATTAAAACTATCTGAAAAGGAAAAACACCTAAAGAGTGTTTGGGATTGCTTATAAAGGAGTGTAGTACCATTTTGTAAAAAGGAAATTTTTAACTTTAATTTAAGATAACTTTTTCAACAATCATTTGAAGAAACTTGTGAAGTCTATAAAGCAAATTGCGTATCGGGTCAAGGGTTCGACCATCCAGTTGACCCGGTCGAGTCACTGGTAAAGGGTTATACGAATTTGGGTCAAAGTGGACGATTCGAATTTGGGTCAAAGTGGAGGTGTATCAAACTGAGGTACTAAACTATTAATACATGATCACCCAAGTTTATAAGTGTTTTTAATAATCTGTTTTAGCTTTCTTTTGAAAATTACGACTTAAAGTTTTAGCAACAATGAATACTCTTTGTAGCCTTCATAGTTCAAATTATTTGAACATGAGTAATCTTGAATGAAATAGACCAGTAAGTCCGGATTCTGATATGGTTTCAAAAATTAGACTAAAAAAGGAGATACAGAGCTAGTTGTTCAAACAGAGAAAGAGATGAACATACCTGCGATTATAATCAGCAAGAATATTAACAGATGCCTTTCACCTATCAGATAGCAATGTGGAGTTATTGGAGCCGACGCCCAGGCTTTTTTCAGAAAGTCAAGTGCAACTTCAAAAACTATTCAGTTCCAAAGAGAAAATGTGTCCATTTCTCAAGAATGCACCACAAATTAAACTCAAATATCCTTTAGTGGCAAGAAGAATCTGAAGAGGGCTGAGAAATTCTAAACCGCAAGCTAATCAAAACCTCATGAAGTAGAAAAGCATTGTGTGACAGATAATATTAAGTTATTCCAATATCTCAGATTCATAATAATGGCGGCATAGTTTTAGATGATTTTTCTCCTCCTTCGGCATCCAGAGGAAAGAAAAGCTTAAATTGAAAATCACAGCTACTTCCTCTTATATTTTGTCCAAGAAGGCTACTGACAACCAAATTCTTTTCTGATGTGCAGTAAAAGCATCCATTATGAAATTAAATTGATTGTTTGATTCAGTTAAAGAAGGTTTGATCTTACCACCTAAGGATTTTATGGCTTTGAAGAATGTAAGTAAAAGTTTACATAGTGTTAAACATACCCGTTCATATATAACATATCCCAAAACATCCCATTTAGCTATGTACTGAACAACTTTTTCGAAAAAGCATAATTCTACCTGTATGTTAGAATGCATTGTAACCATCAACTTTAGGAACATGTAGAAATACATCTATGTCCGTGACACGTCTTTTTGCTCTACAAGATAGAAAATCACATACATAATATTTTTTAGGGTTTAATGGGTGTTCGGCTGCTGATTTAGTAGATGTTCTGTCCTGGTATCTACACATTCTTGTAGAGAAAGATAAGTTTCAAAAGCAGGTTAAGGCCTAAATTCCATTTTGCAAACATGTTAAGACCAAAGTCTTGTTGCATTTTACATGGAATCAGATTGTTAGCATGTTGTGTGCATTTCAAAAACACAGAATCTTGAAGAGCCAACGGTTTGGTCTCTTGGTTTTGATTCATAAATGCTATGATGGTCACTCCTTGTTTAGAATAATTTTTTTAAGACAGAAAATGAGGAAGGAACACAAGTTCTCCACCACAAAAGTATGACAGTCACGCCGACTACTTTAGGGATAAATCTAACCTCAAAAAAGTGGGTCAACGAATGGTCACAGTTCTAATATACCTGTAAGTCATACTTTTTCCATGGGTATTTGAGCGTATATGAATATTTATTTGTGTCATCTAATCGTTTTACTTATCTGTCATTGGCATATCAGATTTTGGAAAAGGTGGTCAGACAGATTTTCCTTTAGCAAAGCAGAACATCAGTGTTGTGTCTGGTTGGAATGGGCTATCTAAATTTGGCAAAAGAGGGCTATCTCTTAAACAAAAAATGGGGCATGCCTTGCTTTTCTTGAGCAGAAACTTGATGTATTTGTAGATCCTTTAGGCTTACATGGTCAGTTAATCAATCGATCTACTTAATCATGACACGATGGGTGTTTTGGGTAAAAATTGAAAACAGGTTTGGGGCACGACGCTACAACATGGTTTAGTAGGACATGGTCAATTCTTATTTAATGTGTTGTATGATTTATGATAAATAGGTGAGATAATACAACTGGGTTTGTAAGGTTTAAGAACTGATTGTACATCTTAGTCTTACACAGTTGATCATCGAAATACTTATTATAGATGAACTAAAAATTCACCTTAGAATCCAAAAGAACAGCCTTCTGAACAAAAGGTATTGTCTTGCAGATTGCACATGAATGTCTGCAAAAACATAGTATGACTCCTTCGTAACTTCTGATTTTAAGCTAACAGTAACAACCTGCATAAAATCAAATCGTGAAATTAGTTGTCGGGTGTACTGTGAAGCATAAACTTGGCTTAATCGAGTAATTTGTTGCTCCGCCTATTTTTCTTTCTAAAATATATAATTTAATTAATCATTTGTGTTTAAAAGGATAAAAACCTATAAAGGTGTATGGCAAATTTTCGAATATAACATACCCTACATCTGTTATTTTTATCTTTACCAACTTGCACTATTTCAACCAATAATGAAGTACTCTAAACTACATAAGAAATTTGATATTCTGATAGAGAGTTCAAACCTCTAGACCCATTAGATTACTGATTGTAATATATTTTATGATGATGGTTGCTGCTTCATCCTCCAGATTATTAGCAGCACCATCTTCATCATTAAAAGGCCGAGCTTCAAAAGTATTCAGAATGAATACCCTCAAACATGAAGAGTGTTGTCCCATGTATTTGTGATGATTAAGCAATGAAGAAAGAAAGAAAATAGATGAAGAAGAGATGAAAAGTAGTGAGAGAAAATAGAGAGGAGGTGATTAACTTGGTGAATATTAGATTAAGAAAAGATTTGTTACAAATGACCATCCACCCTCCTAAATATGCTAGGAGGGTAGTATATATACTCCACTCACATGCGGGCTTTAATGGACTATATATTGGGCCGGGCTTGTCTTTTTGGACTTTAATTAGTTTAAATCCAAGCGCGTAAACCACGACTAATTAACTATCTATTACAACGTTCTAACTAATGTTACAATAATAACCTATGACCGAGCATTCTTGTTTGACTCAATATTTTGAGGCTAACAATCTCCCCCAATGTGAGGTCATACCCTTTTGATATTTGAAGGTCAATGGAGATTACGAATCTCGTCATGAATGAGCCTTGAACGTGTAACAATAGTTTTGTTCCTTCATGCTATGATCTTTGAGCCTTTGTCATTGTCTTTCGACTTTGTCTTGTAGTCTTGAGATCTTCAAATCATCCTTGACTTGTCATTGCCATCTTGCGATCTTGTGTCTTTATCCACATGCTCACACTATCAATTGTTGGATAAGTCTTTGGGCATGAATATGTGGTTGTGAATCTTTGACTTTGCTGAGTACACCGTGACGCCACCTTCTCGAGACAAAACATAGACACGGACTGAATGGCTTTGCATTCGTCCTAAATTGGTAGCGTTTTACCTCCGGTCGGTGAAGACCGTTATACGATATTAAATACCGTACCTGTGATTAGGTAGATTCAATTAAGAATCTCCTTGACAGGGTTTCGCGGCTGTACTAGCCGTTCTCTTTACTCGACCGTTTCAAAGCAAGACTGCGAACATAAAGAGTGAATCAATTGGATAAATATCCGCTTGATTAAAGTTGTCAATTCAAATTCCTAGAACAAGTTTGATTCATTAAGAATCTTACCATTGTTGCTTTCCAGTTGACACAAGTTTGATTCATGAGAATCTCACAAGTCACCTACCGTAGCGCTGTTTGATGTTGACGCTAGAAGGATTTCCATTCGTCACTGTGAATATTAATGAATATCACTCTGAATGTTCTGGCAAGACCATAAAGATATTGTGTAGAAACCTGAAACGAGTTTGAATCAATTCAGAATCAAACCACTGTTGCTTTTCAGTTTTACATATGTTCAATTCATAAAGAATCTTGCATATGACCTACCGCAGTGCTGTTTGATGTTAACACTGGAAGGATTTTCACTCATCGTTGTGAATACTAAGTAGTGTCACTCTGAGTGTGCTAGCAATATCGCAAGGATATAGCGTAGGACTCTCTTGATCTTCATCCGTGTGTCCTAACGAGATTTGATTGATCTCTTGGCTCTAGACTCGATTTGTGCACTTTTAGTGGTCGGAGGCTGGAGCAGATGCCACCTATTCAATATCAACTATCTCGGAGTGAGAAAGTCAATAGAAGTCGTGTTGATCTCCGTGACAATAAAACAAACTTCTTTTGAGAGAAGCCTGAGTAGCTAGGAAAGGGTTGTGCTTCACATCACTGGGTCCATGATGAGTTGTGTTCATGATGTGTTGACCCGGTTTCTGCCTAAGTTGTATGGAGGGCTTCTTTCTTTACACCCTTTATCCTTACATTTCTTTTTCATTCTTCAACCCCTTCAATGCTTACCCAGACATCATTAATAGCACCTTGTTGTGATTGTTCCAGTGCTATCATCAGTACTTAGTCGGCATTCAGCTACGTTCACATTCTACTCCATCTTTCCTAAGGACTTCTAATAATCTATTGGATTGTCCCTGGGAAGATCCCTCCGGTTCTGGTTGGATCATAGGACTTAAACCTAACCACCCTTTTGACACCAATAACGTCGTGAATTAAAGATGTTGTGGGTATTTGATCGTAACCATGAAAACCACTTTAAATTCTAACAAAGTGTTTGAAAAACATTTAACACCTTGCTAGTTTTGTCGTTTCAGAAATGCTCCCCCTTCACATGTACATCGATAATCGAAAGTGTTTCGTACATGTAGGTAAGAGTTAAAGTGCTTGAGTCTTATATAAGATCACATTTTAATCACATTTTCTCCCCCTATCTCTAATATATAAAATCTTTTGATATTAGAGATACCAAATTTGATTAAAATATATTTTGAAAAAAAGTCTTGAAAATCTTCGGGAGAAAGATGTGTTAATCTTTTGCATGAAGTTGAATTGCTCCCCCTCAAAAATTGATCCAATGGAATTGTCATTACGAGGATTTGATCCACATTAAACTTTTGAGGATAGGAGTTGTTGAACACACAATTTTTGAAAGATTTTGAATATCATTGAGAAATTCTTGAAAAACTTGTGTTCAACGCTTTTTGAAAAATCAATTCTTTTTGACGAAAAGGTTTTTCTAAAGCATAAACTTGAGTTCATAGACTTTGAATGTCTTGACGAATCCACTCAAGTGTAAGAAGATTTAACTTCTTTTGCTAACGGTAAGAGTACAAAAGCGTACACTCCCCCGTGAATTTAGATCCGGGTTGCAATCTGAAAGTGATTACAAGCCATTGTGTTAAGCTCAAAACGTTGAATGTTTTGTGACAAGCTCAACCCGTGATAGATTGCTCTACCCGTTGTTTGGAAATATTGTCCAAAATAGAAAATTTCCTTTTGAAAAGATAGAAATGACATGTTTTGAAAAATATTTACAACTTTCATTCGAGCTTTATGTACACACCCGTGTCGTTATTGAGCGACATTTCTAGGTACGTCCATATTATCGATACTGAAAGACATGTCGAGAAGAATATTTTTGGATTATAAAAGATTTTTTAGTTTTGTATTTTGCTTTTTGATTAATATTTACAGGTAGATGTTTGATAGATGAATCAAGCAGGCTTCTTTGCCAGAACCTCTAGTTCTGCTGGAGTCAAACATCTCATACCAATTTGCCTAACTAGATACGCAAACCTCTCTTTCGAAAGAGCTTTTGTAAACAAGTCAGCTAATTGGTAATCAGTTCCAACAAAGTATAATTCAACAATACCTCTTTCAACTTGTTCCTTAATGAAGTGATATCTGACATCGATGTGCTTCGTGCGGGAATGCTGAACCGGATTGCAGGAGATGGCTATGGCTGACTTTGAGTCACAGTACATAGGTACTTTATCAAAATGGAAGCCATAATCCGTGAGTTGTGTTCTCATCCAAAGAACTTGAGCACAACACGCAGATAGAGACACATACTCCGCTTCGGCTGATGAAAGTGACGTGCAATCCTGCTTCTTGGAAGACCATCCCACAAGCTTATCTTGTCCTAGAAATTGTGCACCACCAGAAGTACTTTTACGTGTATCAAGACACCCTGCATGGTCAGAATCTGAATAGGCCGTTAGAAAGAAACCGGTTTCCCTCGGATACCAAAGTCCCATGTGAATGGTATTCTTAAGGTACCGAAAGATCCGTTTAACCTCCTTGAGGTGCTTTTTAGTGGGTCGTGCTTGATATCGTGCACAATAACATGTAGCATGATGTATATCAGGTATGCTCGCTGTCAAGTACATGAGGGACCCGATCATGGAACGATATCTCGTTTGATCTATGGGTAATCCCTCCAAATCAGCATCTAGGGATGTGGTTGATAATGGTGTCCCAACGGGGTCACATGATGTCATACCATGCTTTGTGATTATCTCTTGACAATACTTAGCTTGGTTAATAAAGATACCACTTAGGTATTGGTGAACTTGAATTCCTAGAAAGAATTTTAGTTCGCCCATCATAGACATTTCAAATCTGCTGTGCATTACTTTTTCAAACCATTTTGAAAGTTTTGGGTTTGTAGACCCGAAAATAATGTCATCAACATAAATCTGCACAAGCAAAATGTCATCCCCATATTTATAAGTGAACAAAGTTAAATCAATGGAACCTTTTGAGAACCCTTTGGAGACCAGAAATTTTGAGAGCTCGTCGTACCACGCCCTTGGAGCTTGCTTGAGTCCATATATTGCTTTGTGGAGACGATACACCTTGTCAGGATAATGAGGATTGAAGAATCCTTCCGGCTGCGTGACATAGACTTCTTCCTTCAAAGGACCGTTAAGAAACGCCGTCTTTACGTCCATTTGATAGACAATGAATCCCTTATGTGCCACATAAGCAAGAAAAATCCTGACCGCTTCCATACGAGCTACTGGTGCAAATGATTCTTCAAAATCAATACCCTCTTTCTGTCCATACCCTTTAGCCACTAGCCTAGATTTATTCTTGATGATCGTGTTCTCTTCATCCATCTTGTTTTTTCAGACCCATCGAAGATTTAATGGTGTTACATCGTATGGTCTGTCAACAAGTTCCCAGACTTTAAGTCTTTCAAATTGTTGAAGTTCATCCGTCATCGATTCAATCCAAGCGTGATCAGCCATGGCTTCTTTGATGTTTTTCGGTTCAGCTGAACTCACGGCGAGTGCGAACATACAAACATTGGCATCGGTGTTAAGTTGTCGTCTTGTGCGAACGGGCTGTGAAGGGTTTCCAATGACATGAACCAAATGATGATCTCGGGTCCAATGATGTGTTGAAGGATGTCGTTGGTAGAACGTGTGCATATTTGACGGATCAACATGGCGAGTAGAAGACTCTCCAATTTCGTGTACCGGTGTACCGAATGAGTTGATAAATTCGTCTTCGTCAGATAATGCATTGTCTGCTTGATTTGTGTTCTCTGGAGCAATGACAGTAGTTGTGGATGTTGTAGGATCGATTGTTGAAGTGATATTTTGAGGAGGTAAATCTGTAGAAACCCGTGTTGAAGTAGATGAAGTTGTATCTATTTGTTGACGATGATCGGTTTCATCATTCATATCATGAGTGACAGCGGAAGACTTCGATACAACTTGTTTCTCCCCCGTGAAATATTCATCATACATTGGTCCATATAACATTTCCAACTCTTCAATTGTCGTGTCGACTGTCATATCAGCTCTAGGAACATTTTCTGGAACCAGCGTTGAACTTGACGGTTCATTGTTGTGGTCTTGAGTTCCGAGTTCTGTGCGGTTGTGAACGGAAGTCGTTTGTCGTTGTGGATCGGGACTTAAACTGTTTTGTTCAAGTGCCATTTTTTGTAATTCATCAAATCGTATGTGAATAGTCTCGACTATCAATTTTGTTCTCTTGTTGTACACTCTATATCCCTTAGACTGAGTTGTATATCCCACAAGAATACATGCATCACCTTTCTCTTTCATCTTATCCAAATTTTCACCATCTCGAATGATGTAACAAGTACATCAAAAAACATGAAGGTGTTTGAGTGAAGGTTTTCGATCATGAATTATGTGATATGGTGTCTTTTCGTGTCTTGGGATAATTAAGGATCGGTTTTGTGTGTAGCATGCGGTTGACACGGCTTCGGCCCAAAAATATAGTGGAAGTTTTGAAGTGGATAATAATGTTCGAGCAACTTCAACCAAAGTACGGTTTCGTCTTTCAACAACGCCGTTTTGTTCGGGTGTTCGAGCAATAGATGTTTCATGTTCAATCCCTTCGGCTTCAAAATACTTTCTCAGATTTGAATTCAAAAATTCTGTACCTCTGTCAGTACGAACCACTTTAACTTGAGCCTGAAGACCACGTTGTATCAATTTAAGGAAGCTGATGAGAACTTCAGGTGTTTCATCCTTGGACCTCAAGAAGTGAGTCCATGTGTACCTTGAGTAATCATCGACAATTACCAGAATATATTTCTTTCCATTGATACTCTGAACACGCATGGGACCACACAGATCCGTGTGAAGAAGATCTAACCGTCCTTTAGAGCTTGGTGTGGTCTTTGGTTTGAAGCTACTTCGTTTAGCTTTACAAAGTTCACAAGAAGAACAAAGATGATCTTTGATGAATTTCAAGCTTGGAAGGCCTCTCACAATATCTTTCTTGGAAAGCAAGTTAATGGTATCAAAGTTGAGATGAGAAAGACGTTGATGCCATAACCATGCCTGAGTCGTTGAAGCTTTTGCCATGAAGCAAATTGGAGTTGATGAAGTTGTGTCTTGAAGTGAAATTGTGTAAAGATCAGTACCCCGTGTACCGGTAAGTAAGTCATTCCCATCATAATCACGAACAAAACATGTCTTCTTTCTGAAAGAAACTTCCAAATCCGCATCACAGAATTGACCAACCGAGAAAAGATTGTGATTGAGCCCTTCGACGTAGTATACCCTTTTAATCGTGATATTCCCCTGAACCAAATCTCCATATCCTAGGATCGGTGCAAATTGATCATTTCCGAATCGGACCGTACCCAGGAACTTCTCCACGAAGTTAATTAGAAGCTTGAGATTCCCCGTCATGTGCTTCGTGCATCCGGAGTCCAGTATGAAGAGAATTATTTGTATCACCTGCAGAGGAGTTAGAACACGATGGAGCATTTGCTAAATTGGATACCACAGTAGTTGTGATAGTAGAATCATTAGTGTCCTTATCAACATTGAAAGGCAAACTAACACTCGTTTTCACATTTTATGTCCTAACTTTAGGCATCCATTGATATCCGGGAGGACATTGATTAGCAAACCACCATTTCCAAGACTTACTGGTAGACTCATATAATTCCTTAATTTTGCTTCTAGGATTCTTAGTGGTGGAGTCTGATGCGTTACTTTTCGTAGTGGGGGTTGCACCAGAATGGTTCACTTTGCGTTTGGGTTTACTAGCTCTAATAGGCATTGCAACTTGCTTCTTAGTTCTAGTATCTACGCCTTTGACTTTATTTTTAGCACACATAGAATGATTAGCATTAGCACACTTTCCACATTTGACACAAACAAATTTCACATTCATAGCATTCAAATCATTCACAGCATTCAAATCGTCATTACATGCGATTACAGACTTTTTATTCTTAAAAACGTTCAAATTCCTAGGGTGTTCTTCTACTTCCTGCATCTCCCCTTGATTCTTGTGTTTCCAGACCTTATCATTCACTTGAGTGCGCTTAAGCTGAGGCCGGCTAACACTAGTAGTGGAGACTATTCCTGTAGTAGAAGACACACGAATATTAGTGTTTCTAGAAGTCTGAGGCAAGTGAGTATCTTTGTTTGTTGGCTTCGTGGACATTCTATACATCCCTGGTTTAATCACATTATTGTGCTTAACGCTTGGTGCTATAGGATTCCTTATGGGTTGAGCTTGTGGTAACCTTTCCTTTCCATCCATCTTGGGGGCAAACACAGGTTTTGCAAACGAGGAATTAGATAAAGCAGATGGTTTTCCCAAGATAGAGGATCTATTCTCTTTAGAGGCATTGGGTTGTCTTACAACATTTTTCTTAATGCTAGGTTCCACAATTTTCCCACCCATTTTAGCAATGAGTTTCTGCAACTCTGCTATCGCTCTGTCCCTGTCTTGTAACTGAGCTTTCAACCCTTTAATTTCCAAATTATGTTCATTCATTTCTCGAAATGTTTGGGAAAGTTTTTCTTGCAATTTATTATCGTGTGGAAAACTACCAACGTCTTTTTGCAAAGCAAGTTCAAGAGAATGACAATGTTTTTGAAGGAAATCAGTTTTGTGTTGAAGTAACTCAAAAGCCTTTTTATCAACATTTTCTTTACGTTTCGAAAGCTCAATTTCAAGACGTTCACATTGTTTGATCTTATCAAGATATTGGCATGCAACTTCAGAATATTCATCAATATCAGCACAAGATGTAAAATAAGCACACATAACATCGTTAGAAACACATTCTTGCAATAGTAAATCATATTCATCTGAAAAATCAGTCTTCTCCATTTGAAGATCTTCAATGTGTTTCTCAAGAGATTCAACATATTTTAAATCATCATACATTTCAGTTCGAATGAACTCCTCAAGTTGAAGAACAGTTTCTTTAATCAACGACGTGTTAGGAATTAAGAGTTCTTTCACAAGCAAGGTAATATCTTGAAGAATCGGACGTGTCCACTCAGCATTTTCACGTTTTGCCCAGTCTCTTTCAACAATAGATTTAACATTATCTATGTGGGGTTTAAGAATACCTAATGTTTTCCTACTCTTGCTTTTAGATTCATCTAGAGGGAGGTAGTTTATGTATTTGTAAACATTAGATTTCTTAGGGGCAAATGCTTTCTTCCATTGAATTCTCTTTTTTTTGCATTCTAAGAACACTTCCTCACGAGTTTTCTGAGTTTGTTTGTTGAACAGGCCATAAAGACTATTCTCATAAGCATAATTATATGGTTTCACAAACTCCTTATTAACAAGTGGTTGACTATCAGCATCCCAAAGGGCAGTCTCTTCACTATTAGCACTGACAGGCATGCAATCAAGATCTGTCCTTTCAGTCTCATCAAGATAAAGATGCGGGTTCGCAGCTTGAGCTTTGGCAAGGTACTCAGGACTTGCAAAGCTAGCTTGACCCTTAAACATCGAAGGAGGTGCCAGCATTCTCACAGATTATATAGAATCATGCGTTTTATAAACAACGTTCTTCAAAAATTCGACTTGTGCTTCTAATTTCGGTACCTTTTCAGTTTCTTTATCATATCTACTTTTGAAGTCTTGTTTTAACGCATCTACCTCTTGTTTCTTATCCTCTAGAATTTTAGCAGACTCAGTAGTGGTCATAGAGAGCTTTTGTTCAAGTTCATTAACTTTGGTATTGGCAAGGTACGTTTTTTGACGTTCATCCATTAAGAAAACATCATATTGACGCTTCTCTTTAGCTAATAACTCAAGAGTTGTATTATATTTGTTTTCAAAATCGTCCTTTTGATTTTTTAACGCACTTCCCTTGTACCCCTCAAGCTCTTTGGTTTTCTGAAGGAGCTCATCTCTATAGGTTTCAGTCATCTCAGTAGATTTGATAAGAGCAGCTTTGCATTCTTCAAAGCTTTGAGTGAGCGTAGCGTTTGCCTTCTTTAATTGCTTTTGACTCTTTTTATTTTCAGTGACATCATTTTGTAAAGTAGCAATTAAATTAGCAAGCGCAATACGTTCCTCTTCATCATATTCATTTGCATGTTGATCATCCTCAGACTCATTATTGCACATATCTGATGAATCGGGTGTGGTATTGCTATCAACCGTTTCCATCATACATGTGTCATTAATGGCATTGGGTAGATCACTATGCTCAGGAATATCACCAAACACATTATATTCATCAGTAGTGTGTACCTTATCGAGTGGCTCAGTGTCAAAGATAGGGCCATTGTCATCTTCAGTGACTTTGAGAACTTATTCAACCTTTGCCATGTACGAGTAATGTGCATCGAGCTCTTGATCAGAATCTTCATCATCAGTATCATCAAGCATTGCTCCTTCCTCAGCTGACAATTTAACCCCTGCTTCCATCTTTTTGCATAGCAGCATCTTTTCCTTGTGATAGCTGGAGTCTCTAACCCTTTTTGGCTTCCTGCATTCCTTTGCCATATGCCCATAACCTTGGCAATTAAAACATTTAATCCCACTCTGCTGAACCACTTGACTTCCAACCGTTTCCCTATTCCCAGTAGCAGCAGCAATCCTCTGAGTATCATACTTGGCAGTTTGTCGATCATATCTTGCAGAACCCTCAACATGCGTTGGATTATGTCGATCATACCTGGAAGGACTTTCACCACGTCGACGTGTGTCATACCTTGGAGGACTCTCAACATATCGGTTCTTTGTGTTAGATGATGTGCGAAGATTGTTGTTGGTGGGTTTGTAGATTTTCTTGTAAGTCTTCATTATGTAAGCAATTTGTTGTTTTATCTTTCGGTTCTTTTGAGCTTGGTCTTCATCACCATCTTCTTCAGATGAGGACTCAGATGGTGGTGATGGTGCTCTTGGCGCTTTACCTCGAGATTTTGTGGAAGATGAAGACTTAGATGATGTGGAATATCGTGGTGAAGATGATGTATTGGAGTATGGCTTAGTAACACGAGAGTGAGGATCTTGAACATGTTGAGTGGTAGTCAGTAAAGCAAGTGGATTAGCCGTCTTGGCAACACGTTCAGCTCGAATCTCATTTGCTTCATTCTGAAATTGCTTCAAGATGTCAAAGAGTCGATGATATGAGACCTCGTCTAACTTTTCTTGTTGTTTTACCAAAGTGACGAACCGTGTCCACTCGGGTTGAAGTTGTTGAAGAAATTGAACATTGACTTGCATGGTAGAGACTTGCAGATTATTTCTTGTCATGTCATTCATCATCTTATAAAACCTGGAGTAGTAAGAGTCAATTGATTCTCCATCCCTTGAAGTAAACTTGCCAAAATTCCAAAACAAGTTTGTTTTGACATCTTGTTTGTTGAGTGATTCTCCTTGTTGCAAGCGTTCAATAGCAGTCCACATTTCATGTGCTGTCGGGCATGCATCAACCGTGGAGTAAATATCATCTCCAATCCCACTTAAAACCATATAGATGGCTTCTTTCTCCGCATCATGCCAAGCACAATTTTCAGGTGTGAGATCAGCTCTTGTTTCATCACGTTCACTTGCAGGTATTGGATCAGTAGTATCTGTGGCTGCTCTTGGAGGAATTGAGATCTTCTTGAATATATATGGTCCATGAGTAATTCATTTCCTCAAGGCATCACCATTAGGTCTTGTGTCAAGGTATCGTATGAAACGTGATTGCCATTGAGCATACCGACCAGATACAAGCATTGGTGGTCTCTCTTTGTTACCCGCCACCATTATGTTGTTGTTCGTCACACGATATTCGGCAGTAGAATCCATCTCAATATTCTCTGAAATGATGAAGTGAAAATGGATCTTAAGTAGATTTGTTGTGATTGTTGTTGTGGTTTAAATTCCGAAAATTGCAATTTTTCTCCAGGCCGACAATAAATTCTCCAGTCCGACAAAAACGGTAGACCAAAAAATTTTGTAATCGCCAAAATTTGAAATCGAGCTAGAAATGTCCTAAAACTAGTATGGAAAAAATTTGAATTTACTTGACGAAAAACTTTTAACCCTTTTTTTTTTTTTTTTTTTTTGATCTTCGTGTAAACGATATTCCGAAACTAGTCTAGATAGTGGCTAAGTCTAAAAAATACTCAAACAAAATTTAGCAAAAACACATCATCAGAATCACTTCGTCGGAATGTCTAATCGGAATGTCCAATCGGAATGTCTAATCGGAATGTCTAATCGGAATGTCTAATCGGAATCACTTATCGGAATGTCCCCTAATCGGAATAAGCTTGTCGGAATAACCTAATCGGAATAACCTTGTCGGAAGACCCAAATCGGAATACAAATCGGAATGTAAATCGGAATGCAAATCGGAATGCAAATCGGAATGCAAATCGGAATATTTTTGTCCAGTCGGAATGAGATCGGAAAGCTGGTCGGAATGTTGAAACCCTTTTCCGATGCTACTGATCGGAATCACAATCGGAATCTATAATCCCTTTTCCGATTACACCAATCGGAATAATAGTGCTGTTACGAGATTTTGGGGTAAAAAAATGAATTTTTCGACAAGAAATCCGTGATTTTAACCAACCAAATGCGACCAAATCCCTACCACAGCTATGTAGAAGATTTATATCAAGATTTAGAGCATAGAAAACACAAAAAGAATCTTGAATTCGAGATGATTATAAGAAAAAATCACACGAACCAAGTAAAATCAACAACGAATCACAAAACTACCCTATGGCGATTGATACCAATTGTTGTCCCATGTATTTTTGATGATTAAGCAATGAAGAAAGAAAGAAAATAGATGAAGAAGAGATGAATTCCTAGAGAGAGAAAGTAGTGAGAAAAAGTAGAGAGGAGGTGATTACCTTGGTGAATATTAGATTAAGAAAAGATTTGTTACAAATTACCATCCACCCTCCTAACATGCTAGGAGGGTAGTATATATAGTCCACCCACATGCGGGCTTTAATGGACTATATATTGGGCCGGGCTTGTCTTTTTGGACTTTAATTAGTTTAAATCCAAGCCCGTAACCACGACTAATTAACTATCTATTACAACGTTCTAACTAATGTTACAATAATAACCTATGACCGAGCATTCTTGTTTGACTCAATATTTTGAGGCTAACAAAGAGAACTTATGCCACTTGGTGGTAGTAGGACAAATGGAAGCAGGGTTGCTGAAGTAGTCTTAAAACAAAAAGATCAACGTAGGAAAAGTTGTATAACGTTGCATAATATTAGTATCGTAGTTGGTGGAGAGATTAAAAAATCAAGAGATTTGTTTCCTGTATAAAAAAATTAACTTAGATTAGAGATTATTAGTCTGACCTGCAAAGTCGATGTTTTCTGGAAGTCAGAAAAAGATTCCTGAAAATTCATAAAATAAATTCAGAGGCGTATACTTGAGCAACTTGCATTATTGCAACCAATTGTGTGGATCTGTTAAACATCTTTCCAAGAGCATCCTCTGCTTGTGATTTCCTCTTCCCTGTAGTGCAGCTAACATTATTGGGTTAATAATGTTAATAGTGAGAAATACCATAATCATTAGAGATGACAAAATGAGTGAGTCTAAAGCAGGTTAGGTACATGATTGCGTAAAGCCACCTTTAATGATAATATGACATTACATGATTCGATTAAGAAATGTTAATTCACCTTATGATCTTCTCATGTTGTGTATCCAGTCCCAACCATCAATAAACGCATGCTAATACCAGAAGCTTCACCAACAACAACACTACTGGTGTAAAGTACGCTCTTTATCTCATCAAAGATATCTTCGTCAACAATCCCAAGATACGCCAAGCCTAGACATAAGCAAGCACCATACTGGGCCGCATAAATATAGGCGTCAAGAAATTAATAATTTTATTATATTAGCAGACAAGCACCTCAACATTAATACCGCTCAGGCTGTCCCTTAGGAATTATTTGATGCTTTATCCGTGGTTTGCATGAATTAAACCCAAATCATAGAGTGCACCACCTTATGAGTAGGGACAGATTATCCCTTAGGAATGTATCCACGGTAGTTCCAGCATGCAAGAGTGCATTTGCGTATGTTGTTGTACTGTGGCAAACAATGTTCCTCATCTCGATCAATTGCTTTATTGTATTTAGAATAAGAAGATCCGCCCTATTTGGAGAATCAGAAGTTTATAAAAACCTTCCATAGAACTAAGCTGAATTGTAGTTTCTCTAGACAAAATTCCTTTCATTTTGGTCAACCTCTCAGCATATGTTAGTTCAGTTGAGTCAGATTCATGCAGAACTGTTAGAGGTGCTTCAATTAGTTCAGTCCATTGCGATACCCTCCACCTTCCCACTTAAGAAACAAATATCCATTGTTGATAGATTTCATGTTGGTTAGGGTGATATTTGGTTTTTTGACCTTTTTTCTTTCGGTCAAATATATTCTACAAGTTGTTTGACATATTAGAAAAGTCCGAATAAACCCATTCAAAACTACAAAGGTACAAATTTCCATATTTCACAGTCCTTGTGGGTTTACTTACTCAGGAGATACCAGTCTATAAGTTCTAGATCAGTGAAAGGGTTCCCCAAAACCGTGGATGTTGTTGAGGCACATGTTAATATTATCTAAAGCTTCTTTTCATAATAACCATTAATCAATAAACAACAGTACAACAAAAGGTTATAGAGAATAGCAATCAAATAGCATATATCCAAGCTATCACATTAGGTCATCTTATATCATTGAAAACAACACAAAAGAACTAGTGGGATTGGTATGAGTTTGCGATAAAACAAATGACAGAAACTTCGGGTAAAAACAACTAAAACCAACAACTCGTTCACAACAAGTAAATATCTGATTCTTTTTTAGCTAAAAGGGACTATCCGAAAAATAATAAACATGACTTTCATCACCAAATATTATTGTCGACTTTAAATATCTGACTGAAATTGAATTTTCATAGAGGACTTGCTCCTTATCAAGTTTATCATAAGTCAAAAGTTACTGATACGAGAGATATCTGCATACCTGATTGTACGAACATTTAAAAAAGTATATATGTACATCTTTCATTGAAGCAGAAGTTTAGGCTAAAATGTTAGAACTCACTAAATCCCTAGAATTCTATAGCTTGGAAAATCTTACAGAAACTGAAATGCTGATAATTAGCTAAAATAAGTCTGTATATTATCCACAACGTTAAATCTTGGAATATACACGTTGTAAAAAAAAGAGTAGAAAAAGAAGTCTAAAGTTGATTTCTATAAAACCATCTTTTCGTCAAAGTAATAATTTTTTATAAAATATTTCATTCAAACTTCAGATATCATATTATGGATCAGGGATGTTTAGAAACACAAAAACATTCAAGTATAAGCTTACCCAAACACCCCCTTAGTCAGCAACATCTGTTCTTCTTTTATTATTGGTCTTAGGACGTTAAATGCCTTAAATATATAATTTAGGCGATATGAAGTCATTTATAAGCTTTTTATTAGAAGTTCTAAAGGAAAAATACGCACTCTTTTTTACCCTGTCCAAGCCTCTCTCTGACTTGAAAAAACAAAACCTCTATAGCAATGTGGTCTACACTAAAAACCAACGTTGACATACAAAATATGTATATTCTATGTATATATTTTGGTTCCTTCAGTTTATGTATAAACTAAGAACCAAACTGAAGCACAAAAGAGTCGTTCTTACAAAAGTTGTCTGGTTTTTTCGTTTCTTTTTATTAGGCGCTGTTTGTTCAAGCTAAAATACAGTTGAAGTGTTGTAAACGACATATTGGCGCACTTCGTGTAAGCAACTTGTGACTTTGTAACACACTTTTTTTTATGTTTCAAGAGCCGAAACACACAATAACATTCAAGCATTTCTCTATGTAGTGGGCTATTAGGCGAAGTTGTTCATGTTGGTGTTAGTATCAGATTTGTATTTAGTATAATTATATTAATCAAAAGTGCACATAGTAACCTGACATGTAGACGTTAGTAGCCTGGCTGCAAGCCTTAGTAAGCTACCTTATACTTGACCAGTTTATAGTATCCACGGTTTAAGGTCAAAAAGAAATATATGCATTCAACAACTGGAAATTCAAGTCTTGAATGAAATAAATATCATAACTATGATGTATAAGAAACTTATACCAAGGTTTAATAATCTGGTTATGTTTATTGGAGGTTGTTATATAGAGAATATTTTATTTTCTTATCATTTTCTCTATTGCTAATGGGTCCCTTCTTCTATTAGTTGGCTAGTTGGTGGTATAGTTGTCTAGAAAGATAGGTTTAGGTAAAGTTACTAACCTGGAGTTTCTTGAGCTTGTGTGCTGGTTTATTCAGGGCGTCTCTTTTTTCGAAAACAACGTCCAGGGTGAAGTCCGTGACATTCACCAATGTGTTGCAGTGGTATAGTAAAAAGGAACCCATTCGCTGACAGAGAGTGCCAGAAACAGTGCAACAAAACAAATGTAACAATAAAAATAGATACCAGGAGCTTAATAAATGAATATAAAAAACCAACCTTAATTCAGACCAAGAATGTCAAAATAAGGATTAGGGTTTTTTTAATTCAAAAAATAAAACCCTAAATCGTCATCCTGATCAAGATCTCAGGTATTTATATGATGTCTTCATTAAATCAAAACCACCAATCTCGCGTTAGGGTTTACAAGTGTTACAACTAAATCTGAAAAAATCAAAGATCAATTTAATTGAATCTGAATCAAACAGCAAAGATCAAAGATCAATTCGTTTTTATGTTTTTCGGACAAAGATCAGTTCGTTTTATGTTTTTTGGGTTAGGGTTTACATCCCATTGTTTAGGGAATAATGGATTACGATTTACAACTCTTAGGAATGAAACTCGATCAAACAATAAACATAAAAGATCCAATGATTTTTAAGTGTTTTTTGAATCAAGGTTTAAATCCCGTTGTTCAAGGAAGAATGGATGGGGTGTGTGTGTCTTTTCACACGTCGATGAAGGGAAAAAATGAAAAAAAAGAAGTTATACCATTATTTATACCCGCGGTTTCAAAACGTAATTTTGACAATATTGTGTTTTCAGAAATTGCGTTCCGCCCAAATATGGCAAAAATAAGGAAAGTGATGAGATTTTATAGGAAATTCAGAAATACTATTGGGTTAAAGATGTGACTGGGATATGACCGGATTAAAAACTGTGGTTTCAAATCATAATTATACCTATAATATATATATATATATATATATATATATATATATATATATATATATATATATATATATATATATATATATATATATATATATATATATATATATATATATATATATATATATATATATATATATATATATATATATATATATATATATATATATATATATATATATATATATATATATATATATATATATATATATACACATATATATACATATATATATATATATATATATATATATATATATATATATATATATATATATACATATATATATATATATATATATATATATATATATATATATATATATATATATATATATATATATATATATATATATATATATATATATATATATATATATCACAAACCCTTGTATAGGAAGGATGGTAAAACATTTCCTTACCTTCAAAATTCTATAAAAACGCCACGTGTAATTCATTAAAAAATTCTATAAGTGTTTCCCTGAAGTAAAATTTTTACCAAAAAATAGCGCTCTTTCCTAAACTAAAAGAGAAAAAAGTGTCGCAACATAAACCCTTAAAATTGAATCTTCATATTCAGATCCCCAAAACATAAAATTATCCTATGTCAAAGAATTCACGTCGTAACAAAGCTATGTCAAAGAATTCACGTCGCAACTCAATCCATTCTTAAAACAATGTAATCAATATACATTTACTTTTATTGATTATAAGGTAAGATTAATTTCAATATCAATTATTGTTATTATCATGCACAAAAATTAATTGTTATTATTGTTATTAGTGTTTAGTGATTATTGATTATAAAGTAAGATTAATTGGAATAGCAATTGATTCGCAAAATTTATTAAAAAAGTGATGAAGGTTGCTAAAGATGTTTAGTGGTTATTCGAATAATAGTAGAGTTAGAAAATATGACCCCCTTATGGCACGTGATTTGATATGTCAATTCCTAATCGTTGTGGGATTTTTTCAACTCACTTAATTGATGATAATATTTGACTAGATGTTTTGGTAGGATTGAGTATGTTGGCCCACCAAATGTTTGGGTGTAAGTACAATGTACCGATCGTCAAAGGGAAATACTGGAACTCTTTGCCAATGATCAGAACAAGATAACGTGTGGTAACTTTAATCAGTTAATTATGCTTTTGGCTAATGTTTGATATAATTTATCTTTCATGTTATTTACTGAATTTTGTTTCTATTGGCTAATTTAATAGATAAATATAATTTTTGTTACATGAGGGCCTCATAATGATTTTGAGCAAAGAGGATGAGTTGGGGTTGATTAAGATATTTCATCAAGCGAAAGGGACCAAATAAATACCTATGGGGCTGAAATGAAAGAGTGCTCAGAAGTGAACGGAACATGTGCCCGTCAATTATGTTACTTTATTTCAATCCAATGACCTTATGATAAACCAAGTAGGTATTTCAATCCATTGTGAAAAAGAGTGTGGTTGGAAGTGCTTCTTACAACCATTTATCTGTTATTGTGCTTCTAATAACAAATACACAACCTTGAAAGTGTATGTGACTCTTTATCCAAATGGTAAAGACAAGGTTTTTTAAATAAAATGTTTGGAGTTACTTAATGAGGGTGTTTGGGATGGATTCTTTAGAGTTGCTTATGTCCTTTATCTTTCTTTGAAGGGCTTATTATTTTACCAAAATAACTCGGCCCTTAAGCTTTATGTCAATCTTTAATGTAATCATTTGTTCTTTCTTTGTGCACGCCAGGGAAGGTCAATACTGAATTCTGATACCTTCATCTCAGAATATAGGTACCCATACAAATTAAAAAGAACGTTTGATTCTATTTCCATTGGTAGACGTTTATAGATTATAATGAAGTGACAACATTGTTTTGTTGAGTTGTTTTAAAAAACAAAGCTATGATTCATAATTTTTAAAGATTTATCCAGGCTTTAGACCAACTCCATTATAGTTAGAAGAAGATTTGGAACAACCTAAAGTTATTGAAAATGGTTACAAGATGAAGGTACTAAAATGTGCTTTCTGGACGTATAACTATGAAAATCATAAATGATCATATTGTTGATATATTTATGCAGACATAGAAAAATGATGCTGGTCTATAATACTTATTTTCTTTACAGGGGTGGGTTCCATCATCAAAGGAAGTTATATATTGGAGCCACAAATAGATAAGATCAAAATCCTGTGTATAGGGATACTAATTACATCACTTGGATTTAACTTCCATAATCGCTTCTTCTGCCCAAAATTTGGTGTTGATGAGGTACCACTATAATATAGATAATACTGACATTATTCTGTTCTCCGCTAAACCATATTTGAGAAAGGCAAGTGACCTATTTTAGGGGCATAGTGAGTTAAGTTTATTGATGTACGATGGAAGCACACAAAGTGGAACCCAAACTTTAAAGATTAAATAAACATGCCTCTTTTTCTTTTAGGATGCTAATTTCATAGGCGCACATTATGCCGAATGAACCTATTCGCATGTGAAGTTAGGGAAATGTTTATTATTTGTAACGTTTATATTATTGCAACGTTCTGATCTAAATTTTAATGTTGCTTATGTCACGAGATAGGTATGAAAGATTTGAAGTCACATTCGTGTGACCAATAAGAAGATACATCTTTTTAATGAAATGAACTCCCTACTCCTTGCATGCCACCCAATATAAGCTACATTGATATAAAAATATGGCAGGGTGCTTTCTCTCCCCGAGTGCACCATTAAATCTGTTACAAAAGCTAGAGGAAAACCGTCTTCACAAAAGTATCAGGGAGCCTTTTCTATGAATGAAAAATACCATAAATGCGTCCAATACATTTTTCACACCTGAAGTTGCTGTATTATGGAAACTCAGAAGTTTGAGCCGCTGTTGCTAGACTTTAGATCTTTGTTGTGGATGTCATGCAAGATTTTGGCATTTGAAGAGACAAACTGATTTGGTAAGTTTCATTTCTATTTCTATTAATGTATTTACAAAATCTATGGTTCAAAGTTCATGATACTATAGTATCTCAGCTTATATGAGATATAATTGAAGGTAAACAAAGAGGATGATGATATGATGCGGACAACTGCTGCCAATGTGGTAGCACGAGCAGCCGTAGGAGGAGATGACATGCTATCAAAATGGAAACTAATGGCTGAGCATGCACGCCAAAAACAGAAGGTGGGCTTGATCTGGCACCTACATATTAGCCAAGTTTAGATGTTTGGCATAAGCCCATGTCAACTTCTGAGAGGACTTTGAATGATAATCCAGATACCGAGAAAAGTCTTCTCCTACCACTGTGACTGTCATTTCTAGTTAGTATCCTATATCTTTAATGATTGTTCTAAGCTATCATAGGAATTAATAAATAAGTCTTGGTTGTTTTCTATCGAATAAAGACAAGTGATCTTCTAACACACATATCACGAACTTACTGACGTTACATTTTAAGACCATTTTATTGCTCGAATTCCTTGGATTACTGATTTTTTTTCTTGCTGCTCCTTTAGGTGTCAGAAATGACTAATTCCGTTGGTAAGTGAGTGTTTAATATAACTTACTATTAGAAACCTTTCACATCTAAGTTTTTTCAGGATCCGCTAAGTTCGTGATGGGTAGGAGCTGCAATTGCATGGTCTCCACATTTTTATGGACTCTTAGCTTCTGGTGGAGGTACTGCAGATCAATGTATATGATGTTGGAACACCATAACTAATTCTCACATGGATACCGGTAGCCAGGTAATATTCTTGCACTTTGCATTTAATACGTATAAATCATGATCATTCTTATTGGAGCAGAAGTTTCTAAAATATAAGATCCTGATAATATGATGCCTTATTTATCATCTGTCAGAATTGTTGCATTGAAGGTCTTGTGCTTTAGGGATGACAATGAAAATGGCTAAGTTATTTTTAATTTGGCGATGACCGGTTGGCCCACTTAAAGATTTATGTCCAAATTTTGTTCAGACTTTCCTTTAGTTCATGAATTCCTGTCAGTATTTTGCTATTAATTTATGACCAAAGAACACTGAAAATTGTTTTATCAAACAACCTTAAACTTAGTTTCTATCCAAACAACACTGTTGTTTTTAAAGATAAAAGTTGAGATTTTGTTATAACATGTTTGCTAGCTAAATTAGTGTGCAGACATTGGTTTAAAAAGGGTTGTTTCCTTCTAAATTATTTGTTCAGAAAGAATACCTTTGTTGAAATTTATGCACATTTGAAAGCTATTTAGTTGCTGAATTTTGTGGGCAGAACAATAGTTATTTGGGATCTGTACTCCCAAACCATACCATGGAGTGGGTTCAAACTTTGGACAATTTTGAACATTTGAATAAACTATGTTGTTGAATTGAAGTAAAAAAATTTCCCGATTTAGACTGGCCCTTGTAACGTACGATTATGGTTTATTTTGCACAAAAATGTAGGAGGAAGCAAAGTTGCTGCATGAAAACCTAATATTATATATCTATAAGTGCAAATTTCAGAACTGAAAGAACAGGTACAGAGTGGAATCAAAACTATGAAGTCATACTTTCAATAAGGCGCGTAAACAATTTAGTCATGAAGTTGATACCCGAGAGATTGAGATCAAAGGGAGTCACAAGTGATTATCAGTATGAAGAGGCGAATAACCTTTCTTTACACATTGATAGATGATAGCCAGTGGGAAAAGATTGATCGCGATCTTGCAAAAATGAGCCATTATAAGAGAAGTCAGTTTACTTCTTGATGGCTTTTGGCACCAAAAAATTTATGCCTTATAAGTATATGAGTATTTGTTACTTAACATAGAATAGAGTTTTGATATGTTTAAGTGTCATTTAGGTTGTTGATATTTACTTTAAATCATGAATAACTTTAGAAAGTCATTGTAAATACATGACTACATCTCAGTGTTCTATAGAGGCGAGCGCCGTAGTCTTTTGATTCAAAAATTTCGCTTTGTCTTTTCTATAAACATTTTAAGAACATTGCCATGTATAGTCAATTTTATCTCAAATTATGTTAACTAACTTTTACTGTGGTTAATTATAAGTTACATATTTTGATAAATTATAAGTAGAGATGGCAAATATTGCCCATTTTAATATATGTGGCACTTTTTGATACTTTTAAAAAAAAGATAGGGCATTTTTGTCAATTTTTTATTATTGATGGGCTAAATGGGCGCATATGTAATAAACTAAATCGACGTAATGGGCGCACATGTAAAATAATAGTTAGGCTACTCGGCGGATATTTTATATCTAATTTTTATCCCCGGTTTTTAACTAAGTATTTTTATTTTTTAATTCTACGTTTTATATGTTTTTTCCCCGTTTTAGCTTGCACCCGTTTAGCCCGTGCCCATTTAGCCCACGCCCGTTTAGCCCACCACCTGTTTAGCCCATCGTTTGTTTACGCCCGCCGCCCGTGCTCGCCCGCCTGTTTTACCACCTCTAATTATAAGTATTTTCTTTAGTTATTATCTTTTTGTTAACAATAAAGTATTTTGTACTTTAGAGTTGTATTAAGTTTTATCTTTTACGGTTAATGAACCAATAGGCAAATATTATACTAGGAGGTAAATTGAATATACTTTTTCAATTGTCTATTTATTTTACTATGACAATAAACAAAAGTCTATGCCAAACTTTAGCAAAGGTTGGACTTTATTTGAAATGACCTCATATGGAAAACTTTATGTGACCGTATCAAGAGTAAAAGAAAAGCTTTAGAATGTACTACAACAAACATTGTTGAAAAAGGTTCTTCACATATTAAAATTACCTTTGTTTATTTCTATAGTATTACAACTATAATGTATATGTATCTTTTTTCTATCACGACTGTGAATCACAAAAAACTTATTTTTACCGTTAGACGATATGTTAAATAATGACAAAGAGAATTTTGAGCTTCCGGATTACGAAGATGCACATTTAAGGATGCCTCTTAAAAAATCTTCAAAGTTAAGTTTAAATTCACACACTTTCAATATAAATGTGTTCTAATTTTTCTTAGCTTCTTTAATTTTAAGCAATCAAGGTTATTTAGTTCTCTTTTCGACACTGTTTGTTATAGTTCCAATACAGTTTCCGATATAGATGTTGATTTTACCTACAATGAGTCTTTGTACACAACGGAGTTTCTAAACATAATCAGGATGTCAGGACATCCAAACCACATATTAGTTTTGAAGATTGGTACTCCTGTGATGTATTTACGCAACATTGATTAAACAAGGAGATTGTGTAATGAAACCAGACTACAAGTACTAAGAATGTCAATAAATAATATCAACGCAAAGATTATATCAGGAGGAAATTTGGGAGATGTTTGCTTCATTCCAAGAATGAAAATACAACCAACCGACAAAAAAATTAGCATTTCAGCTGAATCAAAGGCAGTTCCCTGTTGC